>OY986042.1:74590366-74950366 GCA_963920215.1 Nineta flava | reverse complement strand
AACTACATTCAAACTATTCGACCTTTAATTTTTTTTTTATTCGTTTCTATAAAACCGCATCTACTCATTCATACACATTCTATTTATTACTGTTTGCTTGGCTTTTACTTCTGCTTCATTCATTTCAATTCTCATGTACACATAGCCACAAATGTAGCGCTTATTTTTCAAAATTTTATAACTAGTTTGTGTCTTATTCATACGATTTTCAAAAAGAAGCTTTAGATGAAAGTTGTTCATTATAAATATACTAACAACTTTCATTCGAAACATTTTTCCAAAAGACGGATGAATAAGATAAAAATCAATTTAAAAAATTGGGAAAAATGATCGCTACTTTTGTGGCTCATAGTACATACACAACTTGACAATATAAAGTTACTTTGTGTATAATACTGGCTGTAGTGTGCATCATTTTATACACTTTTACAAAGTGGCTCACAGGGTAGAGGTCACTATTGTGAGTACTTCCATTATTAAATGTTTTATTTTATTGTTAGAATTAATAAATTTTGATCCAAATGATTTAACTCATCACAATGTGGATTTTGTTTGAATATGCTTCTTTATGATTGTTTATATCCCGTATCTATATTACTCTGGGAGACCAATAAAAGGGTTTTTTCAGGATGATGCTCATCATCAAGCTGGTACTTTGTAAGTAGCTTCATTTTGACAAGATGCCCAACTTTTTTAATTATAAAATTTTGGAAAACGGTATCAAAATTTTCTGGAAGCCGTTGAACATTGAGAATGGGAAACTCGGACTTCATTCCATTGAATTTGTAGGACTTAAAAATAACTTGATGCTCGTAAACTTTGGATGAACGGTCAAATCGACATGTTCATTTTTAAGTTTAATTGTAAGATAATTAAGTGAAGAACGAGGAAACATTTTCATCCTACAAATTTAATGGAATGGACTTCGAGTCTCTTATCCTCAATATTCACCAGCTTGATGCTCATCATCCTGAAAAAACCCTTTGGTCTATCGGACTATATATATATATATATATATATATATATATATATATATATATATATATATATATATATATATATATATATATATATATATAATAAATATACATATACATATACGAATATCATTCTTTGCCATCTAATTCTAGATATAAAAAATCATACACATCTAGGATGGGAATCGAACCCACAGCCTCTGGCATTCTAGACTAACTCTCTGCCTCTGATGCTATGCTAGTGGAATGCATATGACCTCTCACTATCTTGATGCCAATATTATTTGTAGTATTATTCATTTGTTTGTTTACTATTTACATATTTTTATACCCGGTATACTACCGCTACGGATGTAAGTTTAAATGGGGAAAATTGGACCATTATTGGGTAATTGGACAAACCTGTCCATCTTTGAAACCGTAAAAGATAGAATAAAAATTTAAAGACAAGAAATGTTTCTTTTTTAAAAGTAAACAACTTTAATTTGAAAATTTTATTAATAAACTCAGTATATATCGGGCATTTAAGCAATTAACTCAGTTAGTTGATATTTTAATTTGTTTTAAATTGTTTTTTTTCGTCGGTCTACAATACCAGTGGTTGTGGGATGATTTTTCATATCCAGCATTTGATGTCAAAGAATGTTATCAATGTTCAGACATATTACTTAAATATCAAATGAAGTAAACGCTAGTCACTTCCGTTGGTATAATATAACCGAAAAACAATTTGAAAAAATATATAGTGAAATTTTAAAAAGAAAATGTAATAAATAGCATACTGCAATCTAAACGGTACTTAAATAACAATTGCTTTTTAAAACAAGTTCCCAGTTGTGTTCTTCGTAATCGATATTTACATGGTTATTTGAAAATCTATTACTGTAAACTATTTGATGTTTATTAAATAAGTGTCAAAAATCAAAACAATTTGGACGGGAAAATTTCCAGGAATTTTACATTTTGTAAACCATTACAAGGACGTTCATGCATGATGTAGATAAAAGTTTTTTTTTTAGTGAATTGAATAGCTCAATTATGTAGTTATCCTCCCTCAAAAATTTAACACCTGTTGACGATCATTTCGAAGAGTAATTATCGATTAAAAATTAAACTTTTAACACAGCGTCTTATGAAGAACATAATTTTTTTGAACTTAATATTATAATAACTATATTATTAAGTAGCCACCATACTAAATAATGTTTATAAATATTCTTTAAAATATGCAGTTTATATAATTACATTACAAAATGGTGTTGACGGACATTTGAATAAATTATATAAATAAAATTAAAACTTTTTTTTAGGTTTCTTTTTGTCACCATATTTTGAAAACTGGCGACCACGCACACCCTAATAATATACACTTACACACAAATATACAACATATTTTAGTGTCAAATCTGCCATTTCAAGTCAAATCAATTTCTAATTTACATTTCCTGATATTTTACAATAAATACTTTTAAAATATTTAGGACAAATAAAAAGAGGATAAATCGTTGTAAGATTATTGATACAGTTTACAACTTTTTTCATCAAATCCTAAATAAATTTTATTAAAGATAGTACTCATTTGACTTTAGCGCAGCAACTGAACGTCCTTAAATATATTTCTTCTATTTTGAATTTTAAATACATTCCTATACACATTTAGCATTTTTAATATATTTTAAAGTGGATTTAATCAATTCCATTTTAAATATGTCCAAAAAGACATTGTACTCGTCTCTGGTCCTAAGTTTGCAACGATAAAAAAGCTTTGGTATGGTGTTCATAAAATATTCGAATTATTCAATTTCCTGATCGTAACTCTCTAAGTTATTTTTAATGCAAAAGGCTTCAATGTTTACAGAGGATATAAGAAGTCACCTCTTCAAAGTTGTTTGAAGGTTAAATAAATTTCTTCACGTTAACTAAATCGTTTATCACAAGCTTTTGTACAACTCAATATTAGCAAATGCTGCAATATACTGTAAATAATAATAAATAATGATATAATTAGTGAAAGATAATTATTTTTCAATAGAATATTTATTGATTATTGTGAGGTTTAAGAGTTTTTAATAAATAGGTAGCTGGTTATAATAATCTAATTTATTATTGATATCAATCGACTATTTCATTAATTTATAGTTATTAAGTTTTCGCATGCTATGAAATAGTTTCTGATGTTTATTGCTATTTGACGCAATTAATTATCTACAAACAGACGTATCAGGCCAATCTTACTGAAAAATATTGAACGCAGACCTAATTAGTTCATTACCGCATATCAGTCTGCCCGTCTATCTGTTCATCTGTCTCTGTCCGTCTATTCGTAGACACGATACCTCAAGAACTATAACGAGCTTAAACTTTGTGTGTATGCAACCTCCCGTCAGGGGGGTACATATCCATCTTTGAAATGATACGAGATAGAAAAAAAGTTTAAAGACAAAATTGTTCTTTTTTTTTTTTTTTAAATAAACTACTTTTGTTGTTGAAACTTTTCCCATAAACTTAATACATACTGGGTATTTAAGCAATTAACTCAGTTAGTTGTTATTTTCACTTGTTTTATTGAAAGCATATGAGACTAATTTTTATATTTTGCATTTACTTTCAATAAAACAAGTGAAAATAACAACTTACTGAGTTAATTGCTTAAATACCCAGTATGTACTGAGTTTATGGAAAAAGTTTCTAACAAAGGTAGTTTATTTAAAAAAAAAAAAGCTCACATTTTTCCAGAGCGAGGCATTATCATAAAGAATATGATACAAAGTTTACCAAAACGATAAAAAAATTTACTATTAGTATAGACATTACAATATCAAATAAAATAAGGGACAAATTGTAGTAAAATTTATTTTCTACAATTTTATTTATGATCAACTTTTTAAATTTATTATATTCAAAGCTTGGTGATTTCCCTTAGCTAAAAGCCCCTCCTTCCCATTGATGGATTTAGCCCGTTAACGAACTTGATTAACGATCTTTTTATCAAATATTGCTAATACCAAAATAACTTGTGGCGTTACTTCTCCCAAATTTTAATAATGAATTTTACTAAACTATGGTATGGCTTAGCTTTGATATTCATTATGATTACTTCCTTTGATTCGCTAGCTAAAGTAGCTCCTACGTGATGAATTGCTTGTTTTGATAGACAGAAATAGATTCATTAAACCTCACTTCTTCTAATGGAAATTGATTCCAAATATCGGATATTTCATTATATGTAACCATCATATTTTTATATAATAGTGAAGAAATAGTTATAAAACAATAAAAAATCCGTGTATAAGGTATAATATAGGCCATTCCCTTTTTTTTTGAAACTACTTCGCTACAGGAGGCCTTGAAATATAATCATAAATATATAGTTTTTTTTCCGTTCGAGGAGGAAAAATCTTCAATAAGACACCGCCTATTGAAGATAAAGGTCGGTAGTATGGGATTTTTACCCACTAAAAAACCTCCTCTTTTCTGCCTTTCTGAGTAGAAAGGGACCAGACCGGAAACTGCTTGCGCATAACTTCAGCCTGGCCCTAGCTGTCCATTTAAGTGCTCCGTCTCGTCGCCGTCATCAGCGCATCAGCTTTCTTTGCTGCTACCACACTTTCAGTGTAGTTCTTCATTGCAGCCCAATTTCTCCTTGATTCAGCCATCAATTTAAAAACGCTGCTTGAGTTCGGAGTGTCTCCAAGTACGTCCTAGACCTATTTTCTCTTAGTCGACCATCTGTGACATTGAAAGAAAGTATGTTCCGCATCGTCCGATTCGTCTAGACTCTAGGCAGTATGAGCAGGTTGGGTTTTCGACAAGCCCCATACAATATAGATACGCGTTGAATCATATAGAAGCTTGTTTCCGCGTGTTGACATTCTATCCATGTTGCTAAATCATTTATTAATTTAGCTGTACCTGTGAGTGAGTTTTGCAATCTTAGCTGTCAGTTGTCGAGTGTTTTCTCCCGCTCTAGCTTCTTGACGTCACTTGTGAGATCCCTCACTTTTCTAAGTTGATGCAGTCGTTTACGTTCGATTGCCATGAGGTCGATAGGAGAGGCCTTTGCTAGCACCAGCACCGCAGCCTCAGACACGATGCGGTATGTACAGGTAACCCGTAAGGCTGCTCTCCTATACACTGAGGTCAATTTAAGTCTGTATTTCTCATGGGTTAGTTAGTCTGCCCAGATTTCTGCACCATATATCATTATGGAGTGCACTGCGCTAAGCAGGTCTCTTTACGTAGCGAGGGTCGGTTATGTTCCCCATAATTCTTGACAGGCCTGCCACGATCTTGTTAGCCTTTTCAGCGGCTTTGGAGATGTGTGTCCAGTACCTCAACTTTTCGTCCAGTTGGATACCCAGGTATCGCACCGTTGGTTTCGCCTCGTTACACACTCCTCCAATGTTTATTCGGAATTGCTTTTCGGCGTCAGCGTTGAAAAGCCATTCCGTCATTGTCGCGAAGAAAAACAATAATTATAAATAATCATAAATTAGTATGTATCAATTGTATTAATTTTCATAGAATAGTTCGTCTCTGCAATATAATTCTCGTGATCAAACGTATCCTACGCCTTCTAACATTGACTTCCATTCAAAAAATGTTATAGTTACATGTGATAAAAATGGATTTCTATGGTCTTTACCTTAAACATTGGTGTTAAAATGTTTGTCTACCACCAACTAACTACACAATAATAGTGCTCTGTCACCCTTATATCATCACTTTATTATTATAGTTAGTGGTTGTTGTATGTGGTACAATATCATTGTTATATTTAAGTTAACAATGCAATGAATGTTATACTTTTTATTCAGTATATATATACATATATATATATATATATATATATATATATATATATATATATATATATATATATATATATATATATATATATATACACGGAGATATCTTTCTAGTTCTTAATACTTTGGTATCATATAAATAGCGAATAATATTTATTTAATAGTGAAATGAAATAAGGATCCAATCTCGATTTGAGAGATAATAAGCTGAAAAATTGCATAGAAATTCTATAAACTGGCTCTACAAGTTTCATAACTTCAAATATGATTTACACCATTGGAAACATGATATTTGTAAAACTGACCACCATTGAAAGTAAAAAAAATGACTTTCGCAATTTTTGGCCTTGAATATCTCAAGACACGTACACAACGCCAAAAAAGTAGCGCTCATCATTTTGGAAATTTTATAATTGATTTGTTATATATATATATATATATATATATATATATATATATATATATATATATATATATATATAGGGTGAATCGAATAAACCGCGTAATAGTATCCGCCTGTGTTTCTTTCTATGATTCTCCCATTTTTTAATAACATTCAATACAAATCTATTAGATTTTTATTACTTACTACATGTTCCCCTAGCACTCTATTTTAAGTGCTTTAGTGTTTATCATATCTTTGAACCAATCACGAATAGTCTTCGTTTGTTTCTCAATTTATCGATTTCTATTGGATGTTATTAAAAGATGGGAGGATCATAGAAAAAAATAGAGGCGTATACAATTATGTGGTTCATTCGATTCATTCTGTATAATATACATTCTAAGCTATAAATATATAAATAAATAAATATATAAATATATTCTGTACTTTTGGTCATCCGAATGTTTTTCTGGTTAATGCATAAACTCCCATTCTTTGAGTTTTTGTTGTTGATTTATGCATTTCGTCAGGTCTTTCTATTTCTACACACAAGTCAAGTCATTTGGTTAATGTCATTTTTAGACAAGTCCGCGTTTTTCGTTGTAATGCAATTTTACATATCTAATTTTGCATGTTTTATATATACACTCCCGTTATTAAAATTAAACTAGTTGAAACATTTAAGTTTTACTATATGTAATATAATGCATAGGTATATTTAGTAATATAGCTTAGAATGTGACTTACTGGTTCAACTTTTACCGGTAGTGTATATATAATATGAAGGTCATTTCTGACATCTATTAACTAGAATTGCTGGACATTTGAAGAAATTTTTTCTTCAAAATCGTTTTATCGGGGCAACTTCAATATCTATATTTTCTTCAAAAATTCGCTAATAAAAATATTTCTCTCTAAATGTGTATAATGATATGCAAATTTTAATTCGTGGGACCGTGGACTTTTATACACACATTTAATCTATAATATATACAGTCCATTGTGTAATTGACTGAATGATCTATATAAAACCTAACCCATTTCTAGCCATGCTAGAAGACTGCGGTTTTTTTTATTCGACGAGGAATAAATTCAAACTTACGGGAAAAAACGCAAACTACCCCAACCCCCCGAAAATAGGGTAAAAATCAAAAATACCTTTTATACTTCTACCCGGAGTCAAGGCCGAAGTCCGCACTTGCGAGCAGAGAGAGTCTTGCATATAGAATAATAACTTTTGCATACTAAATTGTCATTGAAATAATTCTTCGTGTAACAGTATACAGAATATACAGTGTTTAAATTATCAGTTACAGTGTTAAAATTATCAAAGCCACATGAATACAACTGGGAGGGATTGGACGTGGCAGAAGCTGGTGAATACTATGCTCCATCTCGAAATGCAATTTAACCATATTGTTATAGTCCACTAATTTTAATTTGTTTTTTAGCAAAAGAATGCAGTTCGTACAAATTAAATTGAGCACCGTGTTTTTTTTCATTTAAATTGATTTATTTTCTTGTTTTAAACAGTTTATTAAAACAAGTGAAAATAACAACTAACTGAGTCAATTGCTATCTTCATTAAATACCCAGTATATATACTGAATACATTATCAATAAGATCATTTTGTGTGTGTAATTTTTGAGCAGAAAATGTGGCCTAACTATTCGGTTTATGAAAAAAACGTTTCAAACAAAACTTTATTTTTTAAAAAGATAGATTATTTTTGTCTTTAAACTTTTCTTTTATCTCTTACGGTTTCAAAGATGGATATTTCTACCCCCCCCCCCCTGGCGGGTGATACATTCACGAACTTGGTTCCCACTTTTTAGATCTTTAATACACACAAAATTTCAGCTCGTTATCTCTTTTCGTTTTTTAGTTATCGTGTCTACGGGCGCATAGACGGCCATGCCGGAAATAGACTCATTTGATCATACATTCGTACTCAGAAATAAATTATTAGTGTACAATGCACCTTTTAAGCCTTCAAATTCGAATATTGAGATTCTTGAATTATTTCAATCCAAAATACTTCGTGCTATAACAGATGTGTTGAATTATCAATAAGCAAAAATGAATCTTATATTGGACTAACACAGATATGGTCAAAATATGTGGGTTTTTTAGAAATACCAAAATATTCCTTTTAGACACATATGGTCACAAGATGTTTTACTAAAATGTTTGTATATATATTATTGGGTAAATCATACATCTCGTTGCAAATATGCATTACAGAAAAGGTCGGTTTTTATGACCTAAAATATGTATATAAATACATGCATTTTTGATATTTAAAGTACAGTACCAGTTTATGTCTTGTCTACTAAATAGTATGATCAGTATAAGGGTGTCTATTCTAATACGTATAGTTTACTTTTCTCAATAATTGCAATCTTTAAAATAAAGATTAAGTTGTGTTAAAATAAATCAGTGCGTTTTATTTAATTAAATTAAAAATCACAATTACCAATTCCATAATCTCCTATAGGTTATGGGCCCAGGTATCGCGAATAAATAAATTGTGTAAAATAAAAATAAAAATTAATTAAGTATTTTAAATCGAAATTTAAAAGTGTGTATAATAAATTAAATTAAATGGAAAAAGAGAGTACGTCTACTATTGAAGGAGTATCATATACTTAGCGTTATTGATGAGGAAATTCCTATAATTTTAAATGATGAGTGGAACAAAAATAACGACGTCGCGGCAAGCATTGTTGGTTCGCTTTTGGCAGATTCATTGCTGCACTTTACAGATGACACAGATGGCTATGATGAAACGACTTTCCGAATCAAAATTAACTGCTGATATGTCTCTTATGGAACGTTGTTCAGTTTTCGATGCATACATAAATGCTCTATTAGCATTTGGATGAAAATTGGAGAAGTCCTTTATAGTCCAGAAGTACCTTATAATTTACTATCCGTCTCCAAACTTCAAAAATCTGGAATGGTCATTTTATTCGATCAGCAAGGCGTTAAGATAAGTAAAAACAATACACTTATTATGTAAGGTAAGCCTTTAAATGATTTGATACAAAATTGAATTTACAATTGATAATTTTGAAATAATTGCATTTATTTCAATTATTAAAATAACCGATAATAAGAAAACAAATTATGATATTTGGCATCAAAGGTTAGGACATATAAGTAAAGATTTTTTTTAAACTAAAGAATAATAATATGATAGAGGATTTAGAGCAAATAATAGAAATTAATCCAAATGATAAAATATGCGAAGCTTGTATAAATGGTAAACAAACTCGATTATCGTTTAATAAAGCTAAGAATCGACAACATGTTAGGAGACCATTATTTATAGTCCATTCTGATGTATGTAGCCCTATCACTCCGACGGCATTGTATGATAAAAATTATTTTGTTTTATTTTTGGATCATTATACACATTACTGTGTAGTATATTTAGTTAAATATAAATCGGAAGTGTTTTCAGTATTTAAAGATTTTGTAGCTAAAAGCGAATCTCATTTTAATCTTAAATTAACTTATTTATTCATAGATAACGGTAGAGAATATTTGTCCAATGAAATGAAAAATTATTGTGAAAATAAGGGCATCACGTATCATTTAACAGTTCCGCGAACCCCTCAATTAAACGGCGCTGCCGAACGTATGGTCAGAACAGTCACAGAAAAAGCTCGATCAATGAAAACCGGATCTTGTTTAGATAAAATTTTCTGGGGTGATGCCGTTCTAACAGCAACTTATTTGATTAATATTATTCCAAGTAGGGCATTAAAAATAATGAAAACACCTTATGAATTATGGCATAATAAAAAAAATAAAAAAACCTTTATTTAAATATTTAAAAGTATTTGGTTCTACCGTATACGTACATGATAAAATTAACAAAAATAAATTTGATAATAAATCTTGGAAAGGTATTCTGGTTGGTTATGAATCAAATGGTTATAGAGTATGGAATATTGAGTCAGAAAAACATACCACTGTTAGAGATGTTATTGTGGATGAGACAAATTTTCTAGTGTCTCGACCAGGTATGAAATCTGATGGTTCCGTAAATGAAACTGATACTTTTGAAGTTTCAGTGATGAAAAATAATAGTTTAGAGACATCGACTGATGATGATGTTCTCTATAAATCTGGCAATGGTATTCCAGAGAGATCTGATAAATCTGATATTGAAAATCAGATAAATTTGAAGACATCGCCTGTTGATGATGTTCTTTGTAAATCTGGCAATGTTATTCCAGATAATTCTGATAAATCTTATTTTGAAAAATCAGATAGGATTTGTAAATCTGGTAATGATAAACCAGATAGTTTTTCTGATAACAAGAAATCAGATGTAGATTATAATCCCAGAAATAAATTTCCAAGATTAGAAGTAGAAATAGAAAATGAAAGTAATGACTTCAAAGCAAATATTCGGAAGAGTGAAAGGATCAGAGGTCTTCCTAAAATATCATATGATGAATCTGTTACTGCAGACGAATGTATGTTATCAGCTCAAGTTATGATAAATGATGTTCCATATTCTTTTTATGAGATTAAAAATAGAATCGATAGAGTTAAATGGGAACAGGCTATTAAAAGTGAACTTAATTCACTTAAAATAAATAATACTTGGACATTGGTACCAAGACCAAAAGATAAAAATATTGTAGATTGTAAATGGATATTTACAATTAAAAATGATGAATTTGGCAATCCCTATAAATACAAAGCTCGCTTGGTAGCTAGAGGCTTTAGTCAGGAATACATGATAGATTATAATGAAACCTTTGCACCAGTAGCTAGAATATCTAGTTTTAGATTCATAGTTGCATTTGCTAACCAAAATAATCTCTTACTACATCATATGGATGTAAAAACTGCATTTTTAAATGGCAAACTAAAGGAAGAAATTTTTATGAGGGTACCTGAGGGAATTCAATCTAAAAATGATCAAGTTTGTAAATTAAATAAAGCCTTGTACGGTTTGAAACAAGCAGGTCGATGTTGGTTTGAAGTTTTTGAATCAACTTTAAAAGAAATAAATTTTACAAATTCACCAGTAGATCGATGTATTTATATTTTAGACCAAGGCAATAAAACAAAGAATATTTATGTTGTATTATATGTCGACGATCTCGTGATTGCGACTTATGATATATATACAATGAATAATTTTAAAGAATATTTAAAGCAAAAATTTCAAATGACAGATTTAAAAGAATTAAAATTATTTTTAGGTATACGAATTTCTAGAAAAGGTCCCATCATAACATTAGATCAAAATACATACATTAAATCAGTTTTAGAAAAATTTAAAATGCAAAATTGTAACCCAGTTAATACACCTCTTGAATCTAAAATTGATTATATAGCATTAAATTCAGACGAAAATTGTAATAAGCCATGTCGAAATATTATTGGCTGTTTAATGTATCTAATGATCTGCACTCGTCCAGATTTAAGTTTTGCAGTTAATATTGTCAGCAGATATATGAATAAAAATAATATTGCACTATGGAAGTATTTAAAAAGAATTTTAAGATATTTAAAAGGCACTATTGATATAAAATTAATATATACTCAAAGTAATTATAAAAATACAATAAGTGGTTATGTAGACGCTGATTGGGCAAATGATAAAATTGATAGGAAAAGTACAACAGGTTATCTTTTTAAATTGTACGAAAATTGCACAATTTGTTGGGCTACGAAACGACAAGCATCAGTGGCTGGTTCTACATCAGAAGCTGAATATATGGCTCTGTATGAGGCCGCACGAGAGGCTTTGTGGTTACGATCATTAGCTGAAAGTATAAAATTAATCATTTCAGATGCAATAATTATATATGAAGATAACAATGGCTGTATAAGTATTGCAAATAACCCATCAAGTCATAAGAGATCGAAAAATATTGATATTAAATATCATTATTCTCGTGATAAAATAGAAAAAGGACTAATTAAATTAATTTATATGCCTACAGATCAACAAATAGCTGATTCACTAACGAAGTCACTTCCTGGAGTAAAATTTGTGGAATTTAGAACACAAATGGGCTTAAAATAGTTTTAAGTATTTTTTGTACAATAATTGTAAATGGTCTGATAAGGTTTTCCCATACGATGTTGGGTTTTTCCTTAATCCGTAAGCAACGAATGTTGGACCTAGTAGAGTCATATAAAAAGGTATGAGATTGCATTGAGAAAAGAGACAATATGTTTTTAAAATTTAAGCAAATGTATTATAATCAATAGTATTTTTTATGGATTCATTTTTGAGAGGGAATGTTGAATTATCAATAAGCAAAAATGAATCTTATATTGGACTAACACAGATATGGTCAAAATATGTGGGTTTTTTAGAAATACCAAAATATTCCTTTTAGACACATATGGTCACAAGATGTTTTACTAAAATGTTTGTATATATATTATTGGGTAAATCATACATCTCGTTGCAAATATGCATTACAGAAAAGGTCGGTTTTTATGACCTAAAATATGTATATAAATACATGCATTTTTGATATTTAAAGTACAGTACCAGTTTATGTCTTGTCTACTAAATAGTATGATCAGTATAAGGGTGTCTATTCTAATACGTATAGTTTACTTTTCTCAATAATTGCAATCTTTAAAATAAAGATTAAGTTGTGTTAAAATAAATCAGTGCGTTTTATTTAATTAAATTAAAAATCACAATTACCAATTCCATAATCTCCTATAAGATGCTTCCTATTTCATTCCGAATAGTGAAATTCATGAAGTCCTTAAAGTGAACACAGTGAAAAGTGAGATAGTGAAATCTAGTGCAAAGTATTTAGAAAGATTAGAATGACATATAAATAAATACATTGGCAGTAAATCTGCTAGACAATAGTGAACAAACTCATAGACTAAAATGATTTCATTCACTCCAGTTACCATTTAGATTTTAGTGTTACACCCTTCGTGTGAGAGACATCCAGTGCGCAGTTAAATCAAATATATTTAAGTCAATTATTTTAGTTAAAAACATGAATCAGCAATAACAGTATTTTATGAAGTTCATAGTTTTAAAACATTCTAGTGCATATTATTAAGTAAAATTTTAAATTTGTTATCATGGGATAATAAATAACATTTTTCGTTTATTAGCCATATTTTTTAGCGAATTTCCTCCAAAGGAAATGCAGCTATTGTTTTTGCACCAATGTTGGTATTTCGTAAAATGTCCATCGATCCTACCGATTAGATGTTATAAATCACTATCGCTAAAATTTGTATATATGTATATATATATATATATATATATATATATATATATATATATATATGTACAACATAAGTACTTTTTTAAATGTCTGTGGACTCTCTAGCGGTCACAATTTTATTCCCATTGTAATGAAATTTGGTATTTGAGTAGCTTTTGGTATTCTAAAGGTCAAGTTCGTTAATGGGTAAAATCGGGGAAAACACAAACTTTGACTATCTCCCTGAATATTTGAAAAATCGAAAAATTTATCAGGAGTTAAGTTGTAGGTACTAAGTTTTACTGCAATTTTGTTTCTTATCATTTTTCTGTTAAGAAATATTTACAATTAAAGATTGAAAGTGCAAATTCTAGATATCTCTGTACACTTAGAGTTTGCGAAAAATGATCAAGCAATGAATTGTTGAAAATTTTATTTTCTACAACTTTACTCCTTGTACATTTTTCGATTATTCTAATATTAAGAGAGATATTTAATATTTTGTGTTTGTTAAATACGAATACATGAAATATATTTTATTGTAAAAATTTTGATTGTCGTTTCCATAGTAACGATAAACTATAATTGTTATATATCGTTTTATTCTGGCTATTAATAAATTTAATTTTTGCAAATACTAAAGTCATATCAGATATCATATTTCATTTTGATCACACTAAAATTATGACCGTAGAAAGTGATTTATGTATTCTAAGGAAATTCGCTAAGTTGACGCAGCTCCTGCGTAACGAAATTTTTGCTTATTGTTCCTACATATTGCAAATAGTAAACAAACTAAAAACAAATTTAGTACATATATACACTCTATCGTTTCCGTAGAGCTTTCTCTGAAATCCGTAATTCCGTTCTAACAGAACAACGTACTACAAATAATATTTAAAATTTCCCATAAATAAAAAAAAACCATCTACCAATAACTGAATGACTGTACCGTTTTGTACATATTTTGTATTATTAAAATTTCAGTTAAAGTTTTCATTTTCTTTATAATTCAATTTTCTTTCTACACCTTCAATTGTTGAACCTTATGACTGAATAATTTATTGATATTCCTAATAATTTATTAAACATATGTAAAAGCAATAGAACTAGTCTTATTCATTTATTTTTTTCTATAGAGTTTGTAACTGAACTTTATATGAAATTAACTATCTAGAGCACGGTAGTGCGTGGCCGAGTTTTAAGGGAGACATTCGGACTTTTCACTACAGTGTTATTACTACACCTTAATTTAGGCTCATTTTTTGGGTGCTGTATCTTTTGAACGGAAAGAGCTACAGGGTTGATATTTCGAATATAGATACTTTACGGAATTATAAGAACCAATGTTTTCAATCAATGTTAACGAATTAACCGTTAAAAAGTTATTTCACTTCAAAAACGCAAAATTCGTGGGAACGCCCACAATTCTTGGTAACTAATATATCAAAATGTTTAGCTACTTCCAGATATGCTGTAAAGTTGATATTGGGCATGTAGATAGCTGTAGTACCCAAACCGACGGGAAAATTGCGAAAACTCGAAATTTGTATCGGAAAAGTGGAAAATTTAACATTTTTTATTTTTAAGACTAGTTTAACGCAAACTACCATGTAGAGAACGATATATCATATATACCTATTAATTTTTATACCATATAGAAATAGATATTGCAATTTGAATACAGCAGTATGCGTTGATTTTAAAAGTTATGCAACGGAAGCCTCGGAAAATTGGAAAAACATCCTCCAAAATTATGTTTTTCTGTTCTATTAATGCTATAAAGTTTGAATTTTCACTAATCGACCCGAAATAACGTCAAAATTAACAGAATATTTTGAAAAATTTCATTACCTACATCGCAACCACACCGAAAATGGGAAAAACATCCCTAAAACTTACCTCTTTACTTCTATTCATGATAGAAAGATCAGTTTTTTTCCATCACAACCCTTCGAACTTGGTAAAAACACCCCCAAAACCAACCTTTTTGTTCTATACATACAACAAGATTCAGTTTTTTGCAATCGACGCTTAATAGCTACAAATTAGGAAGTTATTTCGAAAAACTTAATATATTTTTTTGCAAACTCCCGAAAAATTGAAAAAACACCCCCCAAAATTACGTTTTTCAGTTCTATATATGATGAAATGATGGAATTTTGACCAATCGACCCGAAATAAAGTCAATTTAACAGAACACTTTAAAAAATTTTTTTACCTATAACGCAAACCTCCGAAAATGGGAAAAACACCCCTTAAACTGCCTTAAGGCATTTTGATCAGACTAAAAATATGACCGCTAGAGAGTGATTTATGCATTCTAAGGAAATTCGCTAAGTTGACGCAGCTCTTGCGTAACGAATTTTTTTTTGTGAAGTGGAGCCAACGGGTCAAGTCATTTCTTCAAAGACTATAACGTTGATAATCAATTATCTGTAATAAACGATTAGTTTAGAAGTCATAATCGAAACAAATCAAATAACATCTTATATATACTAAATTTTATATAGTTATTTTAATAAAAAATATATCACTCTTATTTCACATTAATTTGTGGCGTTTTAATAAAAGGCCTATGATATATGATCGATAAATATTATTATCAATAATCCAATGTATAAAATTTATGCTTTCTTTTCAGTTTTCTTTGGCAATAACACTGCTTGAATATTTGGTAATATACCGCCTTGGGCGATTGTTACACCAGATAATAATTATCACGAGCTGCATTACCAGCTAATTCAAGAACTTCAGCAGCTAAATATTCCATAACTGCTGCCAAATAAACTGGAGCACCAGCACCCACTCGTTCAGCATAATTTCCTTTCCGCAATAATCTGTGAATTCTTCCAACAGGGAATTGTAATCCTGCACGACTTGATCTTGACTTTGCTTTACCCTTAACTTTACCACCTTTACCGCGTCCAGACATTTTTGTATTTTTTTTTATTAATAAAAAAAATAAATGGGTAACACTTGTATGTTTATTGTACAGAATCTCGTACAACAATGTTAAAATTTTACGGTTATACAATTAATTTATAATATTTATTATTTATCATATGTTAGGTATTAACCAATAGTATTATAGAAATGTCATAGACCAATGAGCGCACAGCATTCATATATCATGTAAGATCGGTTTTCATATATATATATCATAAAACTGGGTAACTATTTTTCATTTCAGATTACCTAAAATATCCAACCTCGGTTGTCCTACTCATACTAAACTTATGAAATAAATTTGATGAACAAAATTTTTTCTTACATTTAATCAATTACCCCTCATTAATTTTTTTAGTTAATAGTTTACCAAGCTATTTACTATGTAAATAGCTCGGCTCTTTATATATATACTAAATTTTATATAGTTATTTTAATAAAAAATATATCACTCTTATTTCACATTAATTTGTGGCGCTTTAATAAAAGGCCTATGATCGATGAATATTATTGTCAATAATCCAATGTAAATAATTTACGGTTTCTTTTCAGTTTTCATTGGCAATAACATAACATTGCTACAAAAATTTCTCGGAATACTATAAAAATTTTACTTTAAGAATAAGAAAACTTATTACGTATAATAAATTTCAACCAAATTTTTACTGACATTTAAACAATTTACCCCGAAATATTGTTTTACGTAGATTTATGTTATCAAAAATTATAATTATACAAAATTCCATAAAAATATTATATATATAAGTAAACTACCTTGTAGAAAACCGACAATATTAAATATTAATAATTCCTTTTTTCTATGTTTTATATTAACAAATTAACTATTAGATAGTCCCATATATATATATATATACATATATATGTATATATATATATATGTATATATATATATATGTATATATATATATATATAAATTATATGTATATATATGTATATATATATATATAAATTTTATAGATGGTGTTTTTCGACATCTATAAGCTATGATCGATGGACATTTTTGCTATACTATAACGCTGAAAGTGCTAAGCGATTTTTACACCAGATAATAAATTAATTATTTCTTCATTATTACGAATTGCTAATTGTAAATGACGAGGTATAATACGAGTTTTCTTGTTATCATTAGGGGTAAATTGATTAAATGTAAGAAAAAATTTGGTTGAAATGAAATAATATGTCGTAAGTTTTCTTTAGTATGTTTTTATTAAAATTTTATAATTAAAAATTTTATTTATAACGTGGTAAGCTTTAAAATATTTGAAATCAAAAATTACGCAGGAGCTGTTTCATCTTCGAGCAAATTTCCTTCAAATACATTAATCACTTTCTAGCGGTCACTATTTTATTTCCTTACAAGAAATTCGCTAAACAACTTGCCGCGTTATATAAAATTTTAGAAACATACTACAAAAATTGTACTTTAAAAAAACTTATTACGTAATAAATTTCAACCAAATTTTTACTGACATGTAAACAATTTACCCCTAATTAATGTTTTACGTAGATTTATGTTATAAAAAATTATAATTATATATATGTATATATACATATATATATACATATATATATATATATATATATATATATATATATATATATATATATATATATATATATATATATATATTAAGGTTATTTTCAATTAATTTATAATATTTATTATTTATCATATGTTAGGTATTAACCAATAGTATTATAGACATGTCATAGACCAATGAGCGCACAGCATTCAAATATCATGTAAGATCGGTTTTCATATATATATATATCATAAAACTGGGCAACTAGTTTTATTGATAAACAGATTGCTTTGTGAGAAGTATCAATTGTTAACAAAAATGCCACCTAAAACAAGTGGAAAGGCAGCCAAAAAAGCTGGTCAAGCACAAAAGAATATATCAAAGAGTGATAAAAAAAAGAAGAGGAAGCGTAAGGAATCATACGCAATTTACATATACAAAGTATTGAAACAAGTACATCCTGATACTGGTATATCTAGTAAAGCTATGAGTATCATGAACAGTTTTGTTAATGATATTTTTGAACGTATTGCTGCTGAAGCATCACGTTTAGCTCACTATAATAAACGTTCAACAATTACAAGTCGGGAAATTCAAACTGCAGTTCGACTATTATTACCTGGTGAATTAGCAAAACATGCTGTCAGTGAAGGTACTAAAGCTGTTACAAAATATACAAGTTCAAAATAATATAATTCGAAGTGATATTTAATAAATATACAAACATCATCCTATGAAATCGGCTTTCTTTTTAAGAAAGCCATCAAATATTTTCAAATAAGAGTAACCTATTATTAATATCAAATATAATAATATTTTTATAATTTAATAAATATTTGGTTGTAAATATTATTTGATCATACTTTTTTTTAAATATTTGAATTTTTTTGGATGCATTTCATGTCAATGTTGCAAATTTTGAAAAATCGGAAAATTTTATAAATATATATTTATTATATAAATAAATAATAATTACTCTTATTCGAATAATTTTATTTTATTTTTTTTTGTATTTTTTTTTTTTGTTTATTTATTTATTTAAAAAAAATATATTCGGGGGTTGGGGAGACTTTAATTAAATTTGAAATGCAAATCCCACCCATACCCCCGAATTACAAATTGTCCACCGCGACTGTTACGGCGACTATGATATCCGTTACCGCGACTGTGTCGGCGACTGCGTGTGCCGTTGCCGCGACCGCGACTAAATCCATTACCGCGATAATTGGCTCTAAAACCTCTACTTGGAGCTGCATTTGGAGCTGCATTTGTAGTTGCAATTGGAGCTGCAATTGGAGCTACAATTGGAGCTGCAATTGGAGCTGCAATTGGAGCTACAATTGGAGCTGCAATTGGAGCTGCAATTGGAACTGCAACCTGAGCCAGAGATTCCTCTTGAACAGTTTCAATTCCTCCAACAGTACGAATATCTGCGGTTGAGTCTTCTTTATCAACGTCCATTCTAAAAAATTAATGTGTTAATATATATCGGATATCAAAAACATAAATGTAAGATAGGGCCGAGTTTTCGGGTAAATCCTTAAAGTAATAGTTCCTTTTTAAAAAGGGATGATATGAGAGTAAGTACCGAGCTATTAATAAAGTAAATAGCTCTAGACTTCATATAATAGTTGCTCCTTAAAAAGTGATGATATCCCAATAATGATCCTATTTACAAAGAGGTATTATATACCAAATCAAGAGCACGGTAGTGCGTGGCCGAGTTTTAAGGGAGACATTCGGACTTTTCACTACAGTGTTATTACTACACCTTAATTTAGGCTCATTTTTTGGGTGCTGTATCTTTTGAACGGAAAGAGCTACAGGGTTGATATTTCGAATATAGATACTTTACGGAATTATAAGAACCAATGTTTTCAATCAATGTTAACGAATTAACCGTTAAAAAGTTATTTCACTTCAAAAACGCAAAATTCGTGGGAACGCCCACAATTCTTGGTAACTAATAGATCAAAATGATTAGCTACTTCCAGATATGCTGTAAAGTTGATATTGGGCATGTAGATAGCTGTAGTACCCAAACCGACGGGAAAATTGCGAAAACTCGAAATTTGTATCGGAAAAGTGGAAAATTTAACATTTTTTATTTTTAAGACTAGTTTAACGCAAACTACCATGTAGAGAACGATATATCATATATACCTATTAATTTTTATACCATATAGAAATAGATATTGCAATTTGAATACAGCAGTATGCGTTGATTTTAAAAGTTATGCAACGGAAGCCTCGGAAAATTGGAAAAACATCCTCCAAAATTATGTTTTTCTGTTCTATTAATGCTATAAAGTTTGAATTTTCACTAATCGACCCGAAATAACGTCAAAATTAACAGAATATTTTGAAAAATTTCATTACCTACATCGCAACCACACCGAAAATGGGAAAAACATCCCTAAAACTTACCTCTTTACTTCTATTCATGATAGAAAGATCAGTTTTTTTCCATCACAACCCTTCGAACTTGGTAAAAACACCCCCAAAACCAACCTTTTTGTTCTATACATACAATAAGATTCAGTTTTTTGCAATCGACGCTTAATAGCTACAAATTAGGAAGTTATTTCGAAAAACTTAATATTTTTTATTGCAAACTCCCGAAAAATTGAAAAAACACCCCCCAAAATTACGTTTTTCAGTTCTATATATGATGAAATGATGGAATTTTCACCAATCGACCCGAAATAAAGTCAAGTTAACAGAACACTTTGAAAAATTTTTTTACCTATAACGCAAACCTCCGAAAATGGGAAAAACACCCCTTAAACTGCCTTAAGGCATTTTGATCAGACTAAAAATATGACCGCTAGAGAGTGATTTATGTATTCTAAGGAAATTCGCTAAGATGACGCTCCTGCGTAACGAATTTTTTTTTGTGAAATGGAGCCAACGGGTCAAGTCATTTCTTCAAAGACTATAACGTTGATAGTCAATTATCTGTAATAAACGATTAGTTTAGAAGTCATAATCGAAACAAATCAAATAACATCTTATATATACTAAATTTTATATAGTTATTTTAATAAAAAATATATCACTCTTATTTCACATTAATTTGTGGCGTTTTAATAAAAGGCCTATGATATATGATCGATGAATATTATTATCAATAATCCAATGTATAAAATTTATGCTTTCTTTTCAGTTTTCTTTGGCAATAACACTGCTTGAATATTTGGTAATATACCGCCTTGAGCAATTCTTACAAATTATAACAATTTATTTAATTCTTTTCATCATTACGAATTGCTAATTGAAAATAAACTTGTTTATTTTTAAACAACTTGTTTACTTAAAAAAAGTTACATTGTAACAATACAATAAAACAATCAATGTTTTCTATTTGGAGTATTAAAACATAATGATATATTAAACTAGAAAATTTTTATTTAAATACTAAATGTCTATCTAATCAAAAAGGAGGCGGTAACCTTGTCAACAAATCAGATCGATATATGCTTCATATGTTATTTTAATTACAATTAAAGTTGTTAAATTTTCCGTTTGTAAGGTAAGTTTTCGAGAAAATCTTAATAAAAAAGTTGCTTTTTAATAAGTGATGATATGGGATAAAGGACCGAGCTATTTACAAAGTAAATAGATCCAGACTTCATATAATAGTTGCTCCTTAAAAAGTGATCATATACGAGAAAAGACCGAGCTATTAACAAAGTAAATAGCTCTAGACTTCAAATAATAGCTGTTCCTTAAAAAGTGATGATATCCCATAAAGTTTCGAGCTATTTACAAGCTAAACAGCTCGGTAAACTATTTATTAAAAAAATAAATGAGGGGTAAATTAATTAAGTGTAAGAAAAAATTTGGTTGAAATTTATGTCGTAAGTTTTCCCTTAGTATGTTTTTAAAATTTTATAACGCGGCAAGTTTAAAAATATTTGAAATCATCAGAAAAATTAACTTGCCGCGTTATAAAATTTTAATAAAAACATACTGTACAGAATATTGTACAGAATCTCATATATGTAAGGTATACAAGTGTTACACATACAAGTGTTACACATTTAATTGTTTTATTAATAAAAATTCGTTACGCAGGAGCTGCTTCAACTTAGCGAATTTCCTTAGAATAAATCACTCTCTAGTGATCACAATTTTAGTCTGATCAAAATGAAATGTCATATATGATTTTAGCATTTGCAAGTCCAATTTTCTCAATAAATGGCATACGTCGAGGCGAATGGGGGGAGGTATCAAAAAAGAAGAAAACACAAAATATAAAATATCTCTCTTAATATTAGAACAATCGAAAAATGCGTAAGGAATAAAGTTGTATAAAATCAAATTTGCTACAATTCATCACCTTATCATTTTTGCTCAAACTCTAATGTGTACAGAGATATTAAGGAATTTAATTTTCAATATTAAACCGTCAATATTTCTGTAAATATTATTGTTACAGAAAAAATGATAAGAAACAAAATTACAGTAAAACTTAGTACCTACAACTTTACTTCTTATAAATTTTTCGATTTTTCAAATTTAAAGGGAGATATCTCAAATTTTATGTTTCCCCCTCCCTCTAAACCCCCCTTTCCCCTGGTCCGATTTTACCCATTAACGAACTTGACCTTTTGAATATCAAAAGCGCCTCAAATACCAAATCTCATCCCGATAAAATGAAAACTGTGACCGCTAGAGTGATGACAGACATATATATATATATATATATATATATATATATGTATATATATATATATGTATATATATATATATGTCCATAGATATATATATATATATATATATAAATTTTTCAGATGGTGATTTTTGACATCTACTAGGTAGGATCGATGGACATTTGAAGAAATTTTTGCGAAATTTTGACTTCGGTACGGGACCAATAGCTCTATTTCCTTTCAGGAAATTCGCTAAAACACAAAAATTGCAGGACAATTTTTAATGCGTGTTACCTCAGAACTCCGTCATTTATGAATCGATTTTGATATTTTTGTTTTAAAGGGTTTGATTTCCCATTGTCCCCAATATTATACTACAACCATACTATATTGATGTTTTAGCCCTTCAAAAAGCGACCAGAGCCAGTTGACGTAATATAACGCGAAGCGGTCTCCTTTGTAAATGTGAATCTAAAAAGAGTAAAGTATCGCGAAGCGAAAGGAACGCATAGCATACGCGAAGCATATGCGAAGAGTAACAAAACGCTACGCGTTTTGTGCGAAGCCTTTGGCTTCGTATATTTAAGCCTTTCAAAAATTATTGATATCCGACCAAAAACATAAATGTAAGAAAGGGCCGAGTTTTCGGGAAAATCCTTAATGTAATAGTTCCTTCTTAAAAAGTGATGATATGAGAGTAATGACCGAGCTATTTACAAAGTAAATAGCTCTAGACTTCATATAATAGTTGCTTCTTAAAAAGTGATGATATGGAAGAAAGGACCGAGCTATTTACAAAGTAAATAGCTCTAGACTTTATATAATAGTTGCTTGTTAAAAAGTGATGATATGGAAGAAAGGACCGAGCTATTTACAAAGTAAATAGCTCTAGACTTCAGATAATAGTTGCTCTTTGAAAAGTGATGATATCCCATTAAAGAGCCGAGCTATTTACAAAGTAAATAGCTCGGTAAACTATTAACTAAAAAAAATAATGAGGGGTAAATTGATTAAATGTAAGAAAAAATTTGGTTTAAAATTATTTCATAAGTTTTCCCTTAGTATGTTTTTAAAATTTTATATAGCGCGGCAAGTTATTTTTTCTGATTTCCAATATTTTAAAACTTGCCGCGTTATAAAATTTTAAAAACATACTAAGGGAAAACTTATGAAATAATTTTAAACCAAATTTTTTCTTACATTTAATCAATTTACCCCTCATTATTTTTTTTAGTTAATAGTTTACCGAGCTATTTACTTTGTAAATAGCTCGGCTCTTTAATGGGATATCATCACTTTTCAAAGAGCAACTATTATCTGAAGTCTAGAGCTATTTACTTTGTAAATAGCTCGGTCCTTTCTTCCATATCATCACTTTTTAACAAGCAACTATTATATAAAGTCTAGAGCTATTTACTTTGTAAATAGCTCGGTCCTTTCTTCCATATCATCACTTTTTAAGAAGCAACTATTATATGAAGTCTAGAGCTATTTACTTTGTAAATAGCTCGGTCATTACTCTCATATCATCACTTTTTAAGAAGGAACTATTACATTAAGGATTTTCCCGAAAACTCGGCCCTTTCTTACATTTATGTTTTTGGTCGGATTTAGTACTACAAAGTAACTACTATTTCGGGTGCTATGGGCACAAAAGTTAATGCCATTTTTTTACCGACGAAAGAAGGAGGTACTTTATAATCCGTATATATATATTTTTTTAAATTTCATATTGATAGCCTTATTGGTTCGGTTTTCCAATAAATACTTTCGAAAACATAGTTTTCGAATTTTCGAAAACCGTATGAATAAGTCACAAATTAACTATAAAATTTAAAAAAATGGCATCCACTTTTGTGGCCAAGCGACAAATTTAAATTGTTCTTGTTGGTTCAAGCTACCAGAATTTGTTTCATACATTAATTGTGTCCTAATCATTCAAATAGGTGACCGATTTATTTTATTTGTGCTGAACACAATTTTTTTTCGGAAAAATATTTCCGGCAAAAAGATGAATATCTCTACTTAATAAAAATTTACAGACTGACAGACAACGCACAGCCTAAACCAGTGGGTCTAGAAGTATGCACAAGAGTTTTTTAAATAACGTAGGTGAACACTAAGAAAGGATTTTTGAAAATTCATCCCTAAGGGGTTAAAAGGGGATGGAAGCCTGTATGCAAGTTCGTCATTTTTGAAGTTAGAAATATAGAATTTGGTGTTATAGTCTTCTGTTTATAAATAAAAGTTAGTTGTATCAGTGTTTTTGGAAATTCATCCGTTAACGGGGTAAAATATGGGACGAAAGTTTATATGGGAAGTGTGGTATTTTTTAAGTTATTAACGTGGAAGTTGGTGGTTAGGTTTCTGTTTATAAATAAAAGTTACTTGTACAAGCATTTTAGAAAATTCTTCCCCTAATGGAATAAAATAAGCGACGAAAGATTATAATGGAAGTGCTTCATATTTGAAGTTAAAAACATGGAATTTGGTATTTAAGCTTTTTACATTTAAGCAAAGTCTATTGGTTCTTGAGATATGTCCGAAATATGCTCGGGCACACGGCTAATTAATTAATTAATTGTTTGTCGTGTCAGTATATAGTATACGTTTGTCCTTTCATGCTTGTATCTTCCTAACCGTACAAGAAATTGCCATTGGTATAGTATTATGACGTTTAAGTACAAACAAAAATAATATGTTCTAATATTAAACTAATACTGATTTCGAATATATTCAAATAAGCCAAATTCCATGTCTCCAAGTTAATGACTTTACCAAAAAATATTGAAATCATGTTTATTCAAATTTTTTTTTAAACTGTAGTTTTGCCAATCACAATGTGATAAATCTTATAGTTATGGAAATAGTTGGAAAAAATCTTTTACACCGCTTGCAGTCCTTTAAATGGATATCCTGTCGTATGACCCACCTTTGAAACGCATTCGATTTTAAATATTAGAGTTCAGTGAATCAGTGGACGAATTTTCATTGCTTGTGAATGAAAAAGGCAAATATCTATTTAAATTTGTCCCTTAGCCTCGGTACTATATTTAATAATTTTTTCCTCTTATCAATTTTTATATGCATTCATGAATAATAAAAACTATTGTCTGCGCAAATAAAATGGATTTATAAAATAAAAGCAACATACAGGCGAATTGAGAACCATCCTCCTTTTTGAAGTCGGGTTAAAAATGAATCCGTTTATTTTAAAATGCATTGAATATTTATTTATTTTTTTTAATTTTAGAGAATATTATATTATTTAAATTTCAAATTTTGCCCCAATTCCTAGAACAATTATTTGTATTTATAAATACGTATTTCGACTACAATGTAGTCATCATCAGTATGAATTTGCTAATCGTAACTATCTACGGGATATGCATATGTTACTCGTTGATAATTTGGTGCGTGTCTCACAATGATTTAAAAAATGTTTTGTCTTTTCTATGATCGGACTGAGGTATTAACTTTAATAGACTAAGAGCTGGCTACATGATATCGTCAAAGCAAGAGCCGCAATTTCCAGAAGTCTCAGGTGAGGCGGAGAGTGTGGGTCCCCCACCTACACTCAAACGTGTAGAGTTTTGATTAAAAAAAAAAGATCGAACATAGTTCTGAAAATTGGTGTAGTATGACATATTGAAGTTAGAAATTTAAAGAAAATGTTCCCAGAAGTGTAGGGTGAGGCCCAACCGCTCCCAGAAGTGGTAAAGCGGTTAACTTTGAGTTGAAATTGAACTCATAAAACATAGTTCTGCAAATTTGTTTACTGCATGTTTACAATACAATTAGACTTTTCACAAATTTGCAGAAGCTAAAAGTGAGGCTAAATACCAAAAAATTTAACTTTCGCCAAAATTTTTTATATATTAAACCATTATGAATTTAGATAAACACTAATGATAAGCATCATTGGTCACAATCAGTACTTGGATGGGTGACCGTTTGAGAACCCTGTGCTGTGTTGCCTTTTTGTTATTTTGTAAACATTAATTTATGTTTATTTTATTAAAATTTTGTTCCAATTTTGAAATGTCAATTTTGATTGTCATTTCCATAGAAAATATGAACTATTAAGTTTCTATCACGTGTACGGTGTAGGTACTTTTTTTTTTAATGCATAAAAATTTTTTCCGAAAGTTAAATTTTTTGGTCATTTATTTGGTCGTTTTTTATTCAGGAATAATTGATTGTAAAAATTTTCTACTATGCACTTGTACTATCATTATGTACTATCCGAATAGCCTAAAACTGTTTTAACAACATTGATACGTTCTTGATCTGGTAGAATTGTTTTTATTGGATTTGTATGTTTTATTATCAGTTATAACAAAGTTCAGTTTCATTGTATCTTTTTTCCACTGTCAATCAACCCTAAAAATACACTTTCTTTTAGTTAGTTCTCCTCAAATCGAAAGTAGTGTTTATTGAATTGAATGAAAAAAATAAGAGAGAGAGAGAGAGATAAAGAGCTGTCTCGAGATATTAATATTGATTTTTTCAGGGTCTGTTGATAAAATCCAAAGATTTTGGTGTATTATTTTTACTTATTTGCATATTATATCAACTCAGTCATACAATTATCGCAAATCAGTATGGAACCAGTTCGAAGTTTTTAACGGAGAGTTTATTAAAAATCTTTCATAGATAATTTTTAGTCCGTATATTCTTAAAAAATAATTAAGGCCCAGTTTTTTTAAGGATAAGCCCTGTTAGTTAACTCGCGTGGTTTAAGTTAAGTTCCCCCACTTCGAGTCCCTTCCCCTGATGACTTACTGTACACGTGTCAATAACGTTACAATCTTCACAATTTTAGAGACAACTACACAAAAATCACTCTTTGTTAATAACTTGATATCACTGCATAAAATATTTAACACTTTGAATTGAAATATTTGAGGTTATGATAAATAATATATATGATAATATATAATAAATTATTATTCAGATCTTATAATAATATATATGATAATAATAAAATATAATAATATATTAATATAATATATATTATTATTCTTCTGATCATTGCTACTATTTTCGGGATCTAGGTGGGGGAACTTAACTTAAACCATGCGAGTTAACTAACTAGGTTTATCCTTAAAAAAACTGGGCCTAAGTTTATATACAGTGATAAAGGGAAATCGGATAATTTGACTATTATGTATATGTCTTTCAAACGTGATTGTACTCGCTCAACCTGATCGTGCTCGAAACTGGTCCACTAAGTTATTCGCCGTTATGAGAAATGTAATTTTGTATATTAAGAGGCACAACATGGATATTTATACTTGCAATGCCAGCTTACTTTTAGTTTATACTAACTTATACCCCCGACTTCATAGTATTATATCGTAGCGAGATTAAATACATACCAGTTTTTTAAGTCTAATCATAAGCTTTCTAATCATAAGATCGGTCCCGTGGTTTTTGATGCTCGAACAAACAAACAGACAATTACACTTTTATAATAGTAAAGATAATAATAGATGCTGCTCTAGGCCCATGTCGTTATGTCGTTTTAGCGAATTTCCAGGTATGCAGCTATTGTTTTTGTACCGATGATTGAATTTTAAACTTAATAGGGGTATATTATCAGTAATTTTCCCGTTTGTTTATAATCCAGTAACTTAACATATTATACAAATATGTTAGTTAATATGATATTAGATTTAAGGTTAATTTAGCATCAAATTTTATATATATATATATATATATATATATATATATATAATTAAATTATTGATTAGACTTAAAAAACTGGTATGTATTTAATCTCGCTACGATATAATACTATGAAGTCGGGGTCATCATAGTATATATATGAAGTATATATATATATATATATATATATATATATATATATATATATATATATATATATATATATATATATATATATATATATATATATATATATATACTGCACAACAAAAATAGCGGCGCACTTTGAAATATTCATTTAAATTATTTTCTCTGGAATTTTTTTGCTACTACTCAACTACATTTTTATAAATTAGGAAGGATAAGTTTTGTTGATCCCCCATATCAAAATTGTAAAAGAAAATCTTTTAATTTATGAGGAAAAAAATTAAAAAGAAGGAAAATTTTTATAAATTTTCTAACTAAAAAAAACATTTTATTTCGAGATTTTGGAAGAAATTAAACTTTTAACAGTGGATATTACCTTCTTTTGCTCTAATGACTGCCTCAAGCCTTGAAGGCACACTTTTAATTAAGTTCACTACGACATCTTGGGTGATTATCTCCCTTTCCTACACTAAAACTTTTATGGGCTTCTGTGGGCTACCAGGAGGGTTAATTCGTCCTCTTTTATGTCGGACAAGATTATACTAAAGATGTTTTATAGATGTCCACTCTGGGTTACATGGGGCTTCGGAATCGTTTTTCAACGGTTAATTTTTTTGTTTTCTGTAACTATTTACGAAAATATTTACAATTTAATATTGAAATCAGTTCTTCAATTCTCAATTTCTCTGTTCACATTAGATGTTGAGAAAAATGATCGGGAAGTGAATTATTGCAAACATATATTCCTAGAACTTTACTCCTCATACATTTTTCGATTGTTCTAATATTAAAAGAGACATTTTTTATTTTGTGTTTTCTTCTTTCTCTATGCACCCCTTTCCCCTTGAAAATACTAAAATCATATCAGATATGATATTTGTTTTGATCACACTAAAATTATGACCGCTAGGGTTGTGATTTATGTATTCTAAGGAAATTCCCTAAGTTGAAGCAGCTGCTGCGTAACGAATTTTTAATATTATTTTAATAAATTATTTAAGTATAACTTCTTACGTGCGTGCATAAGTACATGTATACACTTTTTTCAAAGAGGGAATAGTACTATTTAACTGGGTCGTATTCTAATCGATATCATAAAATAATATCTCACACCAAAAATTATACTCGCATGGCAATCATAGAATCCAATTAAATTACCTACATACAATAAAATCTATATAAATTTTCATGTCAAATTATTAAATTTGACATTAGAATTGTTAACTCGGCCACGTTTAAATCGTTCTAAACTATTATATACCATAAATTATATCTACCTAATATGTACTTAATGTATAGGCATGTTTAAAAAGAATTAAGTTCAATCAAATCAAAAGAAGATTAATGGTCACAAAACACGTATTATATAGATTTTGTATCGTCGATTTCAGCTCAGTAAAGAAAGATTTGACAGGAGTTCGGTGAACATTTTTTTCAAATAAAACTTTTTAACAAAAAATAGAACCGACGAAAGAAGGAAAGAAACTGAAAAGCAAAAAATAATAACTTTGTAACAAAAAATTAAACATTCGAAATAAGAAAGGAAATAATAAAAAAGTAACTTTTTAGTCTAACTAAGTCCTACATCAATGTATATATCTAAATAGTTTTGAGTCGGCAAAAAATCTTCATCGAAATGGGCGAAGGGTGAATCTGATTTTCGATTAAAAGTAAATATTACAAAATATTACATTTTGTTTGTTTGGCGCCGACTCAATATTATTTAGGTATTTACATTAGTGTAGGAATTAGACTAAAAAGTGACTTTTTTATTATTTTCTTTCTTTATTCGAACGTTTAATTTTTTGTTACAAAGTTGTTATTTTTTGCTTTTCAGTTACTTTCTTCTTTCGTCGGTTCTATTTTTTGTTAAAAAGTTTTATTTTTTATTTTTTTGTGGCTTACAGTGTCATTAGAACTACATATGTGTGTTAAGTTTCAACAGAATCGGTTCACAGTTGAAAATTCAGTGGTGAACAATCAACCATTCTCTATTTTTCAACCCTTAGGCGCCAAATTTTTTTTTCAAATTTATATGGCTCCAATTTCGAAGTATAGTTTTTTTCGTCGGTTAAAAAAACAATTAAACTGCGCAAAGATATTACGTGCTTTCAAATAGTGCTTACACACAGAACGCATATATTATGATATTTATGATATTTTTCTTTAGTGGAAGTGCTGGGAAGTCCTATTTTTATTTTTGGCTAAAATTTGAATTTTTTTCAAATTTATATGGGACTAACTTCGAAGTATACTCTATCCAATACAATAAAAAAAGAAATTATCAAAATCGGACTACTCTGTAAAAAGTTATGCATACATAAATATATATATATATATATATATACAAGTTGAATTGAGTACCTTCTTCTTTCGTCGGTAAAAAACACTATAAATTTGTAAATTTAAAAAAATTTAAAGTGTTATCATCAACTGACAAATCGGGTGTATAAATTAGATACAATAAAGTACCTAGAACGCTTCCCTGAGGTACTCCTGCAAGGTTAAGGTAAATGTCGGATAAGTCATGTTGAAATCTTACTTAGTAGTATCGGTTTTGTCAGATATGATTTCAAAAGAAGATAGTACGATAGTATCTGGAATGCTTTTCTTAAATTTGTATACTTTTCCAAAAACTTGGCAATCAAGAAACGTTGCAGTAATATATTTGTTTTCTTGAAAAGCATTGTTGATGCCACTGACAACTCGGTGCACTTGTTCAATCGTTGAATGTTTTGATCGAAATCCAAATTAATGATCTGGTATAAGTTTCAATTCTTCCGAGACACATAATAGTCTCTTTAAGAACAATTTTTCGAAAACTTTTGTTAATATTGCAAGCAGGTTTATGAATGAATATGACGTCACCTCGTTTATTGGCTTTCTCGGTTTTTGTATCATGATAATCTACGATACTTTCCAGATTTGAGGAAAGTCTTTTAGGTGGAAGATGTAAATGAAGATAGATCAGGACAATACTTTTTTTTTGGATACTCTCGTAGGCGCCATTTTTAAAGTAAGGCCCTTCGATATGAGATATTTGATTTCAATAATAAAAACAACTAAAATTCGTCTTTTTTTCATAATCATACAATTGAGAAAATTTAGAGCTTCATTTACTACAAAAAAGTTTGATTCAGATCCAATAAGTCAATTAATAACATCAATATTTACGCTAATTATTAGCTTAGTAGTGCTGAGTTTGGTAAATCAGAAAAATAATCAGGAAAAATGGATACTTTATTAAAAGATTAATCCAAAATATCTCATTTTTCCATTTTTCAAACAGATACGATCTAATTTTTACCCGACAATGGCAAAGCCAAAAGAAAGGGTTATGTTTTTAGTATGTATGTTTGTATTTATGTATGTTCCACCGTGGCGCCTAAATTAATCATCCGATTTTGGTGAATGAGGTGTCGTTCGCTTCGTCTTAGTGTTCCGCGTGTAGACTATGTGACGTCATATGAAATCCAACGTGGTGGATATAAATTGCACACGCATGCCAAAAAAAAATTCACAATGTAAAAAATGTAAAATGTGTATCGAGTCCGAAAATGTGTAATTTAATTTTTATATGTTCCCGTGTATCACCTAAGCTACTTATCAAATTTACCAGACTTCGACAAAACCAAAAGAATAATTATATTTTCACCTGACTACGGCAAAGCCTATGTAGGTTTGTATTAATGTATTTTCACCATAGCGTCTAAACTCGAAAACTTGGAAATTTTGAGTTCATAAATTGAATTTGCTATCGTATCGAGTGGGATATCAAATCTTTTATTTTAGTATAATATTAAATAAAAGGTTATAACGGAAAAGTTTAAAATAAAAAAAAAGTATAAAAAAATATAACCTGACTATAGAAAAAGCACGAAACTAATTTGAAGAGCCTTAATATTTAAAGCGTAAATATTACGAGAAATATTTACAAGCCTTTTCAAACTTGTTTCGTGCTTTTTTCGTTGTGAGCTTTTTAAACTTTTTTTTGTATAATTTTATTTTATACAAATTGAAATGAGAAATTAAAATATTTTATTTAAATTCTAATACATGTCTGAATGAGCCCAGTGAAACATCTAACCCAAATCCGTCATGGAATACACCAATGCCAATTATTCAATACACACCCGATACATGATATGTAACAAAATTATTAAATTATTTGATATAGATGAGACATGTAAAGATACTATTTAAATGAAACATCACATTCGATGTCATATCACATCAAGTTACATTGTTTCCATGTACTATATGGGCCACAAAAGACGTGTCTTTTTTTCAAAATTGTATAGTCATTTTGTGTCTTATTCGTTCGGTTTTAGGGAAAATGTTTCGAATAAAAGTTGGGTATTATAAATATACTAACAACTTTTATTAGAAACATTTTCTCAAAAACAGAATGGATAAGGCACAAAATGATTATATAATTTTGAAAAAAGGACACAACTTTTGATGGCCCATTGTACATACTTGCATATAATACTTTAATATGTAATTTCAATTGTTATAAAATACAATTTTCACTGTTATTTGGAACAATTATATTGATCGTCACAAGTCAGAGTTTCTATTGCCTTTGATATGGGATAATAAAATTTATAATCTGGTGTTAAACACTCACACGACCTAGGAGCGTCGGCACAGAGTGGCCCGAGTCGCCCACCTACAACTATTCTGGTCTCTCCTACTCCGTGACTATTATTATTCACCTTCGCCAAATACTACAAATGTCATTTGGAGTCAATCAAAATCAGAATTAACAAGTGAAAATAACAACTAACTGAGTTAATTGCTTAAATACCGGTGTATATATAAAGATTATTATAAAGATAATCAAAGAGAATTCTAGGTGTTTTGAAATTTAACATGGTATAAAATGAATTTATGAAAAACACTTTCAAACAAAAGTTGTTTATTTTTAAGAAAGGAACATTTTTTGTCTTTAAATTTTTGTTCTATCTCTTACGGTTTCAAAGATAGGCAGTTTTGCTCTTTTTCCCAAATATGGTGCAATTTTGCCTATTTACAAACTTGACCTAACTTTTTAGCTCTAAAATACCCATAAAAAGTTTTAGCTCGCTATCTCTTTTCGTTTTTGAGTTATCGTGTTTACGGATGGACGGACGGACAACTGCGGAAATGGGCCAATTATAGGTCATTTTATGAACACCTATATTTACGATAAATATTTTCAACCGTTACAAAGTCGGAACTAAACATAATATACACTGATATATATATATATATATATATATATATATATATATATATATATATATATATATATATATATTAGACTGTTTCAAAAAGACTATTTTTTATTTGCTTTTATATATCGAAATTATTGGTGAAAATGACGAAAAAGAGATACTGTGAAAGTAACAGCTCTTAATATTAATATTAAGAGGTGCGGCATCGCAAATTTCAATTTCCCATTTGATTAACATGGAGAAACTTTTCTGTTACATTTTGGAATTTCGTAACTTATCAACGGATTATTACATTTATAAGACCGTAGCATATTCTTGTAGAAAATTGAACACTCTACAAAAAAGTTATTTGGCAGTTTTTTGATAAACCGACTCCTTCAAAAGTTATTGGGGGTTAAATTTACGTATGTTCGTTTCGACAATTAAATATACAATTAAATTATACCAGTATCTGTTACCTCTAAAATTGTGACCGCTAAAGAGTTCACAGGCACATAAACGTATATACATATATATAAATATATACTCGTATATTCAATATGAATATATATGAATATATATAAATATGAATATATATAAATATATATATTCAATAGTTCGGCATGTCCATTAAATCGGCATCCACCGCCCGTGCCACCATAACCGCTTCTTACTCCCGCTCCGAGATTTATTTATTTTATTTTTATTTTATTTCTAGAGCACGGTAGTGCGTAAGGCCGAGTTTAAGGGACACATCGGACTTTTCACTACTGTGCTATTACTTAAGGATTATTTATTATAAATTTTTCTGTACAATCCAGCATACCAAACAATCCAATAATCCGACCTCTAGTTTTTAATAGTGCCGGATTAATGAGACTCTACTGTATATATAATCGTTGGTGCATTTATTAGAAATAGTGTAACTTCTAAACGACAGATGGGGGACATATTGGCGTAATATATTTTTTTTGACGATACGATTCTTCATATAGGTCCTATATGTGGCGCTGTAATAAAGTGAATAACAAATTATTTAATTTGGTGAAGGTTCTGGGAAGCAAAATAATATTAGCGGAAGCGCCGGGAAAAAAAAAAAATATATATATATATATATATATAAATTTGGCGGAAAAAAATAATAGTTGGATTTTTCCCATGTCTTTGGGCAACCAATCACTGGAAACAAATGGGCTATAAGATAGATAGATAGATCAGCTATCTTGCCGCGCTTGTAAAGGCGTTGTGGGTACTTGGAACTGGAAAGTTATGGGTTCGAATCCCGACATCAGCTGTTTGTCAATTATTTTAAAAAAAAGGCGGTTAATTGACTAACGTTTTAATAATTAGGCGGTTAATTGACTAAAGTCGGCGTATGGAACAAGAACAAAGTAACCGACTATGCTTGTTAAGGTTTTCTACAGTTTCCTTTACGATTGGACAAGAACGAAGTAACCGGCTATATAACCGGCTATCAAAGTCGGCTGCAGCCGCACTTCCGGCCAATGCCTAGTCTACACACAAAATTCCTTGTCCTCCACTCACATCCTCTCATCTTGAGGCATGACCATGGACCTTATAGTCGAAATGTGTCCCGTCCAGGACAGGCTCTACAATCTATCTAAAGGACTATAAAGTAATTAAGTTTGCAAAGAGGATATTATGATGGGTAGCTGAAAAGTTTAAAGAGGTACGGATACTTAGTAGAGTGGAAAGATAGTTCTAAATATGAAGTTTAAGGACTTGCTGTGGACCAAGGATTCGTTATCGAGTATTAGTTTACCGCTTAATGTTCGGATTTGTTATAAACTTGATAGTAATTCGTTATCGATATTAATAAATTGTGTATATCTTTATTGTATTAATTTAATGTTCGATTTTTTATTGGTTTGATTATCTTAGTGTGATAACTGAATATTGTGAGACGCGGCTGTGGGTTTTGTTTTAGTAAATTATCTAGTGAAATATTAATGGGTGAAAACCTCCCAAGATATCGTACACTCAAGAACCGAAGTACTAGTATTGTAATAACCAGTCAAGTAGCCGAGCGTAATTTACCAGTCAAGTAGCCGAGCGGTCTAAGGCGTCATGTCTGCGCAGTATGCAGCACTTGGAAACTGGGAGGTTATGGGTTCGAATCCCGACATCGGCAGTTTGTCAATTATAAAAAAAAAGGGGCGGTTGATTGATTAAACTGTAGGCGTATGGACAAGAACGAAGTAACCGGCTATGCTTGAGAAGGTTTTCTGCAGTTTCCTTCACGAACTCTAGATGAATATCGGCATAGTTCCTATCATAGCCGGCTGCAGCCGCATATCCTACCAATTCCTAGTCTACTCACAAATTCCTTCCACTCCACTCACATTCTCACATCCTAAGGTATCACAATGGACCTTATGGTCGAAGTGTAGCCCGTCCAGGGCAGCCTTTACAATCTACCTCTACCTCATCGTAATAACACTATCTTTTCTTCATGTATGTATATATTTACATATACATATACATATATATATATATATATATATATATGTATATATGTATTTATATATATATATATGTATATATATATATATATATATATATATATATATATATATATATATATATACATATATATATATATAAAATTTGAGGCTAAATTAACCTTAAATCGAATATCATATTAACGAACATATTTGTATAATATGTTAGGTTACTGGATTATAAACAAACGGGAAAATTACTGGTAATATACCCCTATTAAGTTTAAAATTGTATTAAAAACTTTTAATAAATATAAATATTTAGTTTATATGTTTTAAGTCGATTCGTAATATAACCAAAATCAATTTTAATGATTTAGTTTTACAGTAAAACTTTCCATGCTGTATATTTTTAAGGGTACATTACTAAGCAAAATGTTCTGTTTGAAGACAAAAAAATCACCTACTGACCATGATCGCAAAAGTAGAGTTCTTTTTTCAAAATTTTATTGTTGATTTATTCCTTATTCCATGGAGACTATACATGGAGATCGAACTCGTACATGTAAACAAATAATTGACAAAAATAAGATGTCAGTAGTGTTCCTTCTACACCGGAAACAGTGAAATGAAATAAAGTAATTAGTTGAAGTAAGTGCAAAATAATGACATAACAATAAAAAATAAAATAATTATAAAACATCGAATAATTAAAGAGAATTATATTAAAATTATTAAAATCAATTGAGAAGACTATTGAATCTAATCTATACTACATTCACAAACACTTCGGTACGGGCGAACATCTAGCGACGCTAGGGGTACAAAAAGTAAATATAAATTCTACGATTACGTTGCCATATTTTGTCAATTCTCCCGTTTGAATTTGGTCTCCTTGTGTAGTCTCCATGCCTTATTCATTCTGTTTTGCAGAAAATGTTAAGAGTAAGTTATTAGAATATTTATACAAACCACTTTTATCCGAAGCAATGTTTCGAAAAACGAATGAATAAGGCATACATACATATATATATATCCAACTATTGTTTCAAACATATTTCTCGGTTCCACTTTGTTTTGGAGATAATTAACTGGATGAGTTAAAATGGCTCACCCAGTATATATATATATATATATATATATATATATATATATATATATACTGGGTTAATTATCTCCAGTTAATCCATATTATATTATCCAGTTAATTATCTCCAAAACAAAGTGGAACCGAGAAATATGTTTGAAACAATAGTTGCAGGGTTTACAGAGTGAAATATAATGCAACAACTATATGTTTGTTCCATGCTTCCGTGCTGCGTGTTATAACATCTTTCTTTCAAACGGTGCAAGATATGGGAAATCTTTAAATACAAAATATGTTTATACATTCCATAGTTGTTCTGGTGAAAAAGTGGCATAAATTTTTCTGGTGTATTCAATATTTCTGGTGTAAAAAAAACTATGGGATGTATAAGTAAAAGTTTCAAGCAAAACATGTTTGTTTTTACGAGATAAACATCTTTTGTGTTTAAAGATTATTCATCTCTTGCACCAATTAAATGATATGTTATATCACGCAAGCACGGATGCATGGCACAAAAGTATAATTATTTCATTAAGTCCCCCCCCCCCTTTAAACTGTGGAACTTTTGATTCAAACATATTTCTCGTTTTCGCTTAGTTCCAAAGTATTAGTAACTTGGAGAAAAATAAAATTATCCCGTTAATTGTGTTTTTTTTTCTGCAGAAAAAGTACCATACGGATGAATGTCAATGATTTCGTGAAGTGCGCAATTTCTGTTTACCTCTCTTGGGACATTAAAGAAAATAATTATAATTAGAATATTTTAAAATATCAAAAACTAGGGAGAAATTTTGAGGGGTTTTTTATTGCACCCAATGAGAAATAGAAATAGAGGAAATGCTAATATTTGATTCCTGTAAAATTATTAATAGAGGTTTAACTGTAAACGTGTAAATGCAATTTTATCTGTATTTAAACAATTCAGTAGATAAATAGACGTACTCACCGTTCGGTACTAATTAGATACGAATATAATACGTGTAGTTGTATAATATTAGTACAGGCTTCTAATAAGCAATTTCATCTACTACAGTATAGTACATACTCGTAGTATAGGAAAATATGTGGGTAGTACTTATATAGTATCTAGTCTAGTTAAAGTTAGGCATGAACTGTTTTGTACTCGAATATTATATATGTCGTGATCTCCTTGTGAAATCTGTCTTTTCACGATGATCCCGGGCATTTCATTCAATGTCGAACATAATCTGCCGTAGTTTAAATGATGATGCTTCGTAAAGTGTCAAAGAACGTATTTTGTGTTACGATGAAATATCAAAGAAAGAAGGCATATATTTATCATTTCTGTATACTTAATACAATATTTGTCAAATTCCATTTCGGTTATGTAAGACCAATTCGAGAGAACTAGCGTATACTGTATAGACAAATGTCATTGAATTTTAATTAAATATTGATAAGAAAAAATTAACTCGTCAACCACAGGAATCGAACCTCCGCCCTCTGGGTATCTAGTCCAGCGTGCTTACCGCTACACCAAAAACGACTCTGACGTAAGAGCCAACTTTGTCATATCATTGACAGTATTATTTCTGTTGTCAAATATCAACATTATTATTCATATATTTATTATTTTTGTATACTTAAGCGTCAACAATAAATACAATATTACATAACCCAAATTCCATTTCGGTTATGTAAGACAAATTGAATTTTAATTAAATATTGATAAGAAAAAATTAACTCTATTATTAAATTATAAAAAATTTATTTAAATTAATTAAATTATTTAAATTAAATAATTTAAATTAAACATTTTATTTAAATTAAAAGAATAAATATAATATAATTTAAAAATACAATAATGTTTAAATAAAAGCACGGTTTCTCCGTTTCACGGTATATATATATATATTTAGTGCATATATTTGGTGCATTTGTTAGAAAGCGTGTAACTTCTGAACGACTTGACCGATGGAAGTCATATTAACATAATATATTTGTTTCGTCGATACGATGGTGGAGGTTCTGGGAAGCAAAATAACATTAGCTGTAGCGCTGGAAAAATTAAAAAAGTAGAATAATTCAGTAGACACTATCGAATCGAATCCTAAAGAGGCACTATAGTATAGTATATACTCGTAGTATATGAAAATATGTGGGTAGTACTTATATATAGTATCTAGTCTAGTTAAAGTATCTAGTTAAAGACATGAACTTGATTGCACTCGAAGATGTCATGGTCTCTTTGTGAAGTCTTTCATCGAATATCCCGGACAATTCATAAAACATCGACATATTTTGTAGACATGGAGAGTTACAAATAGAACCTGGGCGCATCGTGGAAAGTCCATCTTATTTCGACGGATTTTGTCTCACATAATCTACCGTAGTTTATATTTTCCCTTAAAAAAGTACTTTGTAGTATTTGTACTTTATTTTTCATATGTACATTCAAAGTACTTATACTTGGTACTAGTAGATTAGTTTTGAATTGTACTTCGTACTCATATTAAATGTTTTCTTTTTAATACTTATTACTTACAGTACTGTTTCCGTATACTTTTCCCGGCTTTGGGAGTGGATGATGGCAAACATTTGTTTAGACAAGGTGGGTTTTTTATATCAAGGACGAAATAAATTAGTTTTTAAATAGTGCAACAATATGTCATAGGGGTGTCAACTCTATACTTTTAAATCGAATCCACAATTTTTTATTGTTCTAATTGAAAGTAGGTAAATTTTAAAGAAAGTATTTTATATTCAAATAGTTTTTCTCTCTACAGATTTTTCGACATAACAAACAGAGTTGATTCGTATGTTTGACCTATTCGATATTCATTTTATAAATGCATATAAATATAAAATATAACTATAAAACATATTTTAGTCGTGTCAGAAAAACAATGTTAATCCCTCCCTGAAAATTAAAGGAATTTCATTTCAAAAGAGGAAGATAGAATACGAAAACCAAATAAAAACCAATGAAAACATTCGGCATTTTAATGTTCCGAATTATGTAGCAACCTGATTAGAATTTATTACGAAAATGCACGAGGGTGTGAAAATTCGCATCTCTTTAATCTCATTTATGAGTTATTTACAGCGATTCTAAATACAATTTTTTTTTGTGCGGTCAATATTTTCAACCGTTACAAATTCGGGACTAAGCTCAATCTACCCTTGTATCTATTATATATATATAAAGTTAAAGGTTAAAAAGTTAAATGGGTTTTCTAATGTACGCTGTTACAAAAACCTTCCAAGTTCGAGTTAGAGTTCTACTATAGAAACAACAACGGATATAAATGTTTGTTTCGATTATTGTAGTCTAAGTTTTGTTATATATATATATATATATATATATATATATATATATATATATATATATATATATATATATATATATATATATATATATATATTTGTAACGATTCAAAACGTGTTGAAGTCAAGGTGTATTGAAAATTTATAGTATGGCAAGTGGATTCACGTCAATCTCAAGCAATATTGATTTTTATGCAGTTTTCACTAAATTTCGTATTCTAAATTTCTTTTATTTCCGATATCGAGAAACAACACATGTGACATGTATCTACCTACACATATTTTTTTATACAGGCTGTCTCATTTCAAACAATGTACTTGAATTTTTCTTCAAGGAAACGTTTTTGGAAAAAATGATGCGAATAAAAGTTTTGTTTGGAAGGGGACATTTTATGATGATCTTGATATATATATATATATATATATATAATATATATATATATATATATATATATATATATATATATATATATATATATATATATATATGGAATTCGAAAATATTCCCTGAAATAGAAATTTGGTGAAATTGTTGATATAATTAGTAGTGGAAATTCAATTCGAGCGGTGGGAATTTTTCGAGCGGTGGGAATGTGATATAAAAACTTATGGCGGTCATAAATGGATTGTGGAGCGAAGCTTTTATTTATAGTCACATAATTAAATTAAATACTGATATGGAAAAATTAACTCGTCAACCAGGAATCGAACCTCGGGCCTCTGGATATCTGGTCCAGTATGCTTCCGCTACACCAAAGACGATTGTGACGTAATAGCCAACTTTTTCATATTATTCTAATTTTTTATTTATTTAGACAGTATTACTTCTGTTGAAGTTAGTTATTTATTTAATATTTATTTATTTGTGTATACTTTCGCGTCAACATAACGATGTTTGTCCAAATTCCCTTCGGTTACGTATGACAAACTGTAGAAGACTTAAGCGTATACTCCGACAAATTTCATTGTCATTGAATTTTTAATTAAATTAAATACTGATATGAAAAAATTAACTCGTCAACCAGGAATCGATTTTTACGATTTTTTGTTGTGTCTTAAAAAAAATTATACCATCTGAATGGAGAGTGATCTATATATACTTTTCACTAGGATAAAATGTTTAGAAGTAGAAATATTTCAAGCTCATAGCAAACGTATTCCGTAACTAATAAATTTTTCATTTTATTTATTTGTAGGAAAACAAAAAACAAGCTTCATTTTTTATTTGACCATAAAAATTTCTTTTTTTTTCCAATATTGTAAAGACTATTTAAATACTACAAAGTATTAAAACTTTGTTACATTTTACGATTACTTCAATCCCATAACATTGGTCTCAACCATGCAATATTCAGTTACACAGTTTTATAAATAAATATACTGTGAATTCGAAAACCATTGAAGGTGACTTGAACACCGACCATTGAACACCGACTTTTATTTTGAGTTTAATACAGTTATCGATAATTTAGTAATATATATATTTTATTTTCAAAATAATCATTATAAGCTTATATTTTCTGGAAGGAAAGAAATTTTGTGTATGGACTACAAATTGGTAGGATATGCGGCTGCTGCAGACTATGATAGGAACTATTCATCTGGAGTTCGTGATGGAAGCTGCAGAAGAACCTTCTCAAGCAAAGCCGGTTACTTTGTTCTTGTCTATACGCCGACAGTTTAGTCAGTCAAAAATCAAATATTCTAAAACAAAAAATGCACTAAAAAGTAAAAAAATAATTGCATATTCTTGTGACAATTTTAGTTGACCTAAGCAAAAATTTTTAAATATATATGTACAATTATTGTTATTTTTGGAGGCGGTGTCCAAAAGTTATGTGAATTTCTCTATGCTGACACCGCCTCCAAAAATAACAATAATTGTACATATATATTTAACAATTTTTGCTTAGGTCAACTAAAATTGTCACAAGAATATGCAATTATTTTTTTACTTTTTAGTGCATTTTTTGTTTTAGAATATTTGATTTTTGAAGTCGGGTTTCCATTTTTTCAAAATAGGTTTTATTATATGTAAACTTGTACCAGATATGTTAAGAAATTAGAGACTGTTATAAATATTGTATTAAAATAATCGTTGAATTATACTGTTTATTCAATAGAATTAAAACAAATGAAAATAATAACTTACTGAGTTAATTGCTTAAATACCCCGTATATCCTGAATTTATGACAAAAGTTGTTTATTTTTAAAAAAAGAACATTTTTTGTCTATCTCTTTTGCTCTTACGGTTTCAGAGATGGGTAGTCTAATTGTACCGTAAACTTGCAGTAAACAAATTTGCAGAACGATGTGTTATGAATTGAATTTCAATTCAAAGCTAATTACTTTATCGCTTCTGGGATCGGTTGGGCCTCAACCTACACTTCTGGGAACATTTTCGTAATACTACACCTATTTTCAGAAATATGTTCGATCTTTTTTTTTCAAAACTATACACGATTGACCCCCCCACTCACACTCTCCGCCTCTGCAAAATGAGGCTCTTGTTCGATCAGTTCATTTTTATGCAGCCAACTCTTAGACCATATATTTACTTTTTAGGTCTAGAACACTCACACAAAATTTCAGCTCGTCATCTCTTTTCGTTTTTGAGTTATCGTGTCCACATGCCGGCGGACATGCGGAAATTCCCAAATTTGACCATTTGATTAGCACCCATTCCATACATTTATGCCTGCGACAAATATTTTCAAGCGTCACAACGTTGGGACTAAACTTAATATACCCTTGTATATTTACATATACTGGGTATAAAAATAGTATTCTCGTAGGTTAGAACTAATTATTAATTATTTAAATCAACATATTTGAAATTATTTTGATACATTTTGAAAATAGCGCACTAAATAAATATACATAGTTACACAAATCTACTGGGAAAAGTATGTTTATTGAAATAATGAAGTTTGATTTGAATTTACAAAAAAACAAATTTTATTGTGAATTTTGTAGAATTCTCGTAGAATTCTGCTTCTGCTTCCTTAGAATTTATTACAATAAAATATATTTAATGTATTCGTGTTAAACAAATTCAAAATATGAAATATCTCTCTTAATATTAGAACAATCGAAAAATGTATAAGAAGTAAAGTTGTAGAAAATCAAGTTTGCTACAATTCATAACCTTATCATTTTTTCCAAACTATAATGTGTACAGAGATATTTAGAATTTTAACTTTTAATCTTAAATTGTAAATAGTTTTGTAGATATTAGTGTGACAGTAAAAATTATAAGAAACAAAATTACAGTAAAATTTTGTACCTACAACTTTATTTCATATAAATTTTTCGATTTTTCGAATATTAAGTGAAAAATTCTAAGTTTTGTGTTTTTTCCTTCCTCTAAACCCCTTTTCCCCTTCTCCGATTTCACCCATTATCGAATTTGACCTTTTGAATACCAAAAGCGACTCAAATACCCAATTTTATTCCTTATATAACTTAAGTTTCTGATCCCGAAGATTAATTTAAAAAAATTATTTATTTTCAATTTAATAAAAATTTACAAGTTAATTAACACAATAATATTTCGATCGACAATAGTTTTAGCTTTACAAAAATTAGAAATCAAATCATGAAAACAGGTGTTGCGTTTGTCATTATATTGGCAATTAATTGCTGACAATGCTCTCCACGTGTTTTGTACAAAGGAAGTTAATTTATTTCAATAAAATAATAATTTGATGATTAAAGAATTTCTGTAAATAAAATAGTTAATAAAATAAAAATATTATATTGATTAGTACAGGTCCGTATCCATAACTCCTCCACCCTCAGTTTGGACAATAGGCGAAGTATTTGACTATTGGACACGTTTAGATGACGGGCCAATGAAACTTGATTGCTGGTTCAGTTGTATTCGTAAAGTGGGCTGATGGTTCTTCTAGATTAGATTTTCGGTTGTTGCAGAATTTTACTGATTTGATTATAACGTAGAATACGATGGTGCAGCAAACCATAAATGTTAGTACACAAAGCCAGTAATTTTTAATTTCGTTGTGGGTATGTAGTAGTTGGATTTCTTGTCTATTTTTAAATTGGAAGTTTTCTAGTTGTTTTAGCGTCGGTTTTCGAATAATATTTGTAGAATTTATTTCATTAAATACTGCTGGTATGATGTGGACTTCGTCCCAATAAACGTTCGGATTACTATTGTAACGGATGTGATTGATTTCCAGTTGGCAATTTTCGTAGTGGATTAATATTGTTCCTTTAATTTCTTGATGACGTTTACCGCATGTACTAGTAACATTAATTGATGGGGAGTTTATAAGTAACATATAGTTTGGTTCAGGTTGACTAATTTCCAGGTATTCTTGATTTTCTATTATAGAGCATTGAGCTGGATAACCACGAATGATATTTGCAATACATTTTGATTCGTTGATTCCTGTTCTATAGGCTCCTTGTGGACAATAGTATGTTCCTTCTATTTTTGGACATTTTTCATCCAGATATTGAATGTAAAACTCACTCATTATTGTATACGGTTTGGGGAGTATTAATCCTTGTGTTTTGTTAATTGGTAAGGGTATTAGGTGATAATGTGAAAAGTTATCTTTTGATAGGATTGGAATTTGAATGTTGAAGATTATATTGGTGTGGTTGTAGTAAGCTTGTAATCCTAGTAGTTCGTAAATTTGTTCGTTACTATTGAAATGAACTGATTGTGTTTTTAAATTTTCAAAAATAAAATCAATTTCGTCGGGATTAAGTATTTGTTTGGAAATTATATTGAGTTTTGCTAATACTATGGCTTCCATAATATTATTTAAATGATTTAGTAACAAATCGATATTATAATTAATCTGGTAAATATACTGAATGTATTGAATGTCTTCCTCGTCTGTTTTGATTTCATTAAGAAATTTAGATTGATACAAGTTCATATAGTTTTCTATAACTGTTTGTTGATCATTAATGTGGTTAGTAATATTTTGAAATCTGTCCATCATTTTTTGATTGATTTTGATTTGGTCATTGAGTCCTCTATTAATGTCATGTTGGTTTGTTTTTAGTGTGTTAATTTCGTCGTTTAATCGAATTGCGTCATTGTCGTCCATGTTGCCAGAAATACATTTTATAATTGAACCTAAACCGTTAATTAGTCCTCTTTTCAATCGATGTTTGGGTAGCAAGGTTTGGTACTTTGTCTGTAATTCTTTGTACTTCATACGAGTGGTAATTCTAAGGAGTTTAACCGTTTCATGATTTTTAGAAGATGGTATTTCAAGTGATGTTCCTATACGTTCTATAAGGTTCTTGAGTTTTTCTAATTCTATTATGTGAATGAGTTTATCGTGCGTCATTATTAATCTAGCTGTTCCTATTTTTATGGGGAGTAACCCGTGGCTATTTTCTAGGTCCTGCATCTCCATTTTCTGATTGATTACTATGGGTATCCTGAAATTTACGTGTCTTTTTTAATTTTTGTTTATGAGCTTTGCTATTTTTATTTGTGATAATTACTGCGGTTTTATCACTCTTTATTTTAGTTCTTTTAAATCTTGGTTGTAATTTGCTAAATCGAGCTTGATTATTGGTTTCATAAGCTATATCGTTTGGTTTGTACGTTGGGAGTGGGTCTTTTTTTTCGTTTAATTTTTTGATTGTCTTTTCTTTAGAGAGTTTCATTTTAGTATTAAGATTTTCGTAAAGCGATTTTTGAAAATCATTTAGTTTATTTAAATAATCATGAACATTTTGATAGTTTAAATTTTTATTGAATTTATAAGTTCTGCCGAAAAACAATTCGTATGGGGTGATTTGAGTTAGTGAATGTATTGCGTTATTGTATGTAATTAAAGCTTCTTGGAGGATATCATCTGCTTTTGGTGGTGGTTTCCTACAATAGATTATTCTCCAGATTTCGCTCAAAGTAGAGTGGAGTCTTTCAACAGGAGCATTTCCGGTTGAGCTTTGTGGAGTAACATGGTGTAATTCGATACTATATTGCGCGCAAAAGTTTTTGAAAATACTGGATGTAAATTCCCTGCCTCCATCACAAATTACCTTTTTCGGTATACCATAGTGTGATATAAAGTTTCTTAAAGCTTTAATTATGCAAATACTTAAGCTACGCGACTTACGCGACTCTAGAATGTAACCGGATGCGAATTTTGAAAAGTTGTCTAAAATAGTTATAAATTTTTCATTTTGTATAAAGAAAATATCGATGTTTACAATATCTAAGGGTTTTTCTGGCGTTTCGGTTTCTTGCAAAACTAAATTTTGAGGCTTTCTATCGTATTTCATTGTTTGACATATTTCACAATTATTCAAGATTTTAGTGATTTTGTCTTTCATGTTCAGAAAATAATACTCTCTTTTCAAATGTATTAGAGTTTCATTAATACCTCTATGATTACTCTTGGAATGGTAGTTTTTAATAATTTCGTCTTGTTGGTCTACGTCAGTAATGTCATTTAAAATCGTTGTACATCGTATTAATTTAAAAGTTTTAGAAGATGAAAATAATGATGAATAGACTGATTGAATTATTGAAAAAGTTTCGTCATTCGAAAGGATAGCGGTTAATCTATTTGGGGGTACATATTGTTTAAGTATATTTATTATGTCTGATTCTTCGAAATGGTGTTTTCTAATGGTACGTCTTTGTCTATGATTAAAGATGGTGTTAAGTGTATTTGTTGGTCTTTTATCAGAAGTTTCTAAAATAAGTTGTAATGTAAATTCGTTGATCGGACGTTCCGATATCGGTATACCATCGTTGATATTTTCGTCAGCTGAATGTATAGTGTTTAATGATTTACCAGATTCACTATCATATTGGTTTTTTAGTGAGATTGAGCTGAATGTTTGGGAATCCTGACTATCTATAGAGATTATAGAATCAGATCCTATACTGACTGAATTTACGTTACACTCTTCTAGTTTGATTCGACTTAGAGCATCAGCGTTAGTATTCGCAGTGCCTTTCTTGTACAGAATTTGATAGTCAAACTCTTCGAGTTTAAGCCGCCAACGAACTAACTTCGAGTTAGGTTCTTTTAAACTAAACAACCACGTTAGAGGTTTATGATCGGTAATTATATTGAATTTGCGTCCGAAAAGGTATGGCCTGAAATACTTTGTGGACCAAACGATCGCTAATAATTCTTTTTCGATGGTCGAGTAATTTTGCTCGGTTTGTGACAGAGTTCTACTGGCGTAACAAACGGGTTTGTCAGATCCAATAGGCCCTTGGCTCAGAATTGCACCAATGGCATAATTACTAGCATCCGTTGTCAAATTGAAAGTTTTCGAAAAGTCCGGGTATTGTAAAATGGGATCGTTAGACAATATTTCTTTACAAAGTTCAAAACAATTAACGTATCTGTCATTAAATTGAATTTTTTTATCTTTTCTCAGGCATTCAGTTAGAGGTTTAGTTAATTTAGCAAAATCTTTTATAAATTTCCTATAATAACCTAATAGCCCTAAGAACGATTTAATTTCTTTGGGGGTTTTCGGGATAGGAAAATTTTTTATTGCCTGTATCTTGTCGGGGTTTAGTTTAATGCCCTCCCTTGTGACAATGTGTCCTAAAAAGCTAACTTCTTTATGCAAAAATTCTGACTTATCCAATTGGATTTTAAAATTTGCGTCACGAAGCTTTTGAAATACGGCTTTTAGGTTTTGTATATGTTCAGTGAGTCCTGTGGAGAAAACAATGATGTCGTCCATATAAACTAGACATATTTTTCCTTGAATTTCTTTAAGTACATTATCCATCACCCTCTGAAAGGTTGATGGAGCGTTTTTGAGTCCAAAAGGCATTCTGACGAACTCATAATGTCCGTTGTCTACGCTAAAAGCGGTTTTCTCGATATCTTTGGGATCTACCTCGATTTGGTGAAATCCAGAAGCGAGATCTAACGTACTGAAGTAAGTACTTTTACCTAATTTATCAAGTATGTCCGTTATATTTGGGATAGGGTAGCGGTCGTCTATAGTTTTTTCGTTTACTTTTCTGTAATCGACTACTAAACGCCATTTTTGTTTTCCACTGGCATCTTTTTTCTTTGGTACGATCCAAATTGGAGATGACCATGGACTATAGCTAGGTCGAATTATTCTCTGTTCTAATAAATTTTGAATTTGGGACTGAACGTCTTCTTTGTGCACATAGGGGTATCTATATGATTTAGTATATATTGGTATAGTGTCTGTTGTAGCAATTTTGTGTTTGATTTGATTTGTAAATGACAAATTTTTACCTTCTTTAAAGAAAATATCATCAAAATTTCTACATAACTTTGAAACAGCTGATTTTTCTTCACTATTAAGATGATCCAATCTAATGTGTGAAGTAGAATCATTTTGTGTTTCGTCGATTTGACATGTGATATTGAAATTATTGATTTCTGCGTATTTACTTAAAAGTTCGACTTTAAGTGGTTGGTCAATATAAAATTTACTATTATTTTCACTAATGTTTGTTACTTCAATATTACTGAACCAATTTTCCGATCGATAAACTCCTTCACTAATTAAAAATTTGTCATTTATTCTGATAGGTTTTACGTAAATGTCACCTGATTGAATGTCTACGGGTAATTTAATGAATTTCTTTGTGAGACTGGGGATTTCAAAACACTCTGACATAAAGTTTGGTTTGAATAGTAGAGGAATTTGTGCGTTCACGGTTTCTAAAATTTTATCTTTTAAATTTACTTTGGCTTCTAACTTTTTCATAATGTCTAAGCCGATGAGGCCATCGAAATAGTTGTGAAATTTGAACAAAAGAAAAGTTGAATCACCCTGTATATTGAATTCATAAAAATTTGGAATTGTTATTTCTTCGTTTATTACATGGTCGTTTAAAATTGTTTTAATTAATGCCGGTTCGCGTTTTTTCCTATCTACAGGATCAATAAATTCGGGGTTAATAAAAGATGATGAAGCTCCTGTATCTATTAAAAATTTTAGTGGTTTGCCAAATGGGGATGAGATGTGTATGTATGGGAGACTGTTACCGTGTTTGTTTATATCTAGGTAGCCTGATTGTCTGTAGTGTCGTTCTGAAAATTTTCGTCAATTTCTGGATCGTCTAAATTTTCATTTGTCGCAAAGTCTGTAGGGTAATATTGGTCTAATCGTGGTTCGTAGTTTTGATAGTCTTGAGTGTATGAAGAGTAGTGCTCTTCCTGATAATTTTGATCTTCGTATGTTTCGGGTTGAGTAATTGTATGTAATTCTTGGCTAGTAAAATTTGGAGGTCCAGTAGATTTGAAATAGTTATTATATGGTCTACTAGTTGGTCTGCGTGAATTTCCTGATCCTAAGTCCATTGGTTGTGGATATGATTGTTTGTTGGATTGTTGTGTTTGGAATGGTTGTGAAAATCTGGGTGGTTGTTGTGTATGAAATGGTTGTGCGAATCTAGGTGCTGTATACTGGGGTTGGATAGGTCGTCTAAATGGATTATTTTGGTAATTTATGGGTTTGTTAAATTGATTTTGTTGGTGATTTTGGAAATTAGGTCGGAACGTTTGATATTGTTGAAGATTTGGTGGTTTGTAAGTCATTTGTTGGTTTATTTGTGGGCTGTATGTTTGTAATGGTCTATAACTGTGTCCTAAAGGTTTTTTAACTGTTTGATGGGGAACTGATGTGTTATTTTTCATATAATAACAATTTTGTTCTTTTATACAATATGAAAAAGCTTCCATTAAAGTTTTAGGTTGCATAGCTCGTATGGTTGAACCTAAAGGTTCTCGTAGACCAGATAGGAAAACATTCAAGCACATATCGTTGTAGAGTTTTTGTTTGGATTCGACAACAGGTTTTTCTATTTCGTGAATTTGTATGTGGTTTGTAATATTTGAGAAAATTTCTATAATTTTGCTATAAAATAATTCTACCGTGTCATTATTTTGTCTAAGCGCGTGAAGATCCCTAATTAGAGAAGATTCGTTTCTCTTATCACTATAGTGCATTATTAAATTATCTTTTATTTGGTCCCAGACAATTGGGGTTCCGTACATATTTAATACTTCGTTTGCTTCACCTACAATTTTATTCCTAATAGCACGAAGTAAAATTCTGCCATAAGGGCTGTCCATTACGTTTGAATTAAGTAATGATGTAATTTCTTCGACGTTATTTATAAAATCGTAGAGTAAACGTGGATTTCCATCGAATTGTGGAAGATCCTTAACGGCATCGGGAATTTTTAAATTAGCAACAACATCTGCTGGTGTAATCACTTGTGGAATTGGGGGTGTCATTTTTAAATTATTGTTGTAATTATTATTTAACGAAAAATTATTATTAAAAATCAAATTTGTAGAATTATAATTAGTGTTTTCTAAATTTAAATTGTTATTTATGGTTAAATTATTTAGAGAATTTATAATATCGTTTTGTTCTAAATTATTAATTATTCTAATTTGTGATTCCTGATCTGTGTTCAGCAGCGTTTCAGGTTCACTATCGATATCGGTATCAGTTACGTTTTCAGCGTCGCTACTATTACCGGATGTTCGATTTCTGTATTGCAAGCTTGGATCGGGTTTGTTAAAATTAGGATCAGAGGACATAAGAAAATTTTGTTTTTTTTTTTTTAAGAGTGAGTATTATAATCAATAAATGGACTTACATGAAAAATAGTAGAAAACTGCTATTCATTTCTTGATTACTGTAGGTCCGTTGAACTAAAGGATTGAAATCCACCACAATGATGTTCGTTGATTGTGTGTTCTCGCTCTCGTTGATGGACGTACCACAAGTCGTCTGGTAAACCGCCAGAGATTGTTACAACAATGATAAACCGTCAATGTTTTCACAGGATACGACAACGTTTTCAACGACCGATTACTTTAAAAGGTTGTTCCCGGTTTTTTGAACAAGTCCTAACGACTGCGCCACTTAAGTTTCTGATCCCGAAGATTAATTTAAAAAAATTATTTATTTTCAATTTAATAAAAATTTACAAGTTAATTAACACAATAATATTTCGATCGACAATAGTTTTAGCTTTACAAAAATTAGAAATCAAATCATGAAAACAGGTGTTGCGTTTGTCATTATATTGGCAATTAATTGCCGACAATGCTCTCCACGTGTTTTGTACAAAGGAAGTTAATTTATTTCAATAAAATAATAATTTGATGATTAAAGAATTTCTGTAAATAAAATAGTTAATAAAATAAAAATATTATATTGATTAGTACAGGTCCGTATCCATAACTTATATATGTATATATATATACATATAAATTTTAGCGGTAGTGATTTTTAACATCTAGTAGGTAGGATCGATAATCCGACCGACATTTGAAGAAATTTTAACGAAATTCCAACATTGGTACAAAAACAATAGCTGCATTTCCTTTGGAGGAAATTGCTAAAAATCGTTACGCAGGAGCTGATTCAACTTAGCGAATTTCCTTAGAATACATAAATCACCCTCTAGCGGTCATAGTTTTAGTGTGATCAAAATGAAATATAATATCTGATATGATTTTAGTGTTCGCTAGGCCAATTTTGTTACTAAAAGGCATAGGTCAAGGGGAATGGGGGCATAGAGAAAGAAAAAAACACAAAATATAAAATATCTCTCTAATATTAGAAAAATCAAAAGATGTAGTAAAGTTGTAGAAAATTATGTTTCCTACAATTCACTTCCCGATCATTTTCCTCAAACTCTAATGTAAAGAGAGATATTAAGAATTCTAACTTTCAGTCTTAAATTGTAAATATTAATATATTAAAATTTTTCCGAAATTCCATTATTGGTTCAAAAACAATAGATGCATTTCATTTGGAGGAAATTCACTAATACACACACAACACAAATATACTGGAAAAAGTATGTTTATTGAAATAATGAATTTTAATTTCAATTTACGAAAATAAATAAAGTTTATTACGAATTTTGTAGAATTTTATGAATGTACTATCTAGCTTATCAACATCCAAAAATACGTACCTTATAGTCCTTACCAAAAATACGTACCTTATGAAACTCATTCTGTATAATTCCACCCTCAATATTTAAAAAACACTGCGTATATATCCTACATGAACCAACAGTATATATATACTAATATTTTATAGCTTAGAGTGTATGTATATGACCACAAAACGGCCCCATATAGTATTGTATAAGATAATACAATACTATATGGGGTTGGATATGTTGTCATTCACCTGTTCAAGATAGAACAGGTGAACGAAAACAAATCCAACTATACTGAATACACCTTCTTGACTTATATAATAATAACCCCAACTGATATCTTGTTTGTTTATTTAAACGCCATTCGACTATAGTGTTGACCAGCTTTTACAATATTTTTCTCATCTAGAATTTTTTCTCTATAGAATATAATATAGTTGGTTTTCTTTTTCTGTTTAGTTTGTTTACTAAACTGAAAAACAGATACTTCTGTTTTTGTACTTACTGTTGTGTGCACAGGTGCAATTGCCAATGTATAACGCATACTAGTTATTAACCCGACTTCAAAAAGGAGGATGGTTCACAATTCGTCTGTATTTTTTTTTTTTTTAATTTTTGTCACCTCAGAACTTTGTCATTTATTAACCGATTTTGAATTTTTTTTGTTTTAAAGGGTTTGATTTCAGGTAGGTCCCATTGTCACCAAATCGCATTCTGGTGAGGGGATCCTGTGGAAATCAAGGAAAATCCTCATTTTATATGTGATAACCGATTTTTGCGAATTTTTGTTTTTTTTTTTGAAATGTATACTCATTCATAATGGGAAAATAAGAAATTTTTTTTAAAAACCGACTTCAAAAAAATTTTTTACAAAAAAAACCGACTCGAAAAAAAAAAAATTTTTACAAAAAAAAAACAAAGGCATGTAAAAAAAATTTAAAATCTGTTATAAAAAAATGCACTAAAAATTAAAAAAAAAAAAAAAAAAAAAAAAAACGGATAAAAAAAGATGCGTTATATAAAAATGCACTAAAAATTAGTAGGTCGTTTAGTAGGTCTACCCATATTTAGACAAATAAAATCAGTTATACAACTTCAAAGTTACTAAAAAGCTAGAAATATAACCTATTTTGACAAAATGGAAACCCGACTTCAAAAATCAAATATTCTAAAACAAAAAATGCACTAAAAAGTAAAAAAATAATTGCATATTCTTGTACCAATTTTAGTTCACCTAAGCAAAAATTTGTAAATATATATGTACAATTATTGTTATTTTTGGAGGCGGTGTCCAAAAGTTATGTGAATCTCTCTATGCTGACACCGACTTCAAAAATAACAGTAATTGTACATATATATTTAAAAATTTTTGCTTAGGTGAACTAAAATTGGCACAAGAATATGCAATAATTTTTTTACTTTTTGTGCATTTTTTGTTATAGAATATTTGATTTTTGAAGTCGGGTTCCCATTTTGTCAAAATAGGTTTTATTTTGAAAAGAAAAAGTGTCCTTTATTCATTATCAAACATACAAACTATCTGGACTATACAAATATTCTTTATAAATGATTCAATATAAATAGCTAAAATCAAATACTACTAAGGGAAAAATATCCTGATTCTCGATCTCGATTTTTTTTTAAATCCTACGTCCGCATAATTTTAATTTTACTACATTAGTCCACCAGGATAAATTTTCTCCTAAAGTATAACACTAAACTAAAGTGAAATGGAAACTATGTTCAAATATAGTAATTAGCTGCTTTTACACATAGTAGTTAAATTTCAATCTAGAACTCAATTGAGACGGCATGTAATCTCAAATGCCGTTGCAAATTTCAATCTCAAATTTGCTTACCGTTGTACAATAGCTGACAACCAAGGGCAGTAAACGTTGATATAAAAAAGTTGTATATACTGCCGCGACGGCAAGCTTACCGAATGATGTTCGGGTAGAGACGGAAATTATCGGAGAAATTCGTCAAATAATTCAAAAATAATAAATAACCAATATTATGCCAGTTTTGAATAATTTAAGGATGTTCCAGCATGAAACCACTTTTCGACAGATTTTGTTCATCTTTTTTCACAGGCTACAAATAACGTTTACTAATAAATCTCGAAATTTCTTAATTTTGGACCATTTAGAACGCGAGATAATTAATAGAAAAGTAATCATTTTCTCTCACTCTCTCTCATTAGATGAAAACTACGAGAGTAAAGATAAATATTTAATAATTAAACTTTTTTCTATCGCGTTTTACCGTTTTGTTTTCGAAATATAATAGTTTAAAATTATTTAATTAGATAAATTTGTATATACGAATAGTGAATATATCTATGTGTTGTGTATGTGTGTATATGTATTTGTTCTATAACAAAAGCAACCCGGTTTTTTGTCCTGATTATATAAAAGAATGCTGGAACTTCCTAAATCCATTTAATCAAAAAAAAAAAACAATTTCGTTACAATTCAAATTAAATTATTTAAGGTTTGCTGTCGACAGTTTGTTTTCCTCACTAAATTTAATAACGCCGCGCGACACAGTTGTATATAAGTTGATTCTTTTAGTCTATTTTAATATTTTTATTAAAGCGGAATAATACTATGGGTCATTTTAAAATAAAGTATCAGACATGGTTACGTTACGTTACGTTAATCTATCAAGGTCTGATATTAGTTCCTTTCAATCGTATATATAGAAGGAAAAACTCACTACCCAAATAAATAATAATAAAGCCTAAGCCCATTATAGAGGTAGTCCAATACCTGCAGCTTTTAAGCATTCAATTTTTTATTTTCAAATTTTATTGAGTAATTTATATGTTCTGAGCACACACGACATAATAACGGAAAGTTCGTCAGAAATAGCTGATGTATAACGTATCCAGAAACAAATGAAGACATTTAATGAGACATAAAAATGACTTTAAGGTAGTTCACTCGCAGAATCATATTGTTTTATGAATTTTATTCAATTGCAGTATAGCATTTTAAGTGCAATGTGCGTTATATATAACTTTATTAACATCAATACTTGATATGAAAAATCATACACATCTCGGTGGGAATTCTGTAATTGTCGCTTTGTTTGTTCAAGCATCACTAAAAAACTACTGGACCGATTTTGATGAAACTTTTTGTGTTTGAAAACTTATGATCTGACTTTAAAACTGACATCTTTTATCTCTTTACGATGACGGGAGTCGGACACATAATAGTAAAACGCGAGCGAAGTGGGTTTAAGGTTGTTGTGAAACTGGAAAGGGTAAATAGCGGTGGTGAGTTTGTCCTATACTAAATGTATTGATATCTCATCCATTGTCAACTCTAATTAATTAAAAAATTTTGCAATTAAATCGTTTCAAATATTTTAATTTTTGTAAAAAAAATATATTTTTGTATAAAAACATATTGTTTAATACTTAAATCCTAAATTTCATTTTTTCGAAGAGTTTTAACAATTAAAAATATATTTTTATGTATTTCAAAAAAGTTGCATGGTGATAAAACTAAATAAAACTAGATAAAAATAAATATAACTAAAAATAAAACTAGATACAAATAAAAAAAACTGAAAATAAAACTAGATATAGAACGTTTTTCGATCTACAAATTTAATTATCTCAGAAACCAAAAACAGGATTAATTTGAAATTGGGTACTGGTATTTATAAGACTTTGATAATTATTATGACAGTTTTTCATAACACTGGCTTATCTGGTTGTCGAGATATAAATTTTTGTATTCATGTTTTTACCGACGAGTCCATTTAACCTATGTAAAAATCTCTTAAAAATCGTAACTTTTACATTTTTTTACTCAAAAACTAAAACAGAATCAACTTCAAATTTTGACAGGATATTCTTTATTATTGAAATAATAAGCTGTCAAATTTTGAAGAACCTGTCATTAAATTGAATTTTCGTCATAACAACCCTAAGCTAGTATTTTATAAAATAGAACTTAACAAATTAAGTTAAAAAAAAAACATTAACTAATAATTTTTTGAAAAGATGTTAAGGTTTTAAATTTACAACTGCAACCCCAATAATTATAGCTATGATAAGTAAGTATATCATACAATATTTAATATTTTTTATTTTACTTCCATGAGTGAAATACCTTAAGAAACCATGAATTTATGTTGTTGTTTTTTATTAAGCTACAAAAATAATTTAGTTATATTTTTACGTTTAAGCATTATAACAGATTGGAAGTTTTACAATAAAAATGTAACATCACATTAAAAATGTAAAATAAAACACATAAATAAAATTGATAATATATACGTTTGGACATTTGAAAAAAAAATTTGTTATGAGAATCCGATCAGAGTGTGTTTCCGGCATATAACGAATCGCTGATATAACACTTGACTGGCACTCGCTCGATCGATGTTACACAGTTTTCTATCCTGCTCTATTACACAGTGTTTGGTAGACATTTAGTAAAAAATGAGTGCCATACAGTAGAAAGACTAAATTTATATACAGCTTGTATTTTAAAATACACCCAATCTAGAAGCAATGTATAGTGCAGAGGTGGGTGCAGACGGCTCGCCGGAGTCGAACGGACTTCCATAAGCTGGGTGAAAGTAAGTAAAAAAGGTATGTTTTGAAATAAGACGAACGATGTTTCAATACAGATTGGTCTACCGATTATTGCCCAATAATTTATTTATTCAATCAATTTAGAATTAGTTTTATAAAATATTTATTGTTTAAGAAATATCATTTACAATATGGGGAGATACACCAAAAAACATAATAATAACAAAAACAATAATAACAACAATAATGATGATAGCAATAATAATAATTACAACAACAACAACAACTATATGTATTCCCACTTTATGTAAAATTTAACCATTTAGAAATTAGTAACAAATTACCAACCCTCCCCCCCCCACCCAGCTTTATCATTGGAATCTTTTTTGTATCCAGTGTCATCAAATTTCCATGACACTATACCCTCTACTAAGAAAAAATAATTAAATCAAGTAAATAATTATTTATTAGTTCTCCAATATGAATAGTTTAGGCAAATTATTTGGAATTTCCTAAAATCTAAACTAAAGCTAAATCATCAAAAAATTTACAAGCGGTAAATGTAAAAGATCAAAAGATTTATATTTTATAATTTATATAACATTTATATTTTATTCATACCCAAATATATTAAAAAGGTACATTTTATGCCCCAAATTACCAACCCAATATTCCACCCTCAGGAAAATGTAATTTTGTGTGCTATGTTTTTTTGCATATTGAAATACAAGACAATATTATCAGGTATTATACATTATAGAACAGAAGATGAATGATTGTTATTATTTTGGTAAATAGCTACACCGCTCGCTCTAACATTAGAACATTATTACTCCTCATTATAATAAGATCATTATTATACAATCAATAAAATCATTTTTATGGAATCGTTAACTTTGTAAATTAAATTTCTATATTGATAAATATGGCCTGGTCTTGATAAATTTCACTAACTCTGATTCTAATGTACATAGTTAATTTAATCTCAGTTTTTCAAACTCTAATTTTAACGGAAGAAGTGACGTTGTTTGTGTTCTACCGTGATATAATTTAGAATCTATCACGGTATCGACCAATGTAATCATTGGTTTTAGATACAATATATAATTTTTCTATTGTAGTTTTTCACTGCCATATCATTATACTAACCTTTTTTTGTCTTAATTGTAGTGTTGACCGTATTTAATATTATTTAAACAAATTATTTCAACAGATGTATAACTTCTTACGTGCGTACATAAGTACTCACTCACTTTAAAGCGAATTTCCCCAAAGGAAATCAGCTATTGTTTTTGTACCAATGTTGGAATTTCGTAAAAATTTCTTCAAATGTCCAGCGATCCTACCTACTAGATGTCAAAAATCACTATCGTTAAAATATTTATATATGTATAACAATTCGATCATTGATATACAACTCAGTATATACTGGGTGTTCAAACATTTAACTCTACATTAAACTTCAAACATTTAACTTTACAGTCGAACATAGAATCAACTCCTTTTTTGGAGTTGGTTAAAATTTGTGTTGATTTTGTCATTTCCACAGAAACTCTACTTCTATAAGATAACTATAAAATTATTTTATTAGAATTTTGTTTTAATTTTGAAATGTCAATTTTGATTGTCGTTTCCATAGTAACTATAAACTATAATCGTTATATATCGTTCTATTTTGGGTATTAATAAATTTAATTTTTGCAAATACTGAAATCATATCAGTTTTCCCTTAGTATGTTTTTAAAATTTTATATAACGCGGCAAGTTATTTCTTCTGATGATTTCAAATATTTTAACACTTGCCGCGTTATATAAAATTTTAAAAACATACTAAGGAAAAACTTATGAAATAAATTTCAACCAAATTTTTCTTACATTTAATCAATTTACCCCTCATTATTTTTTTTTAGTTAATAATTTACCGAGCTATTTACTTTGTAAATAGCTCGGCTCTTTAATGGGATATCATCACTTTTCAAAGAGCAACTATTATCTGAAGTCTAGAGCTATTTACTTTGTAAATAGCTCGGTCCTTTCTTCCATATCATCACTTTTTAAGAAGCAACTATTATATGAAGTCTAGAGCTATTTACTTTGTAAATAGCTCGGTTCTTTCTTCCATATCATCACTTTTTAAGAAGCAATTATTATATGAAGTCTAGAGCTATTTACTTTGTAAATAGCTCGGCTCTTTAATGGGATATCATCACTTTTCAAAGAGCAACTATTATCTGAAGTCTAGAGCTATTTACTTTGTAAATAGCTCGGTCCTTTCTTCCATATCATCACTTTTTAAGAAGCAACTATTATATGAAGTCTAGAGCTATTTACTTTGTAAATAGCTCGGTTCTTTCTTCCATATCATCACTTTTTAAGAAGCAATTATTATATGAAGTCTAGAACTATTTACTTTGTAAATAGCTCGGTCCTTACTCTCATATCATCACTTTTTAAGAAGGAACTATTACAATAAGGATTTTCCCGAAAACTCGGCCCTTTCTTACATTTATGTTTTTGGTCGGATATCAATTATTTTTGAAAGGCTTAAATATACGAAGCCGAAGGCTTTGCACAAAACGCATAGCTTTTTGTTTCTCTTCGCGTATGCTTTGCGTTCCTTTCGCTTCGCGATACTTTACTCTTTTTAGATTCACATATACAAAGGAGTCCGCTTCGCGTTATATTACGTCAACTGGCTCTGCTCGCTTTTTGAAGGGCTAAAACATCAATATAGTATGGTTGTAGTATAATATTGGGGACAATGGGAAATCAAACCCTTTAAAACAAAAAATTCAAAATCGATTCATAAATGACGGAGTTCTGAGGTAACACGCATTAAAAATTGTCCTGCAATTTTTGTGTTTTTATTAATAAAACAATTAAATGTGCACTTGTATGTGTAACACTTGTATACCTAACATATATGAGATTCTGTACAATATTCTGTACAGTATGTTTTTATTAAAATTTTATAACGCGGCAAGTTAATTTTTCTGATGATTTCAAATATTTTAAAACTTGCCGCGTTATAAAATTTTAAAAACATACTAAGGGAAAACTTACGACATAAATTTCAACCAAATTTTTTCTTACACTTAATTAATTTACCCCTCATTTATTTTTTTAGTAAATAGTTTACCGAGCTGTTTACCTTGTAAATAGCTCGAAACTTTATGGGATATCATCACTTTTTAAGGAACTACTATTATTTGAAGTCTAGAGCTATTTACTTTGTTAATAGCTCGGTCCTTTCTCGTATATCATCACATTTTAAGGAGCAACTATTATATGAAGTCTGGATCTATTTACTTTGTAAATAGCTCGGTCCTTTATCCCATATCATCACTTATTAAGAAGCAACTATTTTATTAAGATTTTCTCGAAAACTTACCTTTCTTACAAACGGAAAATTTAACAATTTTAATTGTAATTAAAATAACATATGAAGCATATATCGATCTGATTGGTTGACATGGTTACCACCTCCTTTTTGATTAGATAGACATTTAGTATTTAAATAAAAATAGGTATTTAAGTCTTCACAAGCTTATTTGATATATCAGTATGTTTTAATACTCCAAATAGAAAACATTGATTCTTTCATTGTATTGTTACAATGTTACTTTTTTTAAGTAAACAAGTTTTTTTTTTTAAATAAACAAGTTTATTTTCAATAAGCAATTCGTAATGATGAAGAATTAAATAAATTGTTATCTGGTGTAACAATTGCTCAAGGTGGTATATTACCAAATATTCAAGCAGTGTTATTGCCAAAGAAAACTGAAAAGAAAGCATAAATTTTATACATTGGATTATTGATAATAATATTCATCGATCATAGGCGTTTTATTAAAACGCCACAAATTAATGTGAAATAAGAGTGATATATTTTTTATTAAAATAACTATATAAAATTTAGTATGTATAAGATGTTACTTGATTTGTTTCGATTATGACTTCTAAACTAATCGTTTATTACAGATAATTGATTATCAACGTAAGAGTCTTTGAAGAAATGACTTGACCCGTTGGCTCCACTTCACAAAAAAAAAATTCGTTACGCAGGAGCTGCGTCAACTTAGCGAATTTCCTTGGAATACATAAATCACTCTCTAGCGGTCATATTTTTAGCCTGATCAAAATGCCTTAAGGCAGTTTAAGGGGTGTTTTTCCCATTTTCGGAGGTTTGCGTTATAGGTAAAGAAATTTTTCAAAGTGTTCTGTTAACTTGACTTTATTTCGGGTCGATTGGTGAAAATTCCATCATTTCATCATATATAGAACTGAAAAACGTAATTTTGGGGGGTGTTTTTTCTATTTTTCGGGAGTTTGCAATAAAAAATGTTAAGTTTTTCGAAATAACTTCCTAATTTGTAGCTATTAAGCGTCGATTGCAAAAAACTGCATCTTGTTGCATGTATAGAACAAAAAGGTTTTGAGGGTGTTTTTACCAAGTTCGAAGGGTTGTGATGGAAAAAAAACCGATCTTTCTATCATGATTAGAAGTAAAAAGGTCAGTTTTAGGGATGTTTTTCCCATTTTCGGTGTGGTTGCGATGTAGGTAATGAAATTTTTCAAAATATTCTGTTAATTTTGACGTTATTTCGGGTCGATTAGTGAAAATCCAATCTTTTTAGCATTTATAGAACAGAAAAACGTAATTTTGGAGGATGTTTTTCCAATTTTCCGAGGGGTTGCACTGAAAAAATTGAAGTTTACTGATTTTTCTCGTCAGTTTGAAGCAATTTCACGTCGAATACAAAAAACCGCATCATTCTAGCATAAGGGCTTGGTTATAAGGGCTTTAAAAAATTTTTGCAGGCGAAGCTGCAACGGGCAATGCTAGTAATAAATAATAATTGATCAATGCAAAATATAATAAAAAAGTTTAAAAAAATAAAATGAGAATATAAATTAATGTTTACAAAATTACAATAAAAAACGTAAAAAATAAAATAAATTCACACAGTGTTGGGTCACCCATCCAAAAACTAATTGTAATCATCTGTGCTTAACTTTTAAAATAAACGCACACTGCTGTATTCAAATTGCTATGTCTATTTCTATTTGGTATAAAAATTAATAGGTATATATGATATTGTACGTTTTCTACATGGTAGTTTGCTGATGACACAGTCTTAAGTTAATTAAAACAAAAAAATGTTAAATTTTCCGCTTTTCCGATACAAATTTCCAGTTTTCGCAATTTTCCCGTCGGTTTGGGTACTACAGCTATCTACATGCCAAATATCAACTTTACAGCATATCTAGAAGTAGCTCATAATTTTGATATCTAATACTTAAGTTTTTTAAGGCGTTCCCGCGAATTTTGCGTTTTTGAAGTGAAATAACTTTTTAACGGTTAATTCGTTAACGTTGATTGAAAACATTGGTTCTTATAATTCCGTAAAGTATCTATATTCGAAATATCAACCCTGTAGCTCTTTTCGTTCAAAAGATACAGCACCTAAAAAATGAGCCTAAATTAACCATAAGTAATAGCACTGTAGTGAGAAGTCCAATGTGTCCCTTAAAACTCGGCCTTACGCACTACCGTGCTCTAGATAATAATAATTTTCTTTATTTGTGATACCGTTTAAACGGTGTAAATAGTGTCATACAGAATTATTACAATAGATTAATTTGATATAAATACAATATAAATATATAAATAATATATAAATAAAAATAAATAATATAAACAATATATAAATACTTATTAAAAATTTAAAAATTTATTTATTTATCTATCTTTTTTTGCAATAAAAATTCATTTATGTCATAATACACTCGATCTAGTAGATATTGTTTTAAAGATTTTTTAAATTTATGTATGTTTTCAATGCTTTTGATATCTCTTGGAAGCTTATTATATATACGAGTTATAGAGTTTCGAACCCCTCTATGGAGTACATCAAAAGTAGAGTTCGTTACTGCAATTCACCTTTATTTCTTGTGAAATATTGATGATCTAAAACATTTTCCGTGAATAGGTCCATATTTTTTCTCAAAAATAGAGCGCTTTTATGTATATATATACTGTGAAAAGTTAGTACATTAAGTTTTTTTAAAAATTGACTTGCAGTGCTCTCTGGGATTCGAACCTGTTATAACTCGTAAACATTTTTCTTGTAATAAAAAAACTTTTTGGGCATGTACTGAGTTTCCCCAGAACACCACTCCAAACTGTAGTATTGAGAAAAAGTACGCGTGGTAGACATGCAATAATGCATCCTTATCAAGAAAATTTCTTAAAAATCGGATTACGTAAACCGCCCTACTTAATTTTGGCAAAATAAATTATATATATGTTTCTTGACTCTTGTAATATAAAGTCTGTGCAAATCCTTTTTGATTACAATATAACAAATATCTTCAAAAAATAAAACGAATCATATTCTCTAGTGGTTAACAGATGAAAAAAAAAATTAAAACTGAAAATTACACATTAAAATATGCTGTATAACGAAAAATATATTCTCCCATATTTTATGAGATAAATTTTTACAGAAAAAAAACAAAATTATTTTGTCATTATTTATGTATCAAGTATCATCCATCTCTTTTATGCTGTAAGCACTTTAAAGTATAAAAAAGAACTACCATGCTATCATTCATTATATTCTTCTTTTGTCCTTTGTATGAAACAAAAAAATGTAGTGTGTGTGTAGAGATCTATCAAAAAGTGTGAAATATGCAATTTTATATATTTAAAAAAAAACTATTAATAATCTTTACACGAAATTTAAATAAAACAAGTGAAATAACAACTAACTGAGTTAATTGGTTAAATACCCGGTATAGAATTTATGTAAAAATATTTGTTCTATTTTCTTAATTGGGCAGTTTTTACCCATTTTGCCAAGCATGGTCCGATTTTGCCTAACTTGACCTTACTTTTTACACTTTAACACACATACAAACTTTCAACTCGCTGTCTCTTTTCGTTTTGGCGGACGGGCGGGCGCACAACTTTATGGAAATGACTAATTAGGTCATTTTATGAACACCTATATAAAAATATTTTTTCTGCAATCAGTATTTTCAATCTTTACAAAGTCGGGACTAAAGTAAATATACCCTGGCATATATTATATATCGGATATAAGAATACGTTTGACATAAATTGTCCCATAAGTTAATTGGCTTCAGAAATTTGTTGATGCAGAATATTTCCCTCTTCTCCGACGTGCTAAACAATAAAAATTGTAACAAATCACCTCCAGTTTTTGTCTGCCGTCTTAGAAAGTTATTCCTCACTATCTCCGTTGCTCAACATTTTCGATATCTGATAGTTTACAATAATTATTATTACGCAAAATAGGATCCGATGAAAAGTGCTTTTTGCAATTTTTCATCATTTTCCTCCAAATAAGGCCATCTTTAAATAGAGAAGTTTGTTTCAAGAGTAATTTGGTTCAAGTGACTGTAAGTGTGATCAACCCTTTGCGTCGGGGAACGCGTTAAAATACGACCAACGCTGTGCTACACTTTTTCCTAAAATCAAGTGGTGGTACAAATTTGATGATGCGAATTCGTTGGACCATATTCAAAATCATATGCTGAATTTGCAAAATTATTACAAATCTCCTCGGCTGGGTAGTAGTAGTAGTAGTAGCGGAGAGGAGATCGAGACATGATCAGTAGGTCTTTCTTGGGCTTTTTTACCGAACCCGAAAAGACGGAGAATGTGTATGTATAGAAGGAAACTGCAGAAAACCTTCACATGCATAGCCGGTTACTTTCGTTCTTGTTCATACGCCGACAGTTTAGCCAATTAACCGCCCCATTAATTTTTTTTAAATTAATTTAATTGAGAAACTGGGTAGAGTGCTTTATCCAGCTGGACCACTTGGACTAGTCAACGGCTGGGTGATCAATATCATAATTTAAATAAAAATTGATTAATTAATTAATTATTATAAATAATATTTCTGTCTATTTTACATTCTTTTAAACATAGCACTTTTTCAGAGGAAAAATTGGAAAAAGTGCATTTCAATCTTCTCTAATTGTTGTAAACAATCAGATCATCTTTGAAAATTTGAGTTTTGGTCAAAAGTTGAAAACAACGGAGATAATAAGGAAAAACTAGCTACCTTTCTAAACACTTTGGTACAGACTTGGACCTAAATTTGCCACGGAAAGTAGCCTTATGCCCGGATAATAAAAGACACAGCAACATAAAATGAAAAACATTTTCATTCAAATGATAAAAAGTTTTTTTGTTTTTTTGTTTTTTAGATTATATCATCTACAAATTAAAATAACATCAAACAGAGAGAAAGTCTCAATTGAATTGACTGTTGATAAATATTTATAGATAGAAATGAACAAAAGACATCTTCATCTGATTCTGCTTCTGCTTCTGAATGTGTTTGTACGACTTGTTCATGTTGGAAAAACGTTAAGATATTGAATATTTATAAAGGTAGAAAGACGAGAACCTCTACATAGCAAATAAAATCAAGCAATCAATGCTGCTACCTACATACTCACTTAAAACACGGAATACAACCATTCTAAGATCAATATAGTTATAGTATTTTCAATGGTCATGTTCAGAACAACTAAGTCCTCGTAAACTAATAGCGTTTTCTTTTGAAGCACGAGAGAGAATGCTCGCTACTCTGTGATGACATCATGCTAGACCTCAGTTCTTGCTCGAGAATTGTGCAGCCATTTTTTTCAATCGAACGTGTTTAAGATCATTTATTATTAGGTTCACTGTCACTGTCAAATACTTAAGTACATTAAGTTAAATAATTAAGTTTGGATTACTTATCAGAATATGGTTTTAGCACTGTACATATAATATATTCTTTGATTTCTAAATATGGCCGTGTGCGTAAATAAAATATGATTAAGTTTCTTTCTGACGATGATAATAGTTCCAACAATATCAACATTTGTAGGTTTTTCGACGTAATATTGCACTGCACTATTGATCTGACCTTACTAGTGCAAAACGGAGCACACAAAAAGTGCTCTCTATCGCCAATCGAAAACGAAAAACTCCGTGAAAAGAATCGAACATACATTTTATACTTAGTGTGCTCTCAGTGCGCACAAGGTCAGTCAAAATAAAACGCTATAAAAGAGTTGGACAGTCTAAAATAAATTTACTTCTGAGCATCTACATGTGGCGTGTTTCTCCCAGGACACCCGTACTACCTAGTCAGAAGTGTTGCCAAATTAGATATTTTCCAATAAATTTAGTGGATAGTATGAAATATTGCATGCCATCATATGCGTCGAGCATAAATAAATATTTTGTATTCTGATTCGTTGTATTCAATTTGAATACAAAAATTTAAAAATACTACAATCTCAAGAATAAATCGTCTAGATTTTCTACTAAGTTTTATTAAATCTACTCAATTTAGAAGAAATATCCCAATCTGGCAGCACTCACTTAGCAAAATGGTGTTAAAATCTAAATTGCTTAGTATCTGTCAAGTGGCATGGTAAAAAACTAAAATTGGAAACACTTATAGCGTTTTCTTTTCACTGCCATCGTACGCACTGAGAGCACTCTAGTATAAAATATATGTTTGATTGACTATTATAAATTGCTTGCACTGAGTTTTTCGTTTTCTATTGACGATAGAGAGCACTCCTAGTGCGCTCCGTATTGCTCTTACTAGTAAGATCAGAGCATGACTAGGCGGCAGGCACGGTGATTGACTGGGCCTACCAGTGCATCACGATTATTGCAGAAGCTGTCACAATGGGGTGGAAGAGGAAACGATGTCTCACCTGCTCTGTCACTGTCCAGTTCTTGCCACGAGGAGATGGACTCATCTGAGTCAGCCTTTTTTTGACGACCTCTCCGATCTTAAGTCCGTTGACGTCAAAGCACTCTCGCTGTTCCTAAACAGCTCTAAATGGTTCATGGAGTAGAGATCGGGGATGGGCCAACCCACTTTTTCGGAACCAAGTGTGTCTCACCCCAAGACAGCTACTCTAACCTAACCTAACCTAAGATCAGAGTAATAGTGCAGTGCAATATGGCGTCGAAAAATCATCACGAATGTTGACAACTATTATCATCGTCAGTAAAATCTGACCATGAAGACGCTTTAATTATAATTACAATTACAAATTGCATGCGTATGTTATTACCTGCTTCGTTAATAATAATATAAAATGTCTTGTGTATTGCCATCAGATTAAATTTTATTTCCATTTTTACTTATATAAAATTTTTTTCTCTCACACGGACATATTTTGAAATCACAGAATATATTATATGTACAGTGCTAAAACTACAGTCTTTTTAAATAATCCCAACCAACAGATAAAATTTACTTAAGTATTTGACACTGACAGTCAACCTAATAATAAATGATCATAAACACGTTCGATTGAAAAAAATGGCCGCGCAATTGTCGAGCATGACGTCATCACAGCGTAGCGAGCATGCTCACTCGTGCTTCAAAATAAAACGCTATTAGTAACTTAATTAGTTTATCAAGGACTTAGTTGTTTTAAACACAAATCCAATTGTGAGTATTATTCGACGCATACCTCATTGATCAAATATGACTAGATCAAATATGACTTTTGACTTTAAAAATTCTAGCCAGCTGGATTTTATAGAAACTAATTTTTTGAGCAAATTTTTCTTTCGAGCCATATCACGGAACACTATTTGTGCAAATATAACTTGCACTGGATATCACACTTTCAATTCCCTCCCACTTATTCACTAGATAGACTTATTCCCATTCACAACGTGCGTCGAAAACAACGCACCTTGAGAACAGGCGTTATTTTGCTATCGACGATGAGTTAACGCACATTCAGCTATTTTGTGTATGTAAAAAAATAGAATTAGGGTTTAGTTTAAAAAAAAATTGAGTGTTTAGTTTTTAAAAAAAAAGACTAAACACTTTATAGAAAATAATTGAATTATCAATTATTTTCATAAATATGAAATTAAGTTAATTTAGTAATTTTAATTAAAAGAAAAGTATTATGATGTATTTAAAAAAAAATAATGAAAACTAAATATACGGTACTTTAGAAAAAAAATCCAAAGCAGAGTATTGTATGTGGAATTATGAAAATTGGAAAAGGATCGGTCCTAACGCGATACACGTAAATATAAAAAAATAACACGTTGAACCGAAAGTCTTTCAATAAAAGCTGGGCCCATTAAAAGATAATATTGAGGTAGTAAGATCTTTACTATCCAGTAAGTGTCTAAGTTATCGACAAGTGATTCGAATCTGAAAAAAAAATAAAAAGGCACAAAAAAAGGAACAAAACAAAATATATGTTAAGATAAAATATATTTGAAATAAATAATTTTTAATTTAATATGATAATAATATAACTATCCTTAAAACACTAACATTGGTTGTACAAGTTATGAAAAAAAGGGGTTACATGAATATGGTGCTAGATTGAACTGTAGTAAAAGAAAACTACAGTAAAAAAAAATATGTTCAAATATGTCTGATTTGCAAAAATATAAATATGGATTACAAATTTAATTCAGATACATAGTTGTATATAAAGAGACATTACGCTTCTGTAAAGAAAAAATACACGGCCAAAAAAAACCAAGCGTATACAAACAATATAGTTATAAATTGAAAAAGTCAATGCATATTCACATAAAATATAAATTGTACAGCAAAAGTGTGTATAGAATGTGTATTGAATTGTTACAAGTTTGAGAGACCACAAGTTTTGGAATAGTGAATTAAATAAATTATATTAAAAAAAAAATATACTTAGATACAATCAGATAGAAACCATTAATTCGCCCATTCGATACTTCAGCACAATCCATAAAAAAATATTCAATTTGTAAATTGAAGAAATAAAAATTTTAAATACCATCTGATTAATTCATGTGAATCAACTAATTTTAGTAAGTGTCTTGAGACACGTAATTTTTGTAACTCCTTTCTTTTGTAACTCACAGAGAGAAGTAATTTTTGTAACTTCCAGAGAGAAATACTCTTTGTAACTATTTTTTTTTTGTGACTCTACTGAGCCAACTAATTTTTTGTAACTGCCAGAGAGAAATACTCTTTTTAACTATTTTTTTGTGACTCTACTGAGCCAACTAATTTTTGTAACTGCCAGAGAGAAATACTCTTTTTAACTGATTTGAAATATGTGTTGAAATATCGAAGTAAGCTTGGATATACGCAAGTCATTTCTAATCTAAGTAAATGTTTGTTGAAATTATGTAAATTCTCAACTAGCATAAACCAATAATTATATAAATTACTTTTTTTTGAATAATAAAAATATGAAAAAATATCAATAATAAATTTTATACAGTGGAGTAGTAAAAAAAAATTATTCTCCACTCCAGGGGGCCAAAAAAATTAGCGACATGCTAATTGGAAAATATTAAAGCAAGAATGACATGAATAGATGAATAAAAAATCTTACAAATGTGGATTAGACGTGAAGATTTAAATACATTTAGATGTTTAATTAGGATGCAGTAACGTTACCATTCCCTTGATATCCTCTGAGATAGTATGGCCGAATGTTGTATATCGACATGCCGAAGGTTTTCTTATTAGACTTTGGAGCTTTTAGCCTAACTGAAGTTGGTGTAGTGAACTTTATTATCTTGTACGGTCCATTGAATTTTGAAGCGAATTTAGGTGCGATATTCTTGTTCATATTCGGGGCCAAGTTTTTAACCATGACCAATTGACCCACTTTATATTTAGACAGCGTTGGTTTATTTAAAGTTTGGTTGACTCGTTGTTGGTGAGCAATCTTTAACGCATCTTGTATATGTGCTTGTGATGGTTTAGCAGAACTCGTGATTAACTCAGTTAATTCGTTTATAATCACAAACGGCGTCATTAACTTTCTACCAAAATAAACTTCAGCTGGTGTTGAGTCGATTGTACTTTTGTAGGAGTTGTTGTAATTGAAAATTACAAAACTCAAAAATTTAGACCAATTTTTATGTTCTACAGAATATTCTTTGAGAATGCATCCTAAATTATATTTTATCTGTCGATTGAGACACTCGCTCTTGTTCGAAGATGGTGTATAGCTCGAACAGTAGGCAGCTCTAATACCATTATTAAATAAGAAGGTTTTCCACTTGATCGACGCAAAGGCTGGTCCGTTGTCGGCTACAACAACCGTCGGATATCCGTTTTGCAGGAAAATCTTCTGTATCAGTGAAATGGCAACGTCACTGGTCTGCCTTTTACATGGAAAGGCGAAAGCAAATTTTGAAAATCCATCTACAATAGAAAAAATATATTTAAAACCTTCACTTGACCTAATAATAGGACCGATAAAGTCGACGTACAAAGTATGTAGGGTATACTCCGGCACGGAACTACTCAACTGAACCCTATCGTTACGTGTATATGGCCTTATAGCCTGGCACACTTTACAGGTTCTGACATAGTCCCTTACTTTTGCATAGAGGTTTTTGTAGTAAAATATTTTACTAATTTCACGGAATGTTTTAATTACTGAATTATGCGCAGCATACTTGGAATCATGATAATATCGAAGAACGTAATCGAGTAAATTATCTGGTAAAAATATACGTTTTAGTCGATTCCTTCCGACGAACTTATAAATTAACCCATCCTTTATGCAAAAATTAGGGGCATTCATCTGAGCCTTAAGGTTTTGATAAATGATTTTACATTCGGGAGAGTTACGTTGCTCGCTTTTAACAGAAAGGTAATCAAAATTTGTATTAGCTAAAACGTTAATAAAGTTCAGTTGCGCATTGTTCCTGATTTCTTCATTCACCGATTCTAAGTCAGTTTGATCCAAAGTATTGGTTATCTTTTTTAAAAGGTTTGCATAACCTGGATCATTGCTATGCAACTCTTTAACTTTAATGAAATTTTTGCCTGAATCTTGATATGAATCCGTAAATTTGTTCACTAATATATGGTCAGTTTCATATAACCTAGATAGAAAATCGGCCATATTGTTCAATTTGCCCTTAATATGTTCCGGGGTAAAGTCATATCTCGAAATTTTAAGGATCCACCTAGATAATTTATTAAATTTATTGGGGGTATTAAAAATCCACAATAACGACCTGCAATCAGTCTGTAGAGTAAACTTGCGGTCGGTTAAAAAATCTTTAAATTTATCTAGGGCCGTTACTACTGCGAGAAGTTCTAATTCATGACTGTTATATTTTAATTCGGCTGGATTCAATTTTCGAGAACAGTACATAATGGGGTGCAAACCGTCATCATACTTTTGAAGTAATACCGCGCCCAGACCAGTAGCTGATCCGTCAGTTTGTAGCACAAAAGGTTTGTCAAAATTAGGATGCTTTAAGACAGGCGCACTTACTAAAGATTTTTTTAAAGTAGAGATTGCATCAAGATGAACCTTAGTAATTTTGAACCTAACACCTTTCTTTTTTAAATCATTTAACGGAGCTACAATCTGACTGAACATGGGAATATAGCGGGAGTAAAAAGCCGCAGCCCCAACTAGACGCATAACTTCTTTGACGTTTTTTGGAGTTGGCATGTCATTGATTGCTTGCACCTTAATAGGGTCTATAAAGCGTCCCTCAGCGGATATTACGCTACCCAACAAACGTACCCTCGACATACAAAATCGAGCCTTAGAAGGATTAATAGTGATACCGATAGACTTTATTTTAGTGAACAAGAGATTCAGGTGATTTAAATGTGATTCAATGTCGGGCGAATGCACAATTAAATCGTCATAATAAATAAGAAGAAATTTATGACGAAATTCTGCGAGACTGGAATTTAAAAAACGAGCTAATGATTGACTAGCCACCTTTAGCCCGAAAGGCATGGTATTGTACTCAAACAGACCATATTGTGTGACGATCGCGGTGACATGTTTCGAGTCATCTGATAATTTTATCTGATGAAAACTGGATTTCATGTCGAGGAGTGTAAACACTTTCGAATTACCTAAGCTAGCGAAAATATGAGCCATACTGGCTGAACTCATCGGATCAAACTCTATATGTTTGTTAACAAACCTATAGTCAGCGACTAACCGATAAGAATCGTCTTTCTTTTTAACAAAGAAGACGGGTGAGCTATAATTAGAGTTCGAAGGAGAAAGTACCCCTTGTGTAACAAGCTCTTGAACATGCTCGTCCAAAAGTCTGGCTTTATCGGGTGCTAGATAGTAGGAAGCTTTACAAACCGGAATGTTATCGATTAACTTAATTTTATATTCAAAACCCTTGCAAGACCAGGAATGTCAGAAAAAATCGATTTAAAGTTTTGAAGAAGTGTTTGCAACACTTTGGTTTGTTTGCTATTAAGATTTACTTTCGCTTCGACAATGGTATTAATAATTCGATTATTATTACAAAAACCCGAAAACGGTATTTCAACATTAGGGTGAAAATAAAATTTGATCGTCGACTTAAAGAAGTCCAAAATGATGTTGCAATCTTTAAGTGTGGCAACACCTAAAATTACCTCAAACGGTAATGAATCTACTATAAAAAAAGTTTGAGTCCATGAAAAATTAGCCAATTTAAAATGAAGTTTCGCAGTTAAACTACATTTTAAAAAATTATTTCCCGGCAAAGAAATAGTTTTATCAATTGATTCGGTGACGATGTTTCCACTGTTAGATTTTAACTTGTTAAAAGTCGCAGTTTTAATAGCATTAACAGTAGCACCGGAATCAAAAAGTGTTAATAAAGGATAACCTTGAATGAAAATGGTTTGTAGAGGTAAAATAGTATAATTTAAAATAACATCATTAATAAGAAACTTGGGGTCTATTGCGAGTTTTTTGGAACCGTAGTACTAACATTTATATTATCCTTCTTTCTTTTAAAACAATATTTAAAATTGTGATTAGTACCTTTACAGAAAGTACAAAAAAGTTTAGTGTCATTATGCGTATTTTGAATTGAAGTAACGTTTACACTGACGGGTGTTGTAGTTATTCGCGCTTGAATTTCCTCAATTTTAGTGATTAGTTGATACAAATCTTTATAAGTATCGGGAATTTGATATAAACCAAGAATAGTTAGTACAGAATTATTGGCATGAGCAAAAATAATTTGTATGATTTCGGATTCAGATGAATCATTAAGTAGGATGTTCGCGAATTTTATTATTGAAGGAACAAATGTCGAAAATTTTTCAGTGTCAGGTTGATTTCGCCGGACCAATCTATCAATTAATATCTGTTTAGTCAAAGGTGGAATATAAACTTGTAATAAATTATGTTTAATATTTTGCCAAGACAAAGAGTCAGCCAAACAAGTAGACCAAAATGTTTGTGCGTTCGAAGCACACCTATTGATTAAAGATTTCAAAAGAACGTCTATAGGTAAAAAATTAATATCAACTAAATGTTGAGTATCGACAATAAACTGTATAATATTTTCTGGAACAGAAATGTCCAGAATAGTGATTTTATTTATAAAGGAATCTATACTCGGTTTTGCAAAAAAACTAAAATTTGAAGTTAATTGATTTGAACTAGTGTTATTATTTGATAGAGTAGTTGTTATTGTTGCCAAGGCATCGGTAATGCTACTTATCTGCTTGCTTTGCTGTTGTATTTGTTGCTGTACATCCGAAACGTGCAGCACTGACGCATGGAACAGTTGAGCTGTAGTGTGCATCTGCGTAGTTATAGCCGCTAAGTTAACCGCTGATACTTGATGAGGCGTGATGAATACGTCATCTGGTGCAGCTGGAGGATCGTCATCTCCTGGGGTACCTGGTGTATTACGAGTTGTTCTCGGCATAATGAAAATTTAAACCACAAACAAAATAGAAGAAAGAGAAAAAAAATTAGTACTAAGTTAAATATAATTATAGAACTAAAGAAAATGTAAAAGATATAAATGTATAAATATAAAGAAAAAATTATAATCATTTCAACTTTCAAAAAGAATTTCAGAATCACAAGTCGAGCTTTGTGAAAACTATCGAAAACAAAAGACACATATGGATATTTGCTCTGCTTCCATATGTGTATGTAAAAAAATTTAATTGGAGTTTAATTTAAAAAAAAATTGGGTGTTTAGTTTTTAAAAAAAAAGACTAAACACTTTATAGAAAATAATTGAATTATCAATTATTTTCATAAATATGAAATTAAGTTAATTTAGTAATTTTAATTAAAAGAAAAGTATTATGATGTATTTAAAAAAAAATAATGAAAACTAAATATACGGTACTTTAGAAAAAAAGTCCAAAGCAGAGTATTGTATGTGGAATTATGAAAATTGGAAAAGGATCGGTCCTAACGCGATACACGTAAATATAAAAAAATAACACGTTGAACCGAAAGTCTTTCAATAAAAGCTGGGCCCATTAAAAGATAATATTGAGGTAGTAAGATCTTTACTATCCAGTAAGTGTCTAAGTTATCGACAAGTGATTCGAATCTGAAAAAAAAATAAAAAGGAACAAAAAAAGGAACAAAACAAAATATATGTTAAGATAAAATATATTTGAAATAAATAATTTTTAATTTAATATGATAATAATATAACTATCCTTAAAACACTAACATTGGTTGTACAAGTTATGAAAAAAAGGGGTTACATGAATATGGTGCTAGATTGAACTGTAGTAAAAGAAAACTACAGTAAAAAAAAATATGTTCAAATATGTCTGATTTGCAAAAATATAAATATGGATTACAAATTTAATTCAGATACATAGTTGTATATAAAGAGACATTACGCTTCTGTAAAGAAAAAATACACGGCCAAAAAAAACCAAGCGTATACAAACAATATAGTTATAAATTGAAAAAGTCAATGCATATTCACATAAAATATAAATTGTACAGCAAAAGTGTGTATAGAATGTGTATTGAATTGTTACAAGTTTGAGAGACCACAAGTTTTGGAATAGTGAATTAAATAAATTATATTAAAAAAAAAATATACTTAGATACAATCAGATAGAAACCATTAATTCGCCCATTCGATACTTCAGCACAATCCATAAAAAAATATTCAATTTGTAAATTGAAGAAATAAAAATTTTAAATACCATCTGATTAATTCATGTGAATCAACTAATTTTAGTAAGTGTCTTGAGACACGTAATTTTTGTAACTCCTTTCTTTTGTAACTCACAGAGAGAAGTAATTTTTGTAACTTCCAGAGAGAAATACTCTTTGTAACTATTTTTTTTTTGTGACTCTACTGAGCCAACTAATTTTTTGTAACTGCCAGAGAGAAATACTCTTTTTAACTATTTTTTTGTGACTCTACTGAGCCAACTAATTTTTGTAACTGCCAGAGAGAAATACTCTTTTTAACTGATTTGAAATATGTGTTGAAATATCGAAGTAAGCTTGGATATACGCAAGTCATTTCTAATCTAAGTAAATGTTTGTTGAAATTATGTAAATTCTCAACTAGCATAAACCAATAATTATATAAATTACTTTTTTTTGAATAATAAAAATATGAAAAAATATCAATAATAAATTTTATACAGTGGAGTAGTAAAAAAAAATTATTCTCCAATTTATTAAATATGTTGTCGCGGTATCTTGGCTCTTTTTATTCCTCAAAGGAGCGCTGCCCGAATCTGCAACAGATTCCGATACTCGACAAAAACAAAAAAATATATTAGTAAAAGGGTTTACTAAATATTTTCCAATTGGAATGACACGCACGTTTTTTTTAAGAAAAAAAAAAATTAAATTAAACAAAATTTTAAACAAAAAACCTGATTTTATTGCTTTTAATAAAAATGAGAATCCAATTTCTTTTTCAACAATTTTATTTAATTTTTCAACACAATGTTAAACTTTGAATTAATCGTACAAATGCCAACTTTAACTTAATCTTTGACTTGATCTGAATCGATCAACAGTTAATTATAAACTTTGAACTGATCGAACAACAGTCAAATATATACTTTGAACTGATCAAACAACAGTCAATTATATACTGATTTTGATTAGCATTGGTCGCTTTTATACCTGCCATGGTTCTTTCTATGGTTTTTGTTTAGAAGAAATAAATTATTCTAAATACATTTTTGCATGGAGGTTTCTCGAATAATTTAGTTTATCAACAACCATGGGTGTATTCGCTGGTTCAGATCATTTATAAAATTAATTAAAAATTATACTTCTGTACTAGGCATCGAACCAGCACGACACCCATCCTGTTTGATATTTGCCTGTCCACTTAACAGATACGACCAGTGTGAATTCAAAATTCTACACAAATTTTACGATACATTAGTTATTCATAACACATAATAACAAGCTTGTTTTTTTAATTATTTACGTATTTATGTTATCAAAAACATTCGACTTCGTATTAGACTTTTGATTTTTAAATTAAATTATATCTGATAATTTTTTTCAAATTTTGATTTTTTTTTTTAAAAATAAAAACTTTAAATCAAAAGCAGTTATTATTTTCTTTTCAATTTTGGACTTTAAAAAAACTTTGTTTAAAGAAAAAAATAAATCGAACTAGATTGTTTTCTTTTTGCACTTAAAAAAAAATTCCTTCTTTTTCTAAGGAGAAAAAATATTTTCTCTTAAATATTTTCGTAATATTTTCCTTAATATTTTTCTATTTGATAATAAAAATATGTGCTGGATCCAGAAAAATTATTCTCAATAATTTTCAATACAATAAAATACACAATAGCGTCTCCAAAACTTCGGTTAATTTTTTTTAACAGGAACGTTTAGTCCAAGCAATGGTATATACCTGATTGAAAATGTTTCGTGTATCCTAAAATCGAAGAACGTCAAATCAACGATCGTTTAAATAATCATCACCAGTGGCAGTGTCATGAAGAATAAATATATTAGGAGAGCGAACGTAATGTTAAAAAAACGGTCAAGAATTGGTGTAACTATCTTTTATCAGTAGGGGTCACTGGTCTCAGTGCCGTACGGAATTTAAATGTTTAAATGTAGGCGCCAAGAAATCACTTTCATTCAGTTAATAAGAAGTCTTAGTTTTATAGATAATAAAAAATTGTTTTCGATTATCAAGTAATAATTAAATAAATATTAATAATAAAGAATTCTTAATAATCTGCAATAAATTAAAAGATGAAGAATCATAGTGATAATTGCAATTAATAATAATATACAAATATATGTTTACAATACTAACATATATTAGATAAAGAAAGAAGATGACAAAACCGGTAATTACAGACCATATTCCTTTCGTAAATGCAGACACGCATTCCTAACCTTAAACAACCTTCCACTCATAGATATATAACAGTATATCTATGCTTTCCCTGTACAACATCGTCCCATTTTTTCACATTTATAAAATTAAACAATTTATATACTTACAATTTTTATTTGTAAGATGCGATAACCGTTGATTTTGATATGTAATAATAATAATAATTCCGTACGGGTATATTCGCACTGCCGCTAGTGGCGAAAATAATAACTATGATCTCTACACGTTTTTGAGGACGAAAAAACAGACGAATTGCCTATGTCGTTCAATCTCCTATTAATCTATTCTTCATGGGCAGTGTATAGCTTGCACTGATAATATAATAACGGTACGACTAATACCATCAGTGCATCTGTATAAGAGACTCTAGTGACCGCAAAACGTGGACGTAATGTAAAAATTTTGATTTCTGATTTCGACTGTGCTAAAAAGATAAGAAAATATTTTATTATACACTCGGATAATCCGCACCTGGATAATCTACCATTCACTGTGTATCTATACTTTGAGTTTTGTCGAAACGACTATAATTCGAAATATTTGTTGAGGTAAAAGAGACATTCAAGTGTAGTTCCCATTTGGTTTAAAACAAAAACTGTTTATGATTTTAATTTAGATTAAGCACAGGCATTTCAAAAATAGTGTCAGATTTCGATTCGATATTGTTTAAATTCATTTCAAAAATAGAACATAATATTTCTTTTATAAAAGTATTAAACCATTTCAAGCGTAAGGATGCCAAACAATTCTCTAATTTAAAATAATCAATCATGTGTTTTCATAATAATTTAAATAAACCATCAATTTTATTTTTGCACACATAACCACAAAAGTAGCGCATATTTAAACCAAAAATATTGATTGTATGAAAAAATATTTCAAGCTAAATTTGTTTGTTTTTGTAAAGTAAATGTTTTTTGTATTTAAAGATGTTCTCCCGAACCGTTAAAAAGATAGGTTTTTGGTACAACAGACACGGGTCAATGGATGCACGGAAAAACAATTTATAACATATATGCTACCCAGCTAAACTCTCGATCATCTGGTGAGAATTTGTCGTAAATCACATTATAATTAGATCAGCCATTTAAACGTGATGCGGGAAACGACTGCCAGAAAATTGGAGAAAAATTTTTGAAATGAGACTGCTTTAGCGAGGCTAGTGAATCGGAGGGATGTTGATACAGAAATCAAACCGAGTCAAAAATGAAGTATATTAATTGTATCTAACACAGAACAGTATATTTATATATATTCGTGATGGTATCTAAAAAAAAGATAGTGTGATATCTTTGTATTGTGTACATTGCTATTTTTGCCATACAGTTACCATTTTTACGATAATTAGCAATGTTCCGTTCATACACACATTTACATACATATTTACTTTGTTGAATTTCCGAAAATTTGATAAAACGATTTTATGTTCTAATAATTAATTACCGCCATTATTATAGTATCTTGATTTGATGTATGTATTAGGTATAACTAATCTTATAATATTTTCCTCCTCCACTAGGGAAATTTAGTATTCTTTATTTCAGTTTCAACTACTTCATATTATTGATGTGTCTGGTCATATCTGGTCAAATGATTATTTGTGTAAATTTGTACTTCCTGTAAATATTGCTAATTTGAACTATTAACCAGCTATCATAATATCAAGAGGCAACAAGTTGGCAATAAAACAATGATTGACATGTTGCCAATATTTTGTTAGATAGATGGTCTGTAAGAGACCTTAGACGCAATTTCTTGAACCACTATGTATTTCTACATACATAGATTCTATATATTTTTATAATACCGCAGAATAAAAATAATAAATTTTTATTATTGATTTTCTATTAATTACGCTTAGCCTCTTGGATGATATCATAACATTTGTTATTTTTAGCATCAAACATATCAAACTTATGGAGTGTATTTTTTTTTTATTGTTATTGCGTTTAAACATTCAAATTTTTTTATAATTTACTCGACACTTTGTGGCAAAGAGGGAGATTAATAAATGTTCACTATTTTTTTCGTTGAGCAGTCTATATTTTAAAAGGTTTAATGATTTAATAGTATCCTAGCCATAAACCAAAACATCCCAAACAAAATAAAAATATCTAGCACCCCACTTATCCCAAACATACAAGTCCAAGTAGCCTAGCGGTCTAAGGCGTTATGTCTGCGCAGTATGCAGTATTTGGAAACTGGGAGGTTATGGGTTCGAATCCCGACATCGGCAGTTTGTCAATTATAAAAAAAAGGGGCAGTTAATTGACTAAACTGTCGGCGTATGGACAAGAACGAGTAACCGGCTTTGCTTGAGAAGGTTTTCTGCAGTTTCCTTCACGAACTCCAGATGAATATTGCCATAGTTCCTATGATATTCGGCTGCAGCCGCATATCCTACCAATTCCTAGTCTACTCACAAATTCTTTCCCCTCACTCACATCCTCACATCCTAAGGCATCACAATGGACCTTATGGTCGAAATGTAGCCCGTCCAGGGCAGCCTTTATAATCTACCTCTCTATCCCAAACATAAATATCGAAGTAAACTTATTCTCCACAAATATATCCTAAACTTCGAATGAAAGAATAACTATACGGATTAACAAAAGCTTCCACAAAGTATAGCCAACCACCACAAAGTCGCCTCGTAGAACTACGGATTAAAACGATAATTCAATGTCCCGTGGACACGTGAATGTCGTTTGGTTACTCCATATTTATATACTTATCTAAACACATCGGATACTTTCGCTATTGGTTTTGAACCGATGAAGGAACTTCAGAAAAATTCCTTCAAATGTTCATCGAACCTACCTAGTAGATAACGAAAGTCACCAACACAAAAATTATTTAAATATATATATATATATTATATATTGTTGTAATGAAGAATTAATGAAAAAATAATAATATTCCCATCAATTACAATATTCCCATAATATTCCCATTAATTCTTCATTACAATTCAATATATATTCAATATATATATATATATATATATATATATATATATATATATATATATATATATATATATATATATATATATATATATATTGAATTGTAATGAAGAATTAATGAAAAAATAATAATATTCCTATTACTTACCATATTTATGTTCTTCTAATAGGAATATTATTATTTTTTTCCATATTTATGTTCTCCTAACACTCCGCTTTGAGTGCTTTGGTGTTTAATATATGTTTGAGCCAATTACGAGTGGTCTTCGTTTGTTTCGGGGAGGTGATCAGTTCATCGAATTCTATTGGATGTTATTGGGGAATGGAAGCATTCACCCTATATATATATATATATATATATATATATGTGTATATATATATATATATATATACCTGGTTCGATTCACCCTGTATACATATATATATATATATATATATATAGGGAGAATCGAACCAGGTGCACCCGCCTCCATTTCTTTCTATGATGCTTCCATTCCCCAATAACATCCAATAGAAATCGATGAACTGATCACCTCCCCGAAACAAACGAAGACCACTCGTAATTGGCTCAAAGATATATTAAACACCAAAGCACTCAAACCGGAGTGCTAGGTTAACATATATATATATATATATATATATATATATATATATATATATATATATATATATATATAAATATGTTTATGCGCACTGGAGGCCGTAATTTTAAATTGATCGGAATGATATTTGGTAAACGACGCTTTTTGTATTTGAAAGATGAAGTTCCGTTATTTACCCATTATTTGAATAAAGCAACACCAAATCAATTATATTTTACTATTACTAAATTTATTTCATTTTCTATTTGTTTTCAGGTCCTACCAGGACTGTACGTCGGAAATTATAGAGATTCAAAAGATGCTGCCCAATTAGATAAATATCGGATCACACATATAGTTGCAATACATGATACCGCACGCAGATTGCATTCGGTAAGTACATGTTTATTCAAATTTTATAAAAGGCAGTTGGTGTAGCAGTATGTTTATAATAATCAACAAAATTACAACACTAAAGTTCATCATTCTTTCTTTAAATTTCAATTTATATTGTACAAGACTTTTTCATCAGTGCGACTTTTTCACATGCACAAGCAGTGTTGCCAGATCTCCCGTTTAACGGTAGATCTACCGCTTCTTTAGTATTTCTACCGCTCTACCGTTTTTTTTCTTAATCTCCCGTTTTCTAGAAATTTTGTGACTAAATAACAAAATTTTTGAATTAGTGTCATTTTTTCAATTTTTTATAATAATTATTAGTTAAAAACTCCCAGTCGTACATCTGAAAAATCAGTAATTACAGACCATATTCCATTATTTGAAATAATGGAATATGGTTCTGTAATTACTGATTTTGCCATGAATGTGTGTCTAAATTTTAGAATGGAATATGGGTCTGTAATTACTGATTTTCTCATGAGTGTGTCGTACGTTACAGTAACAGGCGTACATGTTAACAGTTTTCAAACAGACAAGTTTTTTATGCATGTAAATGATAAAATAATATATATTCTATATACAAAATACAACTTTTTGAATCTACCGCTTTTTTTCTTAATCTACCGCTTTATTTTGGTGGATCTACCGCTTTTTAAGAAATCAGGTCTGGCAACACTGTGCACAAGAAGTGAATATATATATATATATATATATATATATATATATACTTACATAGGTATGCTTCTGTATTCTGCAGATGTTTGAAAATATGGCAATGATATTCAGTTTATGTTACCAAGTTTTAAACTAAAGTTATTTGTTTTTTAAAGGTACCTTGTCTGTATTCAAACTTTTCTTATATCTGTAGAGTGTTAGCCAAAGTTATTTTGGTTAATTGTTCACCCAAGGGGAGATACATAAACTGATATTGTCCAGTCACGGACTCGTCACTTTTTTTATCTAAAACAGCTCATTACCTATCTCTTCATCAATTCATCTCATTATCTCTTTTTGTTTTTTGAGTTATCGTGTTGACGGACAGTCGCAGTCAGCCGGAAATGGAATAATTCGAACATTTCATGAACCCGTATGCCAAAATTTCATGAATACCTATACCAAAACCACATTATTTAAATTTCAAATTAAGTAAACGTTAATCACCGCCGTTAGTATAAGTTAACCGAAAAGCAACCATACTAACAATGGATGGACACATTACATGACATTGTAGACACATTACATGAACAGTTAAATATATGTAAATAGTCAAATAATAAGTTATAAAAACACATGTACATTAGATACTGGAAGACAAGAGATCTGGTTAGTATAGTTAGTATACATGGTGGAGTGTTTACTACACATAGTGGAGTAAAATATTTGTTTACGTATCTTTTCGAGTGAACTTACTCCCCTAATCCGAATCGTGTACCTGGGACGAAACGGATGGGGCGGAATGGGGTACCCCATTCGGTCGCAATGTTTCACAATTTCTTCCAGCAGACACAACTGGCATCAGACTTGATAGGTCTTCAAGTGAAGAGGCTAATTTTACTACCCCTGGGTGCTCTTGGATGATAACGGACAAAAGAGTCTCTTCATTACATTTTTCACCTGCGGGAATACATAGCGAAGATGACGAGGCTATCCTAGTTTATGAATTATATGAATTAAGTTATTTTTTCTGCATTTCTACTAGTTGTTAAATTGTTTTTAGTAAACTAGCGTCTATCTATTTCCATTGTTAGTATGGTTGCCTTTCGGTTATATTATACCAACGGAAGCGACTAGCGTTTACTTTACTTGACATTTAAGTAATATGTCTGAACATTGATACCATTTTTTGACATCAAATGCTTGATATGAAAATCATACACATCTATGGATAGGGATCGAACCCACGACCTCTGGCATTCTAGACCAATGCTCTACCAACTGAGCTACCTTAGATGTTATGATAGTGCTATGCATATGATCTTTCACTATCAGTTTTGATGCCATTGTATTATTAATTTTGTTTATTTACTTTTCACATATTTTTAAATTGTTTTTTTGTAAACTAGCATCTATTTATTTCCATTGTTAGTATGGTTGCCTTTCGACAACCAAAAAAAAAACAGTTTTATATGTGTTTATAGTAACCTCTACTTACCACCTCGATCTGTCCCATGCCCGGGACAGAACAGGACAAATGACATTATTTTCTATTTTTGAAAAAAAAAATATCGTTCTTTTATTTTCTTACAATATTTTTGTATTTTTATGATTTATTTACAGCTCTCTTAATATACCCTTTTGAATTTTTAAACCATATTTTCTCTGTACCCCATTGTGCCCCGGGTTCCCCTATATTATTTTTCAAAAAAAATTTTGCCCTGAAAAAATCAAAAAGTAGAGAACATAAAATTATTTTTCTCTTTTTCCAGGATAAACATTATCTATGTGTCCTGGCATCAGACACACCCGAGCAAAATCTAACACAATATTTTCCATTATGCAATGATTTTATCCATGCAGCTCGTTTACGTGATGGAAATGTTTTAATACATTGGTAAGTAAATGACTATTCCATTAATTATAATGTAAGGTAAATAAGTTATAACAAAAACGTGTTCACATCCCCCAAAACGTTCTGCTTTAAATTTTGCTCAGTCACAAATTAACAGGTTCTACATAGAAAAAGTTAATAGCTTTTATGACGTCCATTATCAAAGACAACTTACACTCGTTTATCCAATGAAATGAATTTATTTATTTAAAGAAAACTATCTACATATATATCGTATAAGAATTTATTAGAATCATCAAATTTACAGTTAATATTACAAGTTAATTTCTAGTAACTAGAGTTCCTAGCCTAAGCTTTACCTATAAGATAACATCAGTTCATGAATATATACATCGTTTTACAAAATCATCGGTATAAAATAAATAAAATGGAAAAATATACATAAAAAACCATTGATTACATTTTTGAATTAAAAGTAAATGGATGGATAAGCCATCCTTAAAACTAACTTAAATAATATAATTAATAGGGGAAGGGGCGAGTATATATACAATTAAATTGCACGGGAATCAAGTGCAAGTGACGTCATGTGGCATAGGGAATTTCTTCCTGAATCTTCATGCGGGTAGAAGCGGCCCAGTGCGTTGATCGCTGGAAAGGGATTCTCACGCGATCTTTTTCACGCGAAGATTAGGTTTCTTGTTGGAGAACTTCAATGGAAAATCTGATGGGTTTCTTCGAATTCACTCAAAGACATCAGTTTTGGAATCGTTGCATTTTTGCAAGTTGCGAGGTTGTAACGTGTACCCAGGTGGGAGCTGCATAGGTTAGTATGGGTTGGATGCATGACTTGTAAAGTTGATGTTTGAGGCGTTTGTCTATGAGTAGGAGGTATAACCCTGAAAAAGCTGCGTTTCCGGGAGCAAGACGCTTTGAGACGTTCTTTGTCCAATTCAACTATCTTCGCAGCGTTACACCCAGGTACTCAACGCTTTCAGTACCAAATATCTTCAATTCAAGGGGATAAAAAGCGCAATTTTACTTACGAGAAAATAGGATTGCCTGAGTTTTGGTGGGGTTGATTTTGGTTTTTGTTTTAACTTGAAATCGTTTCGAGCATGGCTAATCGGAACTGAAGGCGACTGGAGATAATTCACGTTTCTATTTCTAAATTAGATGTCGTAATGGTAGATTTCAACTTTATGTAGACTCCCTCACAACCATAATAAACAAAACATATTAACTTTGTATTTCAACCCTTTTTTGAGGTCAATATATGAAGATTGGAGAATTAATAAATAGTTTAATACGTAACTTGTATAGTTATCCAATATGTATCTAATATAGGGTATAAATAACAAAACACCTGATGCAGAACCTTGATTTCCATTCTTCCACATTATATTTCAGATTGTGAATCAGTTGAAACATATGTATCTTGGGAATATTTTTACTATTACTATGTTTTCATATTATATATATACATATATATATATATATATATATATATATATATATATATAATATTTTTATATATATATACCTATATATAGATAAGTTTCCTCTATAGCCTACAAACTATACGAGTATGTACATACGGCGTCAAAAGTCTCGCTATCATTTCAAAATTTTCTAATTGATTTGTGCCTTATTTATTAGACTTTCGGAAAAATGTTTCGAAGAATATTTGCTAGTACATTTATAATGAAAACCGAATAAATAACGCACAAATCAATTATAAAATTTGGAAATGATAGCGGGACTTTTGATGCCAAGTATACAACGAGCCTACCATCGTCATTATGGAATCAGAGATTTCTCCAAATGAATCCATAATAAAAGAGTTAATTGATCGATTCGAGCAAAAAGGTTAAGCCGCGGACCTTCCGCGTTCAAATAAGATGCTGTGTTTGAACGGATGTGCGAAGAGTATTGTAAAAGACCCATCAATCTAAACTCGAAGTTGTTCTGATCAGGTTCGAATATCTCGGCCATTACTGCGAGGTATCCTTATCACATTGGCTCTGTTATAACCCGTATTAAATACAGTTGGTGCAATAGATTAATTCATTTGATTTTTCTCCAATTTATTCATAGCCTGACGTCAAATGAAACTCTTTTTATTTGAATGGCTTTCTTTCTGACTTTAACCAATCGATTAATTATCAGTCGTATCATGACAACTTATTAAAGCACTCAAAAATTTGTTACCAGCATATATCTCTAAGAAGACGGTTCTTCTTCTATGTCCACCAATAACACGTGGCAATACATCATATCTATAAACTTATTTTTTATGACTGAACAGGAATTATACTAAATTTTTAAGACTAAACGAATGAATCATAATAATTATCACTCTTGCAAATTTTTTAGACAAAATGAATTTAATTTCATTTTGTTTAAAAAAAATCCTCAAAATTAGTTTTACAACCATTTATACTATATTCAAACTTTTTTTCTCGAATTCGGATGAACTACTTTGTCATTTTTAGTTTTAAAATAGATATTAAGAAAAAACGCTTTTTTGTTATAAACTAATTCAATTTTAACCCTGTTCCGTCACGATCCGGAACGTAAAAACTTAGGGTCATATTCAGGACGTCAAAATGATCGATTTAAAAAAAATTGCGGTTTCCAATATCCTGCCTGAAAAATGCTAATTTAACCCGTTTTCGAATCTCATTTGACTCTAGTAATTAATATTGATTAAGGACGTTTATTTGCTACGCTAAAGTACTGAAATGAGTACTCTCTTAAGAAGGAAGAATTAATTATCGGTCTCTCTGAATGCGTCCATGGTTGTTGATAAACTAATTTGTTCTAGAGGAATCTATACAAAAAAATGTTTTCAAAAATGTTATTTTCTAAAATTTCAACAACCATGTTTCTAGTAAGATGGATATAAAAGCAGCGGCAATCTCTAGTTCAGAATCAGTTCAAAATTACTACTGTTCGATTAAGATCAGTTTGAAAAAAACTATTGTTCTATTATCATAAGTTCTAAATGAACAGTTGTTCAGTTTAAAAAGTAAAATTTGTTCAAGCAGTGTCAGTTGTACATTTTTGTATTAAAAAAAGTTAGAGACTCATTTAAATTGTGTAAATAATAAAATTAAAATTCAATTTCTTTTTTTTTTTTAAATCAAATCAATTCAGGTTCGAATATCATAAAGTTTTTGTTTCATTTAATTTTTTTTCTAAAGTGCGTGTTGACCAATTAGTAAACTTTTGCTAATATTTTGTGTTTTTTTGTGTGTCGAGTATCGGAATCTGTTGTAGGTTCTACAGCGCTCCTTTTGAAGGCTAAAGAGAGCCAAGATACCGCGACAAAATATTTATTTAGGATTTAAAAAAAGTTGTAAAGTATATCAATAATCTTACAATAATCTTTTATTTTTCCTAAATATTTAATGTAAAATATCAGTAAATGTAAATTAGATATTGATTTGTCTTAATTTCACAGATCTGACAATATACTATGCTTTGTTATGACATTCACAGTGTATATGTGTAAATGTATGCGTATATTTTTTTACTGTGCTCTGTCGTCAGTTTTCAATATATCGTGGCAAAAACAAACCTAACAAAAAGTTTTAATTTTATTAAATAATTAATTCAAACGTTCGTCGACACCATTTTTTAATGCAATTATATAAACTGCGTATTTCAAAGAATATTTATAAACATTATTTATCATGGTATCTACTAATATAGTTATTATAATTTATTATAAGTACAAAAAAATTATTTTCTCCATAAGACACTGTGTTAAAAGTTTGATTTTTAAACGATAATTACTTTTTGAAATGATCGTCAACAGGTTTTAAATTTTTGAGGGAGGATAACTACATAATTGAGTTTTATTCAATTCACTATAAAAAAATTTGTTATCTACTATCCAGCTTTCATGCATGAACGTCCTTAAATCTACTTTATTAATTAATTATTATATTCAAAATTGTAAAGTTAGTTTTTAGGGTAGGGGGTAGTTATTGTTTTGCTTTACAATAATTTTAACGTTAACGGAACCTTGTGGGATTTTAAGAGAAATTAACTCTCAACGGAGGTAAATATTATTGTTTCCATGATGTCTCCCAACCGTTCAGTTTATTGAAAGTGTTGTTCAGAGCAATTTTGTAGGAAATGAAAACAGTCAAATTTTTTGTTTGAGCAATTTTTTCATAGCGTCAATAATTTAGGTAAAAATCGAATTCGCTATGACGCTATGAATAAATTGTACAAATAAAAAATGTGTGTATATTTATTTCCTACAAAATTTCTCCCAAAAACTTTTTCAATAAACTAAATGGTTGAGGGGTAACCACACTTACAATCTCACAAGATCCGATCGACGTTAAAATTTCTTTTAAGATTACTTAAATTTCATTCTGTACTATTAGCGAATTTCGACTATTTAGCGAAAAAGAGCTATTGGTCTTGTACCAAAGTCGAAATTTCGCAAAAATTTCTTCAAATGTCCTTCGAGTCTACCTAGTAGATGTCAAAATTCAGCATCTGTTTTATACATATACCTAATTTATACATATACTACCTATCTATCTATATATATATATATATATATATATATATATATATATATATAGATAGGTATATATATAAATTTATAGAGGCTGAATTTTGACATCTACTAGGTTGACTCGAAGGACATTTGAAGAAATTTTTGACTTTGGTTTACAGTTTTAATCCGATTGAAATGAATCTGGGTATGAGGTATACAAAAAGAAGTATTTGAACGGTCGCGTTCGTTAATGGACAAAATTGGACGAGGGGAACCGGAGGGGGAACACAAAAGTTGGCATGCCTTCCTTAGTATTTGAAAAATCTAAAAATTTATAAGAAGTAAAATTGTAGAATATTACTATAATTTTGTTTCTTACCATTTTTTCTGTTACACTAATATTTACAGAAATATTTACAAGTTAAGATTGAAAGTTAAAATTCTAAATCTAATTACACATTGAGTTTCAGAAAAATGATCGGGAATTAAATTAAATTGTAGTAAACATGATTTTCTACAACTTTACTCCTTATACATCTTTCTATTGTTCTAATAAAAAGAAATTTTCAATATTGTGTGTTCTCGTCTGTCTTTACGTCCCCCTTTCCCCTTGACCTATTACGTCTTAACAAACTTGGCTTTGCAAAAACAAAAAAAATGTCAGATATAACGTTTCTTCAGACTAAAATTGTGACCACTAGAGAGTGATTTATGTACTCTAAAGAAATTCGCTTAGTTGACGCAGCTCCTACGTAACGAATTTTTCATATATAAATTCGTTTATATAGGATGTGTCATTCAACAGGATACAAAAATGTAAAATAGACATCAATAGGTTATAAATAAATTTGAATTCATATAAATAATAGTGAAATGTTTAAGTTTATATTGGACCACGAATCGAGTCATTACTAACACTAAAATGATGGTATATGAAACACACTGAAAAGACCCTATATAAAATATAAAAGCTATCATTTATTAATAAAGCTTTTGTGAGCTTCTCTCACTACTGTTTATCAACAATACAGTCATTTATAATTCCATTTATATTCTATGTATTATATCCTATGTTTATTACGAGCTGTTCCTATGAGAAATTAGAGGAAAACAGGACAATTGTTGATATGTACTAAATCTCATTTTATATTTGATCCTAAACTCTTGACTTCCTATTTGTTCTACAACAAAAAATAATATATTTTAAAATGTAAAATCCCAGAGTATATATATCAGGGGTGGCCAACGAAGCAATCGCGATCGACCTGTAGATCGCGAAGACAATTTTGATTGATCACTTGCGATATCTTGACAAAAATTAATTCGAGCATTTGAGATAAGATTTCAAGGTTTGGAAAAAATAAAGAAATTATGGAATTTATATCTTTTCTTTTTAAAAAACATTTAAGTATGAAACGCATTAGCAAAAAAATTTCAAACATATTTCATATGAAGCAAAAGACATTAAAAAATGAAATTTTACAAACTGATTTAATCTTACAAGCCAGAAAATTTGAAGATTCTTGGAAATACGTCAGCCGAGAAAAATATCCCAATATCACCAAATGTAGCGAATATATTTATTTATTCTTGTTTCGGATCTACATACTTATGTGAATCGACATTTTATACTTAAAGTTAACGAAGGCCAAACAAAGTTCTGCCCTGACTACTTCCCATACTGAAGACTCATTATTATTATCTTTGTCGGGATATACGAATAATTATGATTTCTTGGTTGGAGACATGCAAACTCAACCTTCCCATTAATATTAAGGGAATAAAATAAATTCTAAATCTGTCTTTATCTGTAGCTAATTTGAATTAATTTTAACTCGTTAAATAATTATGTTGATTTGTTACGTAGGTGATTATCAGTAGGTGTTTCAGTGCGAGGTGCAGTCCTGCGAACTGTTGATAGATTAGCAATAAGTCTAAAAATTTTATATCATTCTTCTATGATAAATTTTTCTGACCCCCAAAAAAAAAAAACACGTAAGTGAAATAAAAAAATTAAATTATCAGCCATACTGTGCATTTTTATTAAAACTTTTTCATATTTACCTTCGAACAAAAGTCCATCGCGACACATTTTTAAGATAAAAAGTAGGTCTTATACACACAAAAGTTGGCCACCCCTGGTATATATATCGGATTTTATGTATAAAATGTAAAATAATTTGTCTTTTCAAAAGAAATACAATACACGCTTTTATTGATAGGTAACGCACTAAACAGCAAAAACTAAAAATATTGTAAAGCGTGATACTTTATGTTGAAATTAAGTAACCACCATAGTCTTCTTAAACAAAAAATTTTCAATACTAAACGTCCCTCGCTTTTACAATTTGTTATTTTTTTACTTTTTAGTATGTTATACACATATGTACCTATTAATAAAACCGCGTATTTTAGTTTTTTTATATTTTACCTACGCTTCCACTAAATTAGTTCTTAAAAAAACTATATTTCTCATATTTTACCAACACTTCCTCCAAATTTGTAATTTCAATGTCATATTTTCGATTTCCATAGTTTATCTGTAGGCTGCTAGAACTGAAGTATGAAAATTGGCTTTCATGGTAGTTATATTATATATGTATATATATATATATATATATATATATATATATATATATATATATATATATATATATATATATATATATATATATATATAAACGAGGTATGTCCGAAAAGTATCCGGCCTGCTTTTATATCTTCGCGCCAGAATGTTCGAGCGACCTCAACAAGGCAGGAAAGTCAACAGTAAAGCATCACGAACTTTTCGGTTTGCTCGCCGACCTGCTACAGGGCGTATAGTTCATGCGCAGTGATTATTGTTAAAAATCACTGAAAGATCAGATCAACGAATTTGCATCATCTGCACATTTTGCTTCAAACTTGGAAAAGCTAGTTCGGAAACTATTCAAATGATGCAGAAAGCCTTTGGAGCTGAGTGTATGGGCAAACCACAAATAGAAGAGTGTTATAATCGTTTCAAAAGTGACCGCACATCTGTTGACAGTGATCCTCGTGATCCGATCTTCGACGACAACACCGGATAATATCGAGCGCGTGCGACTCGCGATTGAAGAAGATCGACGTTTGACTGTGAACGAATTAGAAGATGATCTTGGAATACCAAAACCTACAATTTTCGAAATTTTAACCTCAAATTTGTGTTTTAACCAAAAAAGTGGAAGCGGTGGGAGCGGTGGGAAATCTCATCGAATCTTGTACAGCAGTTTTTAACTATACACAATATCGCACTTTTTCGCCAACCTCCGTACAGTCCCTACATAGCCCTCAATGACTTTTGGTTGTTCCCAAATTTGACAAAACCGCTCAAAGGACACCGGTTCGACGACAAAAAGACGGTTAAAGAAAATGCGACGAAGGCACTCAAGGTTATTCCAAAAACTGACTTCTAGGAAAGTTGAAACACCACTGGTAACGTGTTATTCAATCAAATGGGAACTACTTTGAAGGATGCCACTCGCCTGATGACGAAAAATAACGCGCGGAGATATGAAGATAGTTCGGATACTTTTCGGATAGACCTCGTATAAATGTATATATATATATATATATATATATATATATATATATATATATATATATATATATATATATATACATTTATACGTCCCGATCTTGTAATGGTTGAAAATATTGATTGCAGAATGGAATTTTTGGTGTAGGTCTTCATAAGATGACCTTATTAGTTCATTGCCGCATGCCCGCCTGCCTGCAAACACAATCATAAATCAACTCAGAAATAAAACTCAAATAGCGAACTGTGTATGTGTGTTCTAAAGCTAAAAAGTAGCTTCAAGTCCATGAAAAACTTCCAGTTCATGTAAAATTGGTCAGAGCGGGAGGAATATACAGGCCAGGGGTGGAAATATCCATCTTTGAAACCGCAAAAGATAATGGAAAAGTTGAAAGACAAAAAATATTCCAATTTGAAAAATAAACAAAACAGTTAATTTGAAACTTTTTTCATATACTGAGTATATACCGGGTAAGCAATTAACTCAGCTAGTTGTTATTACGTTTTTGTAAAAAATATGAAGAAATAAAATCTACCACTTTCACTGATGTAATTTTTGTACTTCGAAGATAATAATTATTCAACAAAATACAAATAATTTATTTGGTGGAAGAGTTGGTAGGATATGAAAAACATTTGGTATAGGTGTTCATAAAATCAACACTAATTAGTCAATTTCTGTAAATGTGTCTGCCCGTCCGTCCGTCAACAAGATATCTCAAAAACGAAAAGATGTAGCGAGCTGAAATTTTGTATGTATGTGTGTGTAAGGTCATAATAATAATAATAATAATAATACTTTATTCACCTTAAAGACGTACAAGTACATATAGGTTTGTCAACAAAAGAAAAAAATTCATCTAGTGAATATGGACTACATTTAGTTATGATTTTCTTACAAGCAACCTTAAAATGATTGATACTTGTGATACTTTTAATGTCGTCTGGGAGAGCATTGTACAGTTTTATTCCATTGTAAAGTGGACCTGTTTCGAAAAGTGTTAAATTGTGCCTTGGTATTCTAATGTCTTCCGAATATCGTGTGTCATACGTGTGATGATAGCTATTTAGATCAAGATTATTTAGATTTGATTTTATATATACTAAACATTCAAAAATATATATTCCAGAGAGCGGAAAAATTTTCAATTTTCGAAAATGTTCTCGACATGAAGTAAACTGATTTATATTTTCAATAATCCTTATGATCCTTTTTTGTAGAATAAATATTTGTTTTGCTAGAATTGAATTTCCCCATAAAAGTATCCCATATTTGATTCTACTGTTGACGTATGCATAATACAGTGACACTAAGATGTTATTGGCTAGGTTATTTTTTAGATTTCGAAATAAGTACACCATACAATTTAGCTGTTTACTTAAACTGTAGCAATGCTCTCGCCAGTTCAAATTTTCATCGACACATATTCCCAAAAATTTAGTACTAGCGATCCCTAATATTGTCTCAGACGAGCACGTAATATCACAAGTTTCCAATGTTATATTTGAGTTTCTTGTTTTAAAATGTATGTAGTTTGTTTTTTGTAAATTCAGATGTAACTTGTTTGCTTTGAACCATGTTGACAAATTACCAAGTATATTATTTGTTTTTGTTTCTATGCCGGATGTTTTTTTGCTGGATAACTGCACTGTTATATCATCTGCATACATAATAACTTCCGGATGATCCAAGAACAAAGGAAGGTCATTTATGTAGATCAGAAACAGTAAGGGGCCAAGTACACTTCCCTGGGGCACGCCAACGTATGAAAACTTCACAGACGATTTCGCACTATTATTATTATTTACGCACACATATTGAGCTCTTTTATGAAGGTAGGATTGTACAAGGTTATTCGGTAATCCTCTTATTCCATAACCGTTAAGTTTGTTCATCAATATTTTATGATCTACACAGTCAAATGCGCGACTTAAATCACAGAACACATTTATTACACTCATTTGTTTATCAATTTCGTTAAGCACATTAACATAAAACTCTACCAATGCTGTATTTGCAGATTTACCTTTTGTAAAACCATGCTGTTTATTTGTAAACAAGTTGAATTTGTTGAAAAAAGCAACGAGACGTTTTGCTATTAGTCCTTCAATAATTTTGGACAGGGATGATATTATGGCTATCGGTCGATAATTTTCTTTTGATAATTTGTCACCTTTGTTTTTAAAGACAGGTTTTATCATTGATATTTTTAGCTTTTCCGGAAAAATTCCCTCCTGAAAGATCACATTTATTACAAATGATAATGGTTTTGCTAATATGTGTTTGTTGTGCTTAATAATATTATTTGAAAGCTCGTCAGCACCACTTGAACATGTATTGGACAATGATTCGATGATTTTGATCACTTCTGTTTCATCAGTTGGGTACAAATAAAAAGAATTGAGTACTTTTGCGTTAATGTCGATTGAATCACTGGCTGGTATTTTCTGTGCTGCCTCTAAGGGTAGGTTAATAAAGTATTCATTAAAATGTTCGGCAATGGTGTGTGCATCATTTGTTTTTTCGTTATCAATTTTTAACATAATGCTTTCATTCTTGATAACAGATTTATTTTGTAGACCGTTTATTAGTGACCAGGCTGTTTTTATTTTATTCAATGAGTTGTTTACAATATTATTATGATACTCCTTTTTTGCTTCATCGACCATTTTTCTATGCTCTGCTTTTTTCTTTTTATAGAGGTTTCTCAAAACTGAATCATCAGATCTCCGTTGAGCTTGGAACATTAATTTTAGTTCACTGCTAGAATCTAAAATTTTAGCCGTGATCCATTCTTTTTTCGTGTTTTGATGTACCATTTTTTTAAAAGGAAAACTGACGTTGAAATAAAATGTAATCGTTTCAATAAAATTTTCAAACGTTTCATTTGAGCCTTTTAAACCGTTTGAAAACAGATCAATCCATGATTCATTACTAAGCAGATGCGTAAAGTATTCCTTATTTGCTGGCGTGAAAGATCTTTTATATAAAATGCTTTTCTGCTCTGATTCAAGTTCGTACTTACAATTTACGAATTGAATTTCATGATCAGATATAGGTAAGCTTGTAACCACGGTGTTGAAATCACTCGACATATTTGTAAACACGTTATCTATCAATGTCGCTGACGTTGTTGTAATTCTTGTCGGAGACTGAACTGTAGGTATCATATTGAAACTTTTTAGCAGGTCAACTAAGAGGTGTTTTTCGTTTGTATCTTTTAGAAGATCTACATTAAGATCCCCTGCCAGAATTATATGATGTTTACTATCGAATAGTTTATCCAAAACACAGTTGAGAGTGAATATGAATTTATTAAAGTTCCCTCCTGGAGATCTGTATACACCAAGTACCAGTAATTTTAGATTACTGTTCAAGTTGCACTTCACTCCACATATCTCTATGTCTTTTTCATAGCAGAAAGTATTTAGATGAATTGGCGTGACAGTGATATCATTTCTAACCCAAAGGCACACTCCTCCTCTAATGTATTTTGTTCGGGAAAACTCACTGCAGAGATTGAACTCATTTATGTGCTGCTGCATCAATTCGATCGTATTCATCCAATGTTCTGTTAGTACTATGAAATTTATATTAAAATTATTACCAGTTAAAAGTTTTTTAATTTCGAGCTCTATTAAATTTGCCTTATTCTTGAGTCCTTGAATATTTAGATTTACTACTCCCAGAGAATTATTTTGTAGTATTTTTTTATCGTTGTTTTTTGAAATATCTTGATTATTTTTTTGGCATATTTGTAACTTTCTGGTTGTAATATGCTTTCTAGTTTGTGTTTTCTTCAATTCTTTCCCATTGTTGTTTTGACTGTGGCTTTGACCGAAAAAGATGTAAATTAAATCTTCGTACCGTCACTCCTTCCGGCCAAAACTCTGGGCTATATAACTGGTCTTTCAGTGACCAATCGACTCCAACTTTGAATGCTTTATTTCGGCCTTTGGTCTCCATTTTTTCGCAAATAATCTCGTTATCATTATTGGTATACTTTTTAATGTATTTTATTACATTCTCTTCAGTGTTTTGTTGTTCCACACCTTCAACATAAATCCACACCATTCTTGGTGCAGCTTTCATTTCTATTGTGTTGTCTTTCTTTGTACCCATTATGGTGTTTCTACTTTGCCGTTTTTTATATACAACAGTTTTGAACTCATTAGGATCGTGTAAATCATGCTTTACGTTTTCTGATTTGTTTTGTTCATTATTAATTTCGGTTATAATATTATCTGATGTTTTTATATTTTGATTTTTTTTAATTACATTACTGTAGGATGTTTTGCCTGTAATATTCTTGCTGATACTTGGTACATTTTTCAACGAGGATGTCTCTTCTTTTCCTGCTATAGATTTGATTGAAGTTGAATGTTCTTTGTGAATTGTTGAATTATTATTGCTAAAATTAGATTTTTCTTTTAGCAATTCTCTGAGAAGTTTATTTTTCTCATCCATCTCTTCCAGCAGTTTTTTCAATAGATGATTTTCGTTTTTTAAAAATGTATTTTCAGTTTGTAATACAATCATCTGTGTAGTCTGTTTTTCTTCAGCAGAATTAGAAATGTTTTCATTCTGACTAGAAATTTCAACATACCTAGCATTTTCTGAACTATTATCACTTTTAGGATCAATAGGTGAGGTTATGTTACACTTTACACAATTCCACGTTTTAATAAGTTTTTCATCTACTAATTGTCGATATTTTTCGATAGAAATATTTACACAATTTAAATGATATGAAAAACCACATTTAGCACATTCTATAGAATCTTCGTATCTACTTATAATTAGATTACAAGTAGAGCACACTACACCACGTCCACCTACCATGACGGCAGTTGACAAATATTCGGGCTAATCGGAGCATGTTTGGGCAAAATGAGCAAAACTGTCTATCTTCGAAACCGTTTCAGAGATAGTTTTCTTATCAGAGATAGAACAAAAATTTAAAGACAAAAAATGTTCCTTTTTTTAAATAAACAACTTTTGTAAAAAACTTTTTTTAATAAATTCAGTATACACCGGGTATTTTAACAATTGACTCAGTTAGTTGATATTTTCGCTTGTTTTTTTTCTTTTCAAATTCTAGTTTTTGTTTATTTAATTTGTTCCTTTCACAATGAAAGTACAGGAAGCGGCAATCAAGAAAAAGGTACCATTGATTTTTCATCTCGTAAAATAGTATTTTGATTCGTAAAACAAAACATCACAATTTACCTGAATTTAAACAAGCTTTAATACTTATATAAACCAAAGTTTAATTCTGTATTAAGTATTATTTATGTATTACCTACAAATTGTGCATCTAGTTAGCTCGGAATGAGACTGCATACAAATATTGAAAACGTACCGAATGTTTTTCATCTTAGATCATGTTCAGAATATTCGGTTCTGCGTTTCTTTAGTATGTTTGTATTATATTTGTGTTTGTGCGTCATTTTTGCAGAAACTACACGATCGATTTGTATGATTCTTTTACTCAGTGGTGGCATATACGCTTAGGCATCCCAAAATTTTAGGAATTCTTTAAATTTTACAGGTTAAAAAATTCAATGATCGATTCAAATTTAAAAACTAATTTGAAATTTGATATGAATATATGAACAAATTTCAGTACAGTATTCCAAGTAATGTTGAAGTGTAAAAAACAGTTATTATTTTAAAACAAGTAATGTAACAACTAACTGAGTTTATTGTTTGAATACCCAGTATATACTGAGTTGTATATCAATGATTGAATTGTTGTGTATTTGCATTGTTAACAATTCGCTTTCCGAGTAACATTTAATCACAAATTATAAGAAAACTATTGAGTTTATGAAAAAATTTTTTGAATGTCCCACAATTTAAAAAATATCTCTTATGGTTTTAAAGATAGGCATATTTTTCGCTTTCCGAGGAACTTTTGAGTAGAAATTATGAGAAAGCTATTGAATTTATGGAAAAAATTTGCAAACAAAAGTTGTTTATTTTAAAAAGAAAAAGATTTTTTGTTGCTAAATTTTTGTTATAACTCTTACGGTTTCAAAGATAGGCAGTTTGCCCATTTTTCCCAAACATGGTCGAATTTTGCCGATTTTTCCCTTTAACGAACTTGACCTTAATTTTTTGCAATAGAACACACACACAAAATTTCAACTTTATCTTTTTTCGTTCTTGAGTTATCGTATCCAAAGGCGGGCGAACAGACAGACGGACGGACATGCGGAAATGGCCATTTTATAAACACGGATGCCAAATATTCATGTCTACGATAAATATTTTTAAGCATTAGAAAGTCGTGATCAAACTTAATATACCTTGTATTTTTACATATACTGGGTATAAAAATCAAGCAATTAAGCTAGTCAATAAGTATCCCAACGATTTGGAAGATACATTGATTAATGAATGTATTCACCAGCCAAGTGAGCGAGCGGTCTAAGGCGTTATGTCTCTGCAGTATCCCTACTTGGAAACTGGGACGTTATGGGTTCGAATCCCGATATCGGCAGTTTGTCAATTGTTAAGAAAAAAAGGGCGGTTAATTGACTAAACTGTCGGCGTATGTACAAGAACGAAGTAACCGGCTATGCTTGAGAAGGTTTTCGGCAGATTCCTTCACGAACTCCAGATGAATATCGGCATAGTTCCTTTCATAGTCGGCTGCAACCGCATATCCTACCAATTCCTAGTCTATACACAAAAATTCCTTCCACTCCACTCGCATCCTCACATCCTTAGGCATCACAATGAACCCTATGGTCGAAGTGTAGTCCTTCCAGGGCAGGCTCTACAATCTATCTATCTAATGAATGTATTCACTTACATTATCAACTCAAAGATTTATCAGAGCATACAGAAAATATGCACCCTGCACAAAATTTATGCAATATTCTACATTCACGTAATCTTTGTGATGTTTACCCTAATGTAGATATTGCTTTACGTATTTATTTAAGTATTCCATTAACAAATAGTTCAGGAGAAAGATATTTTTCCACCCTTAAAAGAGTGAAAACCTATTTGCGAGCAAGTACGTGTCAGGACAGACTTAATGCACTTGCATTATTGTCTATAGAATCAAAATTAATGCAAGAAATTGATTATCAGGATATAATCGATGTTTTCGTGCAAGCTAAAGCATGAAAAAAGAAATTTATTATTACATTTAAATAAATAAACCACAAAATATAATATTTATAAATTACATGTTTTAGTATAATAATAATTATTAATTATTAACAGAAAGCAAAAAGTGCGCCTTTTCGGACGGGGCCTAGGGCATCGAACCTAACTTCTCCACTGCTTTTACTGGGATAATATATATACTTATGCGAAGGTTTTAGTATATTAACCAACTTAAAAAAGGAAAGTTCTTCGATTCCCTAATATGTTTGTATGTTTGTATCATATTTGTGTATGTGCGTGATTTTTTCAGAAACTACACGACCGATTTTTATGATTACAAATGGGAAGGTTTTATTGTATTAACCAACTTAAAAACGGAAGGTTCTTTGTTTCCCTAGTATGTTTGTATATTTGTATGAGCGCGATTTCTTCAAAACCTACACGACCGATTTTTAAAATACTTTTACAGAGGTAATCTATATACTTATGGGAAGTATATTAACCAACTTCAAAAAAGGAAGGTTCTTTGCATCCCTAGTATGGTAGAATGATTTTTTTTTAATTATTAATTGATGCAATCGCTTTAAGGCGCAGAACACGAAAAAGTCCAAAATTAAATACAAACCATATCAGATGCTTATGATGTACAAATTAATTGCCTACCTATCTACTATATTTTTGAAGTCGGTGCCAATGGACCGACATATTGTCCCTTTGAATCGAGATATTGTCTGTGCCAGGCACCGACTTCAAAACTATATAGTAGATAGGTACATAATTAATTTGAACATAATAAAAGCATCTGTTATTTTTTTTGTATTTATTATTCCTGTGAATTATTTACAACTTTTTTTTCTCTTTTTATAATTTAATTTTTTATTTTAAATTTTTTATATCTCGTAAAATTATTACCACAGACTTTTTATTTTCTCTTATTACCACATGGTATTATTTTTGAAAAATAAACCAATTAGATTATTAAAGACATGTTTTAAGTATCCATAACTAAATTGCCAATTTTTACGTTTAACACTAAATTTTCATGGAATAATGTAAATTTATTGTAGAGAGCATTACTTGAATCGGAATTCCATTATAATTACTGAAATAAAACTTAAATGTTATTTTGCAAAACCCACTTTATTAAATGAATAATAACGACACGTTTCGGTCTATGTGATTATCTTCAAGCTGCCCTCAGTTTGAGGGCAGCTTTATTAAATAAATAATAAACCCTCATTTTGAGTGTTTATTATTTATTTAATAAAGTAGATTTTGCAAAACAATATTGAAGATATAAATTTTCTATAATTTTGCAATTGCAAATTAATGGATCCAACTTTACGTGCGTTATTTTCATCTACTACGGCTCATAGTATTTGATAGTTTTACTTAAAAATTGTTCAAATATTGCATTGTGTGTATCAAACAAGTGAAAGCAAAAACTAACTTGAGTTAATTGCTTAAATACCCGGTATATAATGAATTACTGAAAAAAAAGTTTCAAACAAAAGTTGTTTATTTTTAAAAAAGAAACAGTGTCCTTAAGTTTTTGTTCTATCTCTTACGGTTTCAAAGATAGCAATTTTGCCTATTTTACCCAACCATGGTCCGATTTTGCCTAATCACGAACTTGAACTTACCTTTTGCTCTAGAGCACACATAAAATTTTAGATCGCTATCTCTTTTCGTTTTTGAGTTATCGTGTTGACGGACGAACGGACGGACGGACACATATGTGGAAATGGATTAATTAGGTAATGTTGACGGAACTAAACTTAATATACCCTTATATATTTTATATACCGGGTATAAAAAGTGAATTTTTCTTTTCGTTTGTAAAAAACTTAAACCATATTATGTCTGAACATACTTTACAATCAATGATAAGAAAAGATTTGCTCTTACGTCAGAATCGCCTTTGGTGTAGTGGTAAGCACGCTGGACTAGATATCCAGAAGGCCAAGGTTCGATTCCTGGTTGGTTTGGTTAATTTTTTCATATCAATATATAATTAATTAATAATTCAATGATATTTGTCGGTAAGTATACACTGAAAATCTTCTCTCGTATTTCTAAAAAAAAACGTAACTGTTTGACAGTTGTGTTGTTGACACTTAAGTATACACAAATAATATGAATAGTTTTCAATACTCCCGCGCCGATCTCAGGACATTCTCTCATAGACATAATAATATAATACTGCCTGGCATATAATAGAGAATAATGTACTTATGGGTACGGTGTACCAAATGTTATGAATATAGGCCTCCAGACTATAAAATAATATAACCATAAAATACAATGAAACTTTGTTAACTTGATTTTCTGAATACCACAGATAGGTAACATGAAATATTATATATGATCGTGTATTTTATTTTAAATTGAAACACTCTCGTAACTGGATTATTCATTAATATCATTATTTAATTTAGTCGCAACATCTTGTCAAAGAACCAGAGGCTTATTCTTATCTGTCTCAATTCATACAGTCAAACCTGAATAAACGGAAACTTGATAAGTGAGAAAACTGCAAGTGAGATTGATTACTATGTCCCATCATTTTTACCTTCGAAAACCTCTATGAGTAAAAAAGTAGAAACGTCGTCTATACGAGAGAGTTGTTTTTCACGTATGGGGGACCTCCATGACTGAGATGATTCTTTCCTTGTCTATACTGGAAGAAAACAAATCGGTAGTTTTTAGCAAAGAAAATGTAGCTATTGATTTTGACCGATGAAGAGATTATGGAAAAATTTCTTCAAATGTTATCGAATATACCTAGTAGATCTCGAAAATGACCATCATCACAATTTGTATATATAATATATATTTATATATATATATATATATATATATATATATATATATATATATATATATATACTTAATATATATATATATATATTTATATATATATATATACCATGTGTTCCATTTTAATTTCCCCAGGCCAATATCTCGATAACTAAGGTCACAGTTATTTGACCTCCTAAAAACCTTAAAACTTTTGCCTGAAACATTAATCACTATCTTACTCAGTTCTCGAGATATTGGCCTAAGCAAATCTTAATGGTCAAAATCGGAAAAAAGTAAAGGAGGGTTGAGCGGGAGACGGAAACACAAAATTTGATACATCTGTTTGTATATTGAACTAATAGTCTGCAAGTAAAACTGTGATAAAGACGAACATGGCGGAGCTATATGCGGGGCTATATGTACCTATAACAAACGAAGGCCACTATAGAGCCTATCCATCTTTATATCCGCCCATGCTGTGTTATATATATATATATATATATATATATATATATATATATATATATATATATATATATATATATATATACATATAAAATTCCATTATTATCTAAATTATATTAATTATTAAATCAAGTGTAAACAATAATTATCATATCACTACTACAATTGTTATTATCCTATTATGTATCAAACTTTCACGTCATATTAGTCACAAATGTTTGACTACTCCACTTACTAAGGAAAGAAGTAGAGAGAGAGAGAGAGATAAGTGTTTCAATTTCCATTGTCATGAAGAATAGATATATTAGGAGAGCGAACGTAATGTTAAAAAAACGGTCAAGAATTGGTGTAACTATCTTTTATCAGTAGGGGTCACTGGTCTCAGTGCCGTACGGAATTTAAATGTTTAAATGTAGGCGCCAAGAAATCACTTTCATTCAGTTAATAAGAAGTCTTAGTTTTATAGATAATAAAAAATTGTTTTCGATTATCAAGTAATAATTAAATAAATATTAATAATAGAGAATTCTTAATCATCTGCAATAAATTAAAAGATGAAGAATCATAGTGATAATTGCAATTAATAATAATATACAAATATATGTTTACAATACTAACATATATTAGATAAAGAAAGATGACAAAACCGGTAATTACAGACCATATTCCTTTCGTAAATGCAGACACGCATTCCTAACCTTAAACAACCTTCCACTGATAGATATATAACAGTATATCTATGCTTCCCTGTACAACATCGTCCCATTTTTTCACATTTATAAAATTAAACAATTTTTATACTTACAATTTTTATTTGTAAGATGTGATAACCGTTGATTTTAATATGTAATAATAATAATAATTCCGTACGGGCAGATTCGCACTGCCACTAGTGGCGAAAATAATAACTATGATCTCTACACGTTTTTGAGGACACAAAAACAGACGAATTGCCTATGTCGTTCAATCTCCTAATATATCTATTCTTCATGCCATTGTATTTAATTTCACATAAACGTATGGTAAGTACAATCAAACTATCATAATTCGTAACGAAGATGGTCTTCTACACTATTTATTTTTAGATGTTTATACAGGTGTCGCATAAGTAACGTTATGATTTATTTAATGAATAACTTTTTTCTTTCTGATTTTATTTAACGTTGGCATTTATTAAAATTTTAGATTACTGTTTGGAAATATGTTCACGTTATATTTTGAAGATAATGTCTTTCAAATGGTGCTCATTGTTTGCTTCGACCTGACGTGCTCTTTCCAGAGCATTTTCCATAACTTGTCTTAGAATTTCCGGTCCCAGCGCCGTCACTTCTTTTCGGATATTGGCCTTAAGCTCTTGGATGGTGCTTTGCTTATTGGCATACTCCTTACTCATTAGGTAGCCCCAAAGAAAAAAATCGGGAGCCGGTGAATCGGGCGAACGCGGTGGCCAATTAAAATCAGAAAAACGCGATATTATTCGATCACAAAAAAATTCGCGCAGAAGAGCCATAGTTGGAGGAGCTGTGTGAGATATGGCTCCATCTTGTGGGAACCACAATTCTAGATTGATCTCTAGATAGATAGATAGATTGTAGAGGCTGCCCTGGACGGGCTATACTTCGACCATAAGGTCCATTGTGATGCCTAAGGATGTGAGGATGTGAGTGGAGTGGAAGGAATTTTTGAGTATAGACTAGGAATTGGTAGGATATGCGGCTGCAGCCGACTATGATAGGAACTATGCCGATGTTCATCTGTAGTTCGTGAAGAAAACTGCAGAAAACCTTCTCAAGCATAGCCGGTTAGTTCGTTCTTGTCCATACGCCGACAGTTTAGTAAATTAACCGTTTCTTTTTTTTCTTAATAATTGACACACTGCCGATGCCGGGATTTGAACCCATAACCTGCCAGTTTCTAAGTAGGTATACTGCGTAGACATAACGCCTCAGACCGCTCGATCATTTGGACTGGTGATTGTTGTCTACCTATAGCCTTAAAAAGGCCATTGTTCTTCGTTTTCGAAAAAATATGGTCCAATGATCCTCTCTGAAGTTATTCCACACCATACTGTGCATCTAAGTGGGTGCATGTTGCTGACAACGCTGAACCAATCGGTAAATTGTTGGAGCGCTAGGTGCATTTCGAACATGAAAGATATTTCGATATGATCTTTGTGTCTGATTAATCGAATGCCGACTGTCAAAATAAATTGAACAACTTTGGTTCTATGTTCTGTGTTTAGTCTTTCCATCATAAATTTCCCAAATTTTTCAAAATTAATTCTGAAAAAATTTTTTTAAATGCGTAAACAAAAAGTTTAATCATTAATTAAATCATAACGTTACTTATGCTCCACTCTATATATTTCCAAACTTCCAATGAGCACTTTATGACCACATTGCCATAAACCATTAAGGAGTGGCCAGTTGTCAAATAATAGAAATTAAAATAACATTAACACTCTTGTGGCTTAAAAGTAATAAAACATATTATTAATATATTTTGAATTTCAATTATAAGGGAACGTACCCATACTACGTGACCTATTTTTTAAGATTTTTCGACCCCCCCCCCTCCCCTCGGTAACCATTTGTGGTATATGCCAAGACCCCCCCCCCTCCCCCTAAAGTTGTTACGTAATATTGACAATTATGATTATTAATCATTTTGCAAGCAGAAAGTGAAACAAATAAAAATAATTTGGCTCATATTCGTCTTTATTAATACGGCGTTTATTGCATAAGAGTGCATGCATAGAAGTATATTAATTAGTAATGAAGCCTCGAATATCGTCACAGTTTGAGTGGATCAGTCTATTTTCAAAATGATGGGAAGGAAACATATATTTATTACTAAGTATTAAACATATGATTAAAATATGGTTTAAATAAGTTGCCCTTCTACTTTTAAATAAGTTCCCCTTACGCGCATATAATAGTCAAAACAAAAAAATTCAACTCTACTTATAATTACTAGTAAATTAAATCCCTTAAACTCGGCCTTACGCACTACCGTGCTCTAGATATTATGACAAAGAAAAACTTATGTAAAAACATATTGCTACCGAAAACTTAATTTATGAAAACAATTGTTTTCTGCTTAATCACATTAATATCCGTCTCATACTTCACTGTTCGTACTTCACTGGACTACAAATTGTCGGACAAACAGTGTCTGTTTTCAATCAGCTGACATCTCGACATATGTGCATCAGCGCCACTAACTGTGAGTTTAAGAAGCACGTTTAGTTAAACACTCCGCGCCATAGTCAAATATAGTTCGAAAAAGCGCGAGATTTCTCTCGGCGAAATCGATCGACTACGTGACAAAAATCAAAGCCACCCCCACCCCCATTCCCGTGACCGAGCGTAGTATTTTAAAGATCTACCCCCCCCCCCTAAACAGGTCACGTAGTATGGGTATGTTCCCTAACTGGATTTTAATTACTGGTTTATGTCTGTGTCGTCATAAACAGCTCGTTGGAAGTTTGAGAATAAACAAGCATAGAATATATATCATCCATATTATTATCATCTGAGTGCACCCTCATCTCAAAGATGTAGGTACTAGTAGCTGTCTGATTCCTAATTTGGGATGATGAGCATCTAACCATGAAGTATTCCAAGTTGCAAGTTTCTATACAAACGTGAAGACTAGCTATTGTGATACGAGATTTGCAACAGTGTTTAAATGAGTTGCATAAGATAGGTAGGTGTACACTTATTTGAAAAGAGAAACAGAGACGAACATATGTAAATATTATTTCTAATTCTTAGAAACAATAAACACTGTTGCAAATTTCGTATCCTAATTGCTGCCTGGATTACAGCCTGTATAGTGGTTATCGACAAATTCAAAATCAAAAATTGTTAATTTTGTAGCCGAATCATTGAATAGTTCATCAAAAATCTAGTTCACTACCAGATGAGCTAGTAATTTGAAATTTAGTAGAAATATGGAAATTAAAGTATAATAGGCGTCAAAAGTTGATGTTAGTTTTTAAAATTTTATAATTGATTTGTGCCTTATTGAAACGGTTTTGTATGGTAACAACTTTTATATGGCACGAAACAATTATAAAATTTTAAAAACATACATCAACTTTTGACGCCTATTGTAAAAGTAAAGGAAACAAATCTGGAAAACCTGAAATTTTTGCTTATAAAACGATAAATATATACTGAGCAAATAGTACTGATATCCAACCAAAGCACTAATATAAAAACGATCAAGTTCTCGCATTTTCTCCGAAAAAAAGGTATAAACTCCCTTTTAGCAAGGTATAAAGGTTCGAAAAGTAACCGACGTAACGACTGTCATCATGATAGGTAAAAATCATGAGAAACGTTGGTATTTAAAGTGTACAAAAAATTACACGGTTTGAAAATTTCCATAAAAAATTAATTCTTGCCATAAAAGCAAGCATTATTTATTTATCTTGCTGAATTCCAATTCAACAAGATTGTAATATCCCCGCCACTGATCTAGAACCTATGTTATACCGTGTGTTTATTTGAAAAGTTACCATTTAAACATTTTTATACCCGGTATACATGAAATATATTTATAAAGAGTGGCGCATAAGTAACGTTATGATTTATTTAATGAATGCGTATTTGTGCATCATTTGGTTTTAATACCAATTGAATCTTATTTGAGAAAAGGTGTAACGTATGTAAATTTCTTTGAAAGACCGCCTAGACATCACCAACTGCTGAGAACGTCGCCTGGTGGAAGTTTCGAGGTTTTCCTCAACACTTGCTTCCATCCAAGCAATGTTCACATCATTTCGAACTGCACGAGGTCTTCCAGCACGCGGGAGATCACAGACAGCCCCGTGTTGCCGAAAACGCTGAATCAATCGGTAAATTATCGGAAGGTGAAAGAAATTTCGATATGATCTTTGTGTCTGAATAATCGAATGCTGCCTTCAAAATAAAATTGAACAACTTTATTTCTTTGTTCTGGGCTGAGTCTTTCCATCATAAATTTTCCAAGTTTTTCATAACTAATTCTGAAAAAAAAAAAGCAAAAAATACGTAAACAAAAAATTTATTCACTAATTAAATCATAACGTTACTTATGCCCCACCCCATACAAGGGTGTATATTGAGTTTAGTTCTAATTTTGTAACGGCTGTCTGTCGGTGGTCAACACAACAACTTAAAACCGAAAAGAGATAACGAGCTAAAATTATTGGTCTAGAGCAAAAAAGTAAGTTATAGAGCTTCTGTGTTTGCGTGAATGGGAAAAATGCGCAAAACTGCCCATCTTTGAAACCATAAGAGATAGAAGAAAAATGCAAAGACAAATAATGTTCCTTTTTTAAAAATAAACAAATTTTGATATAAACTTTTTTACATAAATTCAGGATATACGGCATATTTAAGCAATTAACTCAGTTATTTTCACTTGTTTTAAATATGCATTTTAGAAAAAAATGTTTCAAACAAAAGTTCCACAGTTTAAAAGGAAAAACTTAATGCAATAATTATATTTTTGTCCTATGCAACTGTGCCGCGGGGTACAACTTATCTTTTAAACAGTACAAGATAAGGAAAATCTTTAAATACAAAAAATGTGTATCGCATTAAGAAAAAAACTTTTGAAACTGTTTTTCATGAAACTAATATTTCTGGCGTAAACACAAAATTTATACAATATTGACGCCCTCTTTTTATACCAAAACGATGTGATGTATAAAATTTCAAATTCGCCCCAATACCTAAATCAGTTTTTGTATTATAAATACGTATTTCGACTACAACGTAGTCATCATCAGTATAAATTAGCAGTAAAAACGGGCAAAAATCGGGAATTTATAGCCTAGAGTGCCCATCATGTTTACAAACATACATTGGCCAAAGCCGTAGACAAATTTTAACCCGATTCAAAAAACATATGGCTCATACGAAATACGGCAGAAAAATCCTGTGTAGCTGCTCATATTATAGAGAATGGCCATAAAATCGATAAATCCAATTTAAAACTTGTAAAAGGAGTACAAAATCCTTCAGAGCTGGATGCATACGAATGCATTTACATTCAGAAATTCAAAAGAAATATTATGAATTTAGACAATGGACCGGTTCCAAATTCAGATTTAATCAAAATTTTACGGAAAAATTTATCGTCAGTATATCCATCTCTCTCTTTCTAAAGATGTCAAAATATAAAAACCCATTTACTGCGCAACGCATACCTTAGCACCAATCAAGAGCGATCTTAGAATACAATTAAACGTCGGTCAAACATATATAAGCAAGGCACAACCAAGAAACGTCGTGAAACTGTCACCAAATTAGCAACGAATAACATATCCTAAGACAATATAAGAGTAATTGTAATAAGAGTGATGTTAACAAGAGTAAATTGAATGAAATTAATTTTAACAAGAGTAATTTCAATAAAATTTATTATATTTTAATTTTATTTCTGTCTATTGATTTCGATTTTCTATCTATTTCTAATTGTCAAAGAGTAAATTATGACTAGCTAATTTATACTGATGATGACTACATGGTAGTAGAAATTCGTATTTATAATACAAAAACTGATCTAGGTATTGAGGCGAATTTGAAATTTTATTAATAAAACTTACAGTTCTCATTAATTATCATTAATTATCATTCCCCCTTTAAGTGAACACACAGCATAAATTTGTTGTATAAGGTATTAAATAAATGATGGATAAATGTTGATAGTATAGATAGTGTACTGCATACTATTTTGTTATGTAAATTAAATGTTGAATATTTGAAGTTTCCATTTTGTTGTTTGTTTGATTATCTAAAATGTAAATAAATATGTGAAATTTTGATAAAGCCTTTATAATTGTGTTTATTTAAAGTTTTCATAAAACAAAACAATATGAAACGTTTAGATATATGTATTTGTAGTAATCCAATCAAGTGTGTTGTACACTGTTCAAATTTTTATTGTCGAATCCATTTATGCTGAATTCAATCGGTTTTCGAAAAAAGTGTTCAATCAAAAGTTACTCCTTATAAAAATACTAACAACATTACTTAGTTCTAAACATTTTTTTGGAAACTAAATGGATTCAACACAAAAGTATTACTGTTTAAAAAAAATTAAAAATTTATAAAACCCCCAATGCAATAATATGAAACATAATAAGAAGTTCCCGTTACTTCCACCAAACTTATATGTAAAAAAAACTTTTTTTACATTCATCATCTTGAAAAAGATCTGTTAATCTTCAAACGACTAAACAGTTTTTAATTAAACATAGCCACCACAAGGAAACTAGCTATCTGTAAAAAACCGCATTCAAATCGGTCCACATGCCCACAGAGAGACAGACAGACAGGCAGGCACACATATATATACATCTTTGAAACCGTAAGAGATAGAAAAGAAATTTGTTAACAAAAAATCTTCTTTTTAAAATAAACAAGTTTAGTTTGAAAAAGATTTTCATAAACTCAATAGTTTTCTCATAATTTGTGATTGTATGTTCCTCGGAAAGAATTGTTAACATTTGGAACACGCAGAATTGTTAACAATTTAATCATTGATAACTCAGTATATACTGGGTATTCAAACATGTAAGTCCATAGAACATAGAATCTCCTCCTTCTTTTTTAGAGTTGGTTAAAATAAACTATAAAATTATTTTTTTAAATATTATTTGTTTTAATTTTGAAATGTCAATTTTGATTGTCGTTTCTATAGTAACTATAAATTATAATCGTTATATATCGTTCTATTTTGGCCATTAATAAATTTAATTTTTTCAAATACTAAAGTCATAACAGATATTATATTTCATTTTGATCACACTAAAATTATGGCCGCTAGAGGGTGATTTATGTATTCTAAGGAAATTCGCTAAGTTGTCGCAGCTCCTGCGTAAAGAATTTTGTTTTTTTATTGTCTTTTTACAAGAGTACTTACAAGTCACTATATCGAGATAGGATTTTTAAACCGGATAGAATCATAAAGAAAATTAAGTCAAAGTAAAAAATATATATTTTAGGAAGCTAAAAAAGAGGAGAGGTCCGCGAGACTTGCATTGCCAAAGGGCCTCACATAGCTTTATCTGGCCCTGTCCCGTATAGTTTTAGAGCAAATCATCTGTGACAGACAGGCGGGCGAACACCGAAGTAATTACATAAATGTTCATTTTCACTAATTACGTTGTGATTAATTAACTTATATATTATTATTATTATTATTATACATTGGTATAGTCACCAAAAACGTGTATGCATGCATCATCAGATAGATGATCAGTCTCAACTATAAAATATTCGTCTTTGTTTCAGTCTCGCTGGTATGTCACGCAGTGTAACAGTGGCGGTTGCATACATAATGTCTGTTACATCATTGTCATGGAAAGAAGCATTAAAGGTGGTACGTGCAGGACGTGCTGTTGCAAATCCAAATTTAGGTTTCCAACGTCAATTACAAGATTTTGAATCGAATCGTTTATTTGATGAACGTCGTCGTTTAAAGGAACGTTATCCAAGTTTGGCATTAGTTGCAAACGACGAGGAAAACTGTTCAATAATGTTAGATTCGTATGAACGTTTATTATTAGCACGTACAATATGTGAAGGAAAATGTCCACTTGGTGTACCATGTCCAACGGGTGTATGTCGTGGTCGAGGTCGTTCTACATCAACTACATCATCATCAAGTCAACGACGTCGTAAAAGTAATCAACGTGGCACATCAGCAGATATTACACGAAGTCCAAGTATTTGTAGTACATCATCAGTGAATCGCCCAAGGTACATATACCTAAATATTCTATTTAAATTTAATTTGCTATATTTTCAAGTTAACATAATTTCAAGTGACTTAAGCCCGTATTCAAAGTCCAGTAATGAGCACGTGCATAAATTTACCTTCATGAAGACCGTCTTAATGGTTTTAAGACATGATGAATTCATAGATATACATTAATATCATATTCGGTAAGACGGTGGTTTCCAGCATTGTCTTATTCGGTTTAAGATTAGCTTTAGTAAGACCAATCTTGAGACCAATCTTGAATTTGTGTTCGTCAATTTCCGTAATAATTCGTTATGTATCTGGTGATCTGTATTGCTAAGAAATGTATCATATTATTGTCAGTGATACTGCATATTATTCTACAAATGTAAACTAACATACCTCGTAAGACCGTACATAATAGTAGCGAGCTAAAAAACTGGTTTTTGAAATAACAAATAAGAAAAATATGACGGGTAAAGATAAAAGTAACAATTATACTTCGATAGAATAAAAGTATTTTCTTCAAATTTTGAAGCAATACTCTCATGTGATAATAGTTTATAATTACCTGAAAACTAACAAATGCATAAAATCGCAAACATATTAATAATTGAAACACTGGTGGAATAGGTAATCCGCGACGATTGACACTTTTGCTAAATTCTGTTCTATTACTGGTAATATTCCAAATTTAATACTGATTTTGTGGAATCTAAATCTTTTTTTAGTCAGAATCAAAATCGATATCAATATTATCATCAATATTAATATTAAGTAAACCGAAACAATTTATTATCTTCACGACTTTTTTCACTGAAAAGATATTAAGACTGTCTTAAGTCTACTAAAACGCTGAATTAAAGAAAATCCTCTTTTTTAATAAAAAGTAAGGATAAGGTCCATAATAAGATTATCTTATTTGACTGTCCATACCTCAACAGTTTTCAATTCTTAATATCGCCTTAAGCTATGACTATGAATATTTATCCAACCACATATATTTCTTAATATCGCCTTAAACTATGACTATGAATATTTATCCAACCACACATATCTTAGCTAAGATCAAACTTTCAAGCTTACCTCAAGATTGCATCTATGAATCTGCAGCGTTTAGTCTTAAGATCATGCTGAACAAGGTGAACTTACGCTTAAGACCGGACTACGAACACGGGCCTTAGAATCTCTCGACTATTGATTCAATATATCCTTCATTGTGATCTACTATTTTTTTGCCTTAAACAGCTTACACAGTATGCAACCTGTCGTACGATAAGTTGTACTGCAAATTTTACTGTAGTATCGCCGCGAAACATAAAGATAGCGACCTCTGTATCGTACCATCGATTTGTGGATTCCTCTCGCCCCGTATGTCGAGAGAAAAACTTCTACTCATTTTCATTAAGTAACAGACAAATATAGAAAAGTAACATTTACTTCACAAACCTTACCGATATAATATTAACTAAAGAAAAAGGGACTAACGCTAAAAAAAATTCGGAAAATATTTTGGAAAAGTACGTATTAAGGATATATTATTTTGACCAGTTTTTATTTTGACTTGTTTACATAACCACTTAAGTGGCGTTCTTTTTTAAAAATTTTATAGTCGATTATGCTGAATTCAGAATGTTTTCGAAAAATAGCGCCACTTAAATGGTTAAAATTACGTGTTGGTAAAATAAAATCCAAGCTTATATTAATAGGTAACACACTAGATGCAATAGGATGTTTGAGAGGTATGCCAAAATGCTACGAAATGACATTTTCAAAACAACTTTTTACTAAGCTTTTTTAAAGTTGTTGTAATTTAAAAAACTGTAATTTAACATGTGTTCTTTTGGGGATTTGTTCACTCAATAGATTAAATTCATTTCAATAACCATTAAAAAAGCTACAAAGCGTCCAAAATTTTCAAATTATATAACTTGAACTCTATAGAAAAAATTTTACACAATTTTATTAACAATCACTAAACGGTTGTTGAAAAAACATTATAAATAGAAATAAATAAAAATATATCTTTGTCCCTTATACGTATACCGTATAGAAAGAAAAAGGATATATGTTTTTGTGGATTTACATTAAAGGTACATTCACTGTCAAAATTTTTTCATATTATTTTTTTTATTTCTTATTTAATTCAACGTTACTGGTAAAATTTCCTATATTATTTTTTGAATTATAAATATTTCTTTAAGTATTGGCACTATTTATACTACAAAACTTAGATATTCACGAATTTCAAGTTTAGAACTTTTATCATCAATTGTGTCTCCCAAACATCCTTGAAAGCTAAAAAAAAAATTAAAGATAGTTCGATTTGTTTTTTTTTTTATGTTTGGTCCTTTGGTCCACCTTTTTCGTCACACTCTGCAGTTTTTTTTTTATTGTTTAAAAGATGAAAATCAAACGAGTCTATTATTCACATTTTTCTTTTAACTTGATAATAAGAATTCATTTCTCTCTTTAATTTATTTTCTTGGAAGTATTTTTATTATACTATTGTCTCCACAAAAATATTATCTACACAATAAATGTTGGAAACAAGAGAAATTCTAATTAATTTATGGCTTTTTGTATCTACTTGGTGTTTTTTTTTTTTTTTTACTTATGCGTCTACCCGATTTTTCAAAAGTATGTAAGTTTTATTATAAAATTAGCTTTTAACCTTTATGCCTTTTTACATGCACTGCTAAATTTTCTTATGCCTACATGAATATAGAACGAAGTTCATCAATTACGTAGCAAGACAATATCTTTCAATTAAGCTATTTGTGTACTTAACTTTTATGCGCTTTCACACGCACATGGAAAATCGAAGCCGCAACCGGCACGGGCAATGATAATTGACTAGTAGTCCGCTCCGATTTTTACAGGCTCGGCATCCGACACCACCATGATAAATTCGACAAATCGAGTGCTGATCCGCCATTTTGTTATTCATGCAATGTTATCTCTTAGCTTTTACACTATGGGCTACAAATGAAGCATTTTTTTTCAAAATTTATAGTTGATATTTGTCTTATTCATTCGGTTTTTTGGAAAAATGTTTCGAATAAATGTTGATAGTATATATAAAATGGGTAGAAGACTACGCCATACTGGATTGCGTCCGTGAGAATCTACGTAGGGATTATATAAACAAGAACGTATATATTATCTCGGACAGTCAAGCTGCTCTGACTCCTTGTCTGCAAGCGAAATCACATCAGGGATAGTCCGGTATTGCCTAGAAGAACTACTGGAGCTGGCAAAACGGAACAATTTTAAATTGATCTTGATACCAGTTTCTAGTGGTTTTGAAGGAAACGAAAAAGTAGATACCTTACCAAAGAGGGGAGTCGAAATTTCTTTCATAGGCCCTGTACCTATTTTCGAAACACCAAAAACAGCATGTAAACAAGTGATCAACGAATAGATGAACACCGTGGTCACTAGAAAATTATATCGCAACAAAAACTCAGGAAAATACTCTTTTGGAATGCATCTGTAGCGGTATCGCTTAATCATTAAATTATTATTATAATTTTGTTCATCATTTTTATCTGTTGCATAACAACTATAACTTCCCTCTATTATCACGGTTGCTTTGAATGTTAACAACCTTGGTAATTTACATGTTAAAATAATAACATTCATAAATCAAATCAATAAAGATCAATTATATCTTTTATATATATTTATTATTTATTTAAATAATAATTATTTAATATATCAATCATCTACCTTTACACATCCAAGAGGCTGCCCATCGATGCACTCAACCTGAACAGGATACAACTTCGGAAGGTTACCGGACATATTATCTACAAAAGCATCTGCACACAATAAGACTCCACAATAAAATTCATTATGTGCAGGCTATGCGGCAACGAGGAAGAAATAATCAACCACATTATCTTTAACTGCGAATCTCTCGGTTACAGCCGATACAAGATATTTTGTACTCGCATGGTTTCTTAGTCGTGCTTCTCAAAGCTATCCTGTCCGGTATGGGTATTCCTGCCAGTAACATAGTTACTGCCGGCATAGCATAGCCCTTCATCGATGCACTCGACCCTCTCCACCAACGACAAGGTCCTACCATGTCTAGGTACATCTATCTATATATCTATAATGAAACAATATTTATCCGAAGAATTCTTCTAAACTCGAATGAATAAGATACAAATCAATTGTAAATGGGACGTCTGTTTATCGATGCCGAAGAGGTGTTTGGTTAATTTTTACATTCAACATATTATTAGGGATTAAACAATATGTTTCTTTCCTTAGTTTTTATTGCGAAAATGGTAAATCATTCGAATACGATGTGTTTAAAGTAATAAAGCTTGAGAAAAATATACAAATGTCAACTGACTGGTACCGTATCCGACTTTACCGGCAACAGAATGTTGGTGAGTTTGAAAACACACCTTGGCTTACAGCGGTACTAGTTTTGCCGGTGTGTGTGTGTGTGACTGTGCCTTTAAAATTGATTTTGCTTACTTTGCTTGCTTACTTTAACAGAAATAAATTTGTAATGTTTTTCGCTGTAAACATTACGTTTATCCTAGTATGAGCAATATGGAATTATTAAATATTATTCGAGCGCGTAAAATCGTTCTAATGAAGAACGTAAGTGCCACCTCTATTGTAAGATAGAGTTGGGAAGCCAAAATCTTTACTCTGCCCTTAGGTTAAGGACAGTATTTAGGTTTAAACTCTCCATTGATTTACTTTTATCTTATGATGAAAACATCAAAGTTGTGGTTGTTTTTTCTGCACTTTTTAAATGATCTCTTGAATTTTTCACAGCCCGTTTCTTATATCATTTTGCTCATAACGCGTTCAAAACAATTTTATGGTAGTCATGCAAGATATCCTGAATTGATGCGTATGAAGTTGCCTTAGTATATAATAAATGCTACAGTATTTTTAGTCTTAAGACACATTTTTCTGCATAAAATATCGACTCAAATTTGTAATGGTTTTGATGCCGGCAGTTCACACTCGGCGAGGCAAGGCGAGACATAGCGAGCACGAGAGTGTACTTACAACGCTTGGTCTGATGAAGCGAATGGCGAATACGAACACCCTCAGTACACTCTCGTCTACATTCGATTCAACTTTCAAACGCCATTTTTAAATATTCAACTGTCAACCGCTTTGTATCCATTTATCTTAATAGTATAGTACGAAAATAATTTAAAACTGTATAAATTTATGAATACTTTTTTCTTTTAGTGTCATTATTCATTTGAATAATAATAATTTTTAATAGTTTAATAAAAAAATTACTACTAATTTTTAATTTAAAAATGTAAATTTTCAGGTATATCAACGTAATTTCTGGCCAAGCGACGTTGAACAATTGACGAGAACTGTATTGCCGACCGAACACTCGGCGAGAGTGTACACAGCTCCAATCGCGGCTCCTCGCCTTACGAATGTCTCGCCGAGTGCTCTATACTAATATTAAAGAAATATGGACGTTTTCCCATTTAATAAATACGATGTATCATCCAATATTAATTAAATATACCAGCAAAGTAGCCGAGCGGTCTAAGGCGTCTGTCTACGCAGTATGCAGTACTTGGAAACTGGGAGGTTATGGGTTCGAATCCCGACATCGGCAGTTTGTCAATTATAAAAAAAAGGGGCGGATGATTGACTAAACTGTCGGCGTTTGGACAAGAACGAAGTAACCGGCTATGCTTGAGAAGGTTTTCTGCAGTTTCCTTCACGAACTCCAAATGAATATCGGCATAGTTCCTATCATAGTCGGCTGCAGCCGCAAATCCTACCAATTCCTAGTCTACTCACAAATTCCTTGCACTCCACTCACATCCTCACATCCTAAGGCATCACAATGGACCTTATGGTCGAAGTTTAGCCCGTCCAGGGCAGCCTTTACAATCTACCTCTACCTCTTAATTAAATATAAAGGCAAATTTTCTTACTTTCAGAAATTCAGAGTATTTATTTCATTTTTATTGAAATAACATAACTTTTAGGAATTCAGGGAAATTTCAGAATTACGGTATTCTCTTACGCTTAGACGCCGTTTTTTTTTATGCAATCATCGTCAGTAGGAAAATTCCGTATAACACATTATGGGAATAAAATTTACAGACTTGCGAAAAAACAAATTTTTAAACACACTCAATGAACTTTTAACATGTTCAACGAATAAGTCATTTAGTTGAAATAAAAATAATAATAATATTCTTATTGTGATATTCTTATGATTAATGGCATATAATTTGGACGTAGTTACTAGTATCCCGCACGTTCGACATAGAAAACTCTGTATAGAGTGTAGCTTGTGGGAAAAATTTGAGGAGTATTTTTTTAATTATTTGATAGAAATTACCTCACTCAAAGATACGAGAATAAGTAAAATCATATACAGATTAACAGTATATTATTAATATTCTTGGCGTTTCAAACTAAAAATATAACGATAATACGTTCACTCTTTTACGGATATTTGTTAGTAGTAGTAGTAGTGAAAGGGTGGCCGAAGCCTGGCAAGTAGGCCTTCCTAGACCTTTTTTACCAAGCCCGAAGAACCATTCCCCCAACCTCTTCTATCTTCTACCATATCTGAATCCTTGATTAGTTGTCGAACCTACTCGTCTTCTTTACGAATAACAGAACAGAGCTACACATTAGATGTTTTACTTCAGCTTCCCCCATTTCGGCTGAGTTGAAAGCTAGGTACCTCATTTTGGCTGTGTATGGACATTCTGTCAGAAGGTGGAAGGGTGTATCATCTGTCCCGTTACAGTCTGGACAGATCGAACTGTCCTACAACCTCATGAGAAATAGGTGCCCCTAGCGTCGGCAGGGACCCGTAAGCACCCCAATCAGAAGGTTTATCTCTTGCCGATTTTTCCAATAAGCCAGGTTGACGTTGCGGCATTGTACCCAGCTATCATTTGTTTGGCCTGTATGCAGTCTGCTCTATCTTTCCATTTTCTATCCATGGACGTATCCACCATTTCGTTGAGGACAAAGGTAGTCTGTCTCCTACCTATGGCCAGATATGGTTTCGTTCCCTGGTATGGCAGTGTGGCTTCTTTACGGGCGAGTACGTAGTAGTAGTATGGCCGTAGTTCGACCGTTTTTTTGTCTTTAACTCCGCAGTGCCCTGGACCCACATCAAGATGGCCTCTTTTGTCCTTGCCAGGCTCTCCAGTGATTCCGCGCATTCAAGAATTAAAGAAGATGTTATTTTATTTACAAATATTAATAAACTAACTATTGACTCGAATTTAATAAGAATTGTAAAATCTGTATGCATAAATGAATTCAAAAAGCTCAATCAATGGAAATATACACTCAAAAATTACCACAATTTTGAAGTGAATTTTGTACAAAAATCCTTTCATTTCAGCATTCAACCTTTTATAACGAACCCATACACTTAACCTTCAGGTCAACATCGAATAGAGAAGTTGCATGTTTTGTAATTTTATTTTATTTTCGATAGTTTACTAAAACTTATTAAGAGAAATTAAAAAAAAAATTTTTAACAATTGATTTTTCATGTAATTTTACAATTAAAAATTGTTTTTTGAAAATGTGAATTCAAACACCAGTGACGTCATTATATCGCTTGGAGTAACGCCACCGCATGGAGAAATTTTAAAACATCCATGTTTACGAGAGAGATAAGAGACTATTAGACTATTTTGTGATGAATCATGGTCATCTGAATATAGAAAATACAAGTGTATAGCATGATTCCAATTAGCTTTCAGCCTCAACGGATATAATGACGTCACAACATATAACAAGTCGTTTTTTATACAAAAGTTTATTTATTTTTTATTAATAATTAATGAAAAAATGAAAGTGTTAATAAAACAAATTATCGAAACATACTTCAAATTATTCTTTCATTTATATATGAATTTGTAGCGATAAAAAATTAATGCAACTTCTCTATTCTGTGAACTATTTCTGAAACTTTTATGCAACTGATTAAATTTGTGATTCTTAATAAAATATATTTCTTTTTAGATCAAGCCCGGCGGGATTTCATTCTTATACAGGCTCAGCCCCACCGTCACGATCTTCATCACGTGTCGAATTACACATGGCTGGATGTTCAGCACCATGTACACCACAGCCAAGTCCACCAGTATCACCTCAACATTTCCCACGTCGCAGTGAAGCCCTCCAACGTGTAAATAGTGCATCAAATACGTAGCGATTACTTTCAACAGCTGAAGCTGTTTTATATGAGGAAAATGAATTCAAATAATTGATCTGAAACCAAAACAAAATATATTGTACACCCACAGGAAAGTGTTTCAAAGTAAAAATAATTTTATTATGTAACTAAAAACAAATATTTATGTATGCAATTTTAATTGAAAGCAATCCGCAAAATAAAACAAAACAAATCAAAAAAAGTCTCACATAAAAAAAGGCAAAAATCAGTTGCATTGTTGTTTTGTTGAAAGTTGGCTGTGTTTTTTGTAATAAGCAAAACAAAAAAAAATGTATTGTTATGTACAGCTGCCATAGTTCGAATTGAGCAAAAAAGTCTCAATTTTTGAGTACATATTTTGAGTATATTGTTATATATACTCAAATAATTAAGAGCATAAATTTTGAATGAAAAAAATTTATTATATATTTGTTAGTATCCCCATTTTGCTGTGTTTTGTTTTTTTATAAAATATGTACTCAATAAACGATTAATAATTCTTTAAAATGAAAAGAATTATTTATATACTACTGCGTTTTTCAAATGACAAACATTAAGTTTGTGGTTTTAAATCAGGAATTGAAATGCTTTACTCAGATGCTTTAATTAACACCGTTTATTTTACGTTGTTTGAATGGACTAGGGCTTGAGTTCAGAAACATTATGTACGAGAAAAATCTTATATTCTTGCGATTTCGTATATATTGAGATACCACTTAGATAAAGCACATTTAGTATTCATTTGTTTAAGAGAATTTTAAACCTATTTATATCAATTTCCCAAACAAAACTTGTTATCGGGACTGTTCTGTAGATGGGCGAAATTTAGATTCCTATGTTCTACTCGTAAATTAGTCATAAGATAGTAACTGAATGAATATAGTTGAAAATTTCAAGTTCTAGGTCAATTTATTATGGCAGGTTCCAATATAATATATTTAATTCAACATTAATATTTTAGTATATAGGCAATATAAATTAGTATTTTGACATACTAAAGAAGAATGAGCCCAAAACTAAAACAGTAACAGATTAAAAATATTACTATTATTTTATTTTATTGATTTTTTTGATAATATAAATTCAAATTAGGTCATCTTGCAAAAAAAGATAGATGTAGCCAACTTATTGAAACAATACTGTCCGTTATAATATTATATTTAAATCGCTACATCCTTCCTCGGATGGGAAAAAATGGAAACTAATAATATCCAACAAACAACTGTTCACATAGAATTGGAAAATAGAATATTTATATATTGATCAAAATATTTAAAAGTCATCAAAAAAGATCTGAAAATATTACGAAAAATAGGCCAAAATAATAAATCAATTACTATTGTGAATTATTTTATTGATTTTCCTGGAACGAAGACAAACGTAACCAACTAAATTAATATTATCCGTTACAGTATTGTATTAAAGCAGCTACCAACTATTCTAGAGAAAGGATAACCTACAGCTACAGAAAAGCAGATTGTCAGTAAATTTATAAGACAATTCGAATTCAGGGCACTGCGAAAACTTTGGGGAAAAGTATATCGATTGTAATGTTATAAAATCCGAGTATAGAAATCATTGATCTCTACTAGAGACAATTATCCCATATATAAAAAGTTATTGAACCTTTATAGGTCTGGAACTAAAAACTCGATTAACGCTCAAAAACATAATGTGGTCATAGATCATTAATTTTGAGATCCAATCTAAACAAACATGCGTCCTTACAATATATATATAGTTCTGAGACTCATACTGTGAAACGCTGAGTATCTGTTTGTTTCAATGGTAGAGTGGATATAATAGGGAATATGCATGAAAATTTTTTTTCGCATGAATTAAAGCATGTTTACTTGGCAAATATCAAGGTAAAATTACTTTTTAAATAACTTTAAAAATAAGCGAGATATGAATGATTGAAATTCCCGATTAGACAAAGAAGGTGATAGCCCTCTTGATATGTTATGTGACGTCATATTATACTTTCACCATTTAAAATACACGTAAAACTCCGTTTTTAGTATTTTTGCAAGAAAGAAACAGATAATAATCTTTAAAAGCTTATAGCTTCCTTGATATTTGTCGGATATTAATTTCGTTTTTAAATATTATTACAGTATTAACAGTATTTTCATATTCTGAAAATAAATGTGAAAAAAATTTTCATTTATATTCCCTATTGGTTGCTTTCCATTTAGACACACTGCGATTGAGTGTGTGATATGCGGTGTGCACACATCAAATCATGCTGTGTATGGATAAAGTGCGATAAATTGAACGAAATTTATTTCTTCACAACCTATAGATGTTGTTCATAAATATATTTTTCAGAGGAAATCAACATAATCTGTTTAAAAGCGTAAAATTGTCAAAGTGTAAGAAAAATAAATAAATAATTTTGAATTAGTTATTAATAATTATTATGAATAAAAATTAAGGTTGTTATAAAACTGAAGAAAGGATAAGTTAGGGTGGGAGTTTGTCCTATGCTAAATGCATTGATATCTTATCCATTGCCCACTCTTAATAAGTAGAAATTGTTTAAAAATTTAACCCAAAATTTCATTTTTTCGAAGAGTTTTAATAATTAAAAATATGTTTTTATGTATTTAATAAAAGTTAAAACTAGATAAAATAAATATAATTAAACATAAAATTTTAGAAAAATAAATAAAACTAGGTTTAGAACAATTTTCGATCTACAAATTTAATTATTCAGAAACCAAAAACAGGATTAATTTGAAATTTGGTCCAGGTATTTATAGCAGTTTTTCATAAAACTGACATTTTTGGTTGTCGAGATATAGATTTTTATATCACTGTTACATTTTTATATCACTGATTACCACCAAGTCCATTTAACGTTATGTATAACCTTACTGCAAAACTGTAACTTTAACATTTTTTTACTCAAAAACTAAAAACAGGATCAAGTTTAAACTTTGACAGGGTATTATATATTACTGAAATAATTAGCTGTCAAATATTGAAGAACCTGTCATTAAATTGAATTTTTTTCATAACAACCTTAATAATCATAATTAATTATTATGATTTTACACTTATAAACAGTGCAAATATAAGTGTACCAATTGTTAAAAATGATTTTTTTGAAAATTATTGGAAATTAGCACTGTCGCTTACACACGCACTACTCACAAGTTTTTCTTCTGTCTCTCTTGTGTGCACACGGTGTAATACGAAGTTTTTACTGGAACACACGATGCTTATACACTCCATGGCTGTGTGCTAAATGGAAAGCATCCATTATCTACACTTCACCCAAAAGCATTAACTATCCCAGTTACATAGAGATAAAATCAGTGATAAAACTTCATGTACTTTTCATCAGTTCAGTAGTTCATGAACAAAATTTCTCGTACAGCGAAAAAATGTATTTACTTGAGTTTGAAGCATCTGAAATAATGTAAGATTAAAAATGAGCAATTTTATATTTAATAAAATAATTTATATTTATTTACCTAACCACTTAGACCATAAAATTTCTTTAAAGTAATTAATTTTTTTAAACAAAAAAAAAAGAAGATTAATGTAAACAATTAATAATTAAGTATATTTATTGTTAAAAGTTCAAATATGCAATAACATTTAAATCATAAAAAAAATAGATTAAAATAATATAGAAATATTATTAGTTAATGATTAAGTAGTTAAATAGTTTAATAATATATTAATTAGTTTTAAATAATTATAATACATTTTAATAATAATGTGATCAATATAATGAGTAAACACTTAACATTTCTACTTTTTAGATTTAGTTAAGAAAAAGTTAAAAAAGTTAAAAAGAGTAAAATTTATAACCATTTTTTAATAGTGTGAGTTTGACAAAAGTTCACAATCGTAAATTTAATTTGACTTTTAAGCAACTTCATAGTTGCATCATTGAACTATGGAGCTATTAAATGAAATTCATTGAGAATTCGTTGAGTGAAAATTAGCACAATGGTGTCATAATTAAAATAACAATACGTTGTTCTAATTCTTGCTTGGAATTGTTTTGTCATCATTGATTTCTGTATAAAATGCATTTTGTTTTAGTTTTTAAGTGCTTGGAAATGAAATTTCTACTTATCTATTTTAGTACTAGCTGTACATTTTTTAACTGTTTATTGCCTTCATGGAAAAGCATTGACTAGTATATAGTGGGACACTTATGTCACTTGTGTAACAGATCTGAAAACGTGCCACGCAGTGCATAAAAGTTCTGTAATACTCACAAAACTCTCCCGGCTTTTGTAAATGCGGATAATGAGCAACTCTAAGGACACATCGTACTTGTTGGTGACTACTTTAAGATATATGCTCAATTACACTTGGTTTGAGAAAAAAATTACGTGTAATTAAATGAAAGAAGCCGTTAGATAGTGTGAGAAAACATTATTTATGTTTTTCTTTATCTTATACACTAACTACATAGTTCATTGGCATAAACAGTAGACTTATCTGCACCAATATTACCGGTACAGTCGTGTCTAGACCTTGTTTTACTAGGCCGAAACTAACGTCAAGGTGATATTGCTCCATGAACGTACAAACATTATAAAATGCACAGACCAAAAATTTACTTTGTATAAGAAGAACAATCATTTTTCATAAAAAATAGATTTTTATAAATTCAACCACCACCTCCCCCTCCCATCTTATATGAACTGTGGGAGGGCCCCCTCTAAATGAACGATATTATTAAAGCATAGATATTGAGTAATTTACCAATGCAATTAAAATATTCCTAAAATATTAGGACAGCAATATTTTATTTTTGTATTGTTCGTATTAAGAAAAGTATGAAATGTATAGAAGCTTGTGATATTTAATCATACCGATAAATATGGGACTGAATTTTAAAGAAATAAAATGGCTGTGAGTGTTAAAAATACGAGCAATAATATTATTATTTTGCTAATAATTTATTAGGTAAATTTTTCTCAATATTTCTCATATCATACAGAAACATTTATTCAACAAAAATTCTAAATATCCCAATCAGGGTTGGGTACCTTCGCGGCACAAATTGTAAGCGCCGTTAAACGTAAAAAACGTTATGTACGTAAGTTTTAATCAACGTTCATATATACAGACTTTAGTGACTGCTAGGAGGACAGCTAGGACGATGTTTATTGAAGCAAAGTGGCTACTCGAACAGCACTAGCACATCTAATAGCTACTATCGTAACTAAGTTATAGACTTGCTCGACGATTAAAACTTTGTTTAGTTACTACTGCTAGTACTGTATGAGTGGCTTCTTTGCTTCAATAATCGTCGCCACAAAATCATACGCTTCCATTGTAGTGTCTTAACCGGTTTTATGTGAATATTGGTATGATTATTGAACTATCTATGAGCCATTAAAGTATCGCTCATTTCTCAATATTTTGTAGTTGATTTTTGCCTTATTCATTTGGTATTTGGGAAAATATTTCGAATAAAACTGTTAGTATATTTATTGTTAAAGTCATATTCTAAGATGGCGGCTTTAGTCAGGCTACATTTCAACAATTAGTTATACCTATAATACATACAAATTTTGATTAGTAAAAAGTGACTTTAAAGTTTTTTTGAAATTGATCCATTCGCGGATTCGACAGTATTCACAGCAGGTGAAAATTATTAAATTCAAATGATGTTATTTTTTGGTAAATTTGCAGAAAATGCATTGAGTTATTTTATGATTATATATAGATACATATATTTTATATTCCAAGATAGGAATATACAAAAATCATACTTAATAATAGAAAATCTTGAAAATACAGTTAACACACTACTGTATTTTTGGTTATTCAATCACGTGGCATTTTTTAAATATTCATCCGAATTTTAGCACTATCTGTTTCAATTTTTCCATAAATATGTTTTTATGGATTTAAATATACGTCCATAAATTGGACAGTAAAATCGTTATTTGCCCTATTTGAGCATCCATACACTACAATATGTCCTATCTTTCGATTTTCTTGGTAAAAACCTCGTACCATAATTATCACTTTTCATTTTTCTTAAAAAAAGATGAGTTTCATTAACAAAATAATAATTTTGATACCCGGTATATAATATATACCAAGGTATATTAAGTTTAGTTCTGACTTTTTAACGGTTGAAAATATTGATCGGTTGAAAAATTTTGGTATTTGTGTTCATAAAAAGACCTAATTAGTCCATTTCCTCAAAATTGTCCGTCCGCCAGTCCGTCGTTTTACAGTCCACCCGTCCGTAAACACGATAACTCAAAAACGAAAAGAAATAGTGAGCTGAAATTTCGTATGTGCGTTCTAGAGCTAAAAAGTAAGATCATATTTGGACAAAAATGCCTATCTTTCAACCCGTAAGAGATATAGAACGAAAATTTAAAAACAAAAATGTTCCTGTTTAAAATAAAAAACTTTTGTTTGAAACTTTTTTACATAAATTCAGTATATAATGGGTATTTAAGCAATTAACAAGCAATTAACAGTTAGTAGTTATTTTCACTTGTTTTTTTGTTTATTTTAATAATATTAACCTATAAACGCATATGTAATTATCACAGTTGAGCGTGACTACTCTGATTCTAACTCTTGCCACCAGATGTCATAATCCTAAGGAACAAAACCCATTTTATCTGAAGTATTTTTTCGAAAACAGAATGAATAAGGCAAAAATCAATTATAAAAATTTGAAAAAAGTGCACACCAAATTGTGTGCCATTCGTTCTCGAATTGTAAAATAGAAACGAGTCGAAAGAATATTACCAAGTATTTTAGATAATTTAACGTTTCCAACCCTGAATTCCGAATAGTACAATATGCATGCATATTAAAAAAATATATTTATATATGTATTCATAAATTTTTGGCTCGGATTTGTTAGCGTGTTAATTAAATCAAAAATATTATATATTTCTATAATACCCTATATATTTTTTTAAATTAGAAATTCTTTGTAGTTATATAACATAATTATAGCTCAACGAAAATACTATATATTTTTTTTGAAAAAAAAACTAACAAAACAAAACATTATTTATTCTTGTAGCTCAATTTGTAGCTCAAATTAGAAAAAAATAAACCAAATATATTTTTATTCATCGAAAATTCAAGTAAAAAAACTTATATATTTCTACTATTTGTACCTTATAACACTGATAAACTGCTACTAGTACACAGATGTTAACTGAAAAGTGAAGAATGTAATTTTTTGAATATCGTTTCGCGTTGGAATTACACAAGGGAAAACATATCTAAGCATATTTTTTCTTGTCGGACAAAAGAATATGAATTTTTATTATATCTATAATTTGAATAGACTTTTTTACGACCTGATAAGCGCAAGCGCAACCTTTATGTTAAATAAACGGATATTCGAAAGTTTCATACGGTTTTTGTTAATAGTGACTGAAAAAAACAGTATTATTTCCGCAAACAAATAGTTCATTAGAACAAATTACTGATGGTGCATTACTTATCCATAGTTCAGTCGAAGCTCATAATTGTGAACAGTTAGAAAGATGGTTAAAGTGCCATGGACAATCGCAAAAGGAAATAAAAGAGATCTGATTGAGAGGTTAGACATCCGTGATGTGATGAAAAAAATATATGATTCGTTTTTTTTTTCGGACTAAATATCAAACACGAATCGTAATTTTAAAGGATAAGTTCTATTAAAAGTGAATCATTCTTTCAGAATAAAAAATGCTGTCAGAAACAATGTAGCTACATATTGACAAAGGAAAATGGCCTAATATTCTGAACAAGGGAAATCAGATCCAAAACGTTTCTGAAACCAAAATACCCAACTGTCTTCAATTTTGGAAACTATTCCCTTCAATAAATACGCCAAAAATTACGGATATATTTATAATTTATCGTTATTTAGTAACATAATGTATGGATGAAGATAATAATATAAGTGATATTAAAATCTGGACAGTAATCAACTTTGTATAACTAATTCAAATGAAAATGGACATTATTATTAGCTTTGAATATCACATCATTGTTACTAATTTAGTACCTACATAGTTGTTCATATGGATTATGATGTAAGATTTTAGTGTAATATGTTTTAAAAAAGTTTATGGCTTCCATGTCTAATTATGAGATTGTTTGATTATTTCTCTAAATTCAACAAAACATTATTATTTTATGTAAAATCTTCTCATCTCTCAATGTTGTTTACATCCATTGTCTTAAACATTTGACGTTCACTTAGCTGTTTGCATTACAACGCCACAAAGTTATTTAAATCGAATCAATTGATTAACTATAGCGCCATGCGGTGGCATGAATAGAAACTAAACCTATGTTGGTAATACAGTTCTATATCTTTAATGTATGTAGATTAATCTCACGTAATTTTCCATTTTAAAAGGTTATCAACAACATCTTCATAGATGCAAACTGCAGCATGTGATGTATATGATAAAGTAATCCGTGTATATTATCATTTTGAATTGATAAACTAACTGAAGTGCGGTGGCATTAGTGGAAACTACACCTATGATGGTATAACAGGTACCTATCCATAATGTATGTTATTAGCTGTAACAGAGATGCCACATTTTTTCCACCAAAACCAACATTAATCAACTTACGAAGATATTTTTAATTCTATCAATTATAAAATAAAATTTGTTTTTTGACTACTCCACAACTCATAAAAAAAGAATATTTTTCCATACAAAATAATAATATAGCCTACCTCATACAAAACCTGCCACCATTAGTATAAAATTTAGTCATTTTTCCAGTCATACCGTTTTTTTGCAGATCTAATACATGTTTTTGACAGATAACAAGGACTGTCGAAGTTGATGCAAGACAGATTGAAATATTTTAGACAAACGAGTAGATATAATAATTAATTTCCATATATTTCATTGGCGACATTGGTTTTGGTTACTAAAAATTTACGTTCATAAAAAAAAAAGTTTTTAAAATAATCAAGCATCCCCTGTCATAAATGAAAGAAGTACATGAAAAGTGCAATATATTTTAACACCCTGTCTTTCCAACACGAAACAATATTCAGAAATCCAAAAGGATCTGATATTTATTAAACGATTCCATAATCTTTAAGTTACACAATGTATAAAGAGAGTCTCCATAAGAAACGAGATTTTAAGATAAAGGTCATGAGAAAACTACCAGATTTATTTTTAGTAAACTCAAGCTCTCCAGTCCATCGACAATAACAAAACATTCACTGAACACGTGAACATATGTCAAAAGTGACTGGCTTTTTTCTACCATTTTCGTTTTTTATTCAGCATATTATTTTATTATAAAAATGAATATAACGAATGGAAACTATAAAAATAACAACAAGAACGAATATAACAATAAAAACTAAAAATAAATATTTAAAAAAAAATCGAAAAGATGGATCACAAAAATTATAGCAGTAAACTAGAATTTATATTGTACCATGTGTTCTGATCACGCGTTTCGTCTGTTTATGTAGAAGGACTCTATAGTTTGAGTTTTCTATAGTTACAATATCAATCCAAGATAAACTTTTGATTCATATTTCGATAGGCACAATGCTTAATATCGGTCAAATTGAGAGTGAGTCATTTTTACAATTTCTTTTTGTGCAGTTACTTGTTGAATAATGTGATTGTGTCGTTAATGTTCGTCCTTATTGAGGCTATCTTTATACATTTCAAGACATTACTATTAAACGATTTATTAAATTTTGGTTACCATCCCATTGTATCAATGTATGTTCTATAGATTGAAAACCAACCGATGAGAGAAAATAAATATATTTATTTTACTGTCGAAGGTAGATTAAATATTTCAGCGATTAATGGCTGCATTCATATTTTTGTTTTAGTCGACAACTGGATTTATCTAGATTTGTACATAATTTATTAAATTAAACAAACATAGATTCAATGTGGAAGCAGTAGCCTAAATTTTCGATTACATAATATGAATTCCAAAAGGTCTGATTAAATCAATTTTATCAATAGGAAAAATTTTTTTTTCACAAATAAGAAAGTTTATGTAAATGTTTACATTCGACAATAATTATCCATTATAAGTTTACATGTCACATTATGTAGACCGATCTAACACCTAATACTAATAATATTGATTAATGTTGTCCGGTCACGGATAAATTTACGATTAAAAGATAATCGATTTCATTGTTATCAATAATTGCATTTTTATTGATTACGGTGAAAAAAGTGCTTTACCAAGCACGAGATCCTGTGTATTCACTTCCGTTAGTATAGCATGACAATATGGCAATCATACTAACAATGGCTGGATAGGCGCTAAGTTTACAAAAACCAGAAAAGTATGTTAATCATAATCTATAATTAGTATTACACGTTAGACCGGTGCAAAGGAAATGTATATGAAGTACAAATGTTTAACGAATTGAATACGATAACTCCCTATACTGTCATAGTACATAAACATCGATCACTTCAAAAACTCCTATTTATATCTCCTGAAAAAATTCTATTAAATAATACGCTAACCAAAATATCAATTCAATTACAATAACTATATAAAACTATTTTATGTATTTATTCAAATTATTCACGATTTAAATATTTAGTAGTGAGAGAAAGAGTGTAAGAGAACAAGAAAATACAGAATAATTTGCTTTAACCAATTATAGAATTAGTAGGAAGAAAAAATTACTACGTTTCATATAAATATAGCACAAATTACCAGTGAGAAATTTTTTAGACAATTTAGCTTTAAATAGAAACTGCAATTATTCATGAAAATTGTGATGTTCTGCATTAAATCATCCGAAATACTCAAAAATGTCATCTTTTTAATGAACAAATATTCTCTACAGGGTCTTAACCATAGACATATAAGAATAGACCACGGGAGTGGGCGTGAAATCGATAGAGGAATAAAAAGAGAAAGCTTCGCAATAGTATTTCTCTCTCTGTTTTGTGCTGTATATAGCGTACATATACATAAACTTGTAACCCATTAACGCATATGTACATACTTATATATATATATATATATATATATATATATATATATATATATATATAAATATATATATATATAAATATATATATATATATATATATATATATATACTGTTCGTGCATGCTCAAGGCAAGGATAGCAATCCCCTTATGCAACTATCTCTTTTTATTCCTCTATCCGTCTAGTCTTATAAATCTATGGTCTTAACTTTTAAATTATGAAAATAAATTTTATTTTTGTGAAACTCTTTTCATTTGTATCGATTTATTTAATCTAGGTTTAATCTAAAGTTTAATCTAGGGCATTAAACAACAGCTAATTTCTGCTCTATTTTCGATTGATTTCCAGTTATTGTATCATTGAGCCAGCAAATCCTTCGTTGAGCCATGAAGACTATTATGTACTCTAAAACGATTACGGTAATCATAATGTAATCCAAGAGTTATCATTGTAAAAATTTATTCTAGTATGACATATACAGTGTTTTAACATGTATGATACAATGGAATAAAAAACATTCACGAACATCCTTCCATGTTAATTACTGGCTATATCTGTTAACTATGGAAAATATGTATATGTAAATATGTAGACTATTAGGCAAAGGAAGGTCATAGCATTGTCGCCATTTATGGTTCATGAAATATCCAATAGTATATTGGGAGTCCTGGCATAGGCGAAACTTAATATTTCAACATACTTACAGTAGTTTATAAGTTAGGGAGTTGGGGCAGGAAACATAGACCTACTAGCTTTAGTTTCTTATTTATCCTCCAAAGAGCATATCCAAGAGCTAGAATTTCCATATGTCTAATAGTCCGTGTATTTCTTACTGCAATTTATACTTTTAAGCCATGTTTGGTCTTCCTGTATCCAATAGTCTATCTGCGAACCTTAAAGGGTACACTCCAGTGCCGGATTTACTTTTCTAAGGCACATAGGCGGAGTTTTTGTGGGGGCCTATTTGAGACGAAAATTTTTGATAGAAACGGGAAAATAACCAGATTTTTAGTTGAAAATTTTTTTATTTACTAATAAATGAAATGACCGATACTTCAAGGATTAAAAGTTTACAAAATATTATTTTTAAATCATTTTCCGACTTTTCTGCTCAGCAAAACTATCAATAATGTCATCAAAATTTAATTCTCTCAGTAGATCAGATTCCATACTCATGACCGTCAAACTCGTTAATCTATCTTGCCTCATGCACGTTCTGAGATTTCCTTGCAATAATTTCAATTATGAAAAGCTCGTTCGCTCGTTCGCTCTCGTATGTTCAAAAGTCAAAAACATTGCAGAGCTGAGTCGATTTGGTTACCTACGACTGCATATTCAAAGATAAAAAAAACGGCATCAGCCGGGTTGATTCGGTTACTTACGATTCCATTCTCAAAGGTCTGATTGTCACTATTTTATATTTTTCAAAATTTTTTTCATTTTGTGGGGGCCCCTAGGCGCCGCCTAGTCCGCCTATATGGTAAATCCGGCACTGGTACACTCTATGCCTATATCGTGAACTAAATAATATGGCTATGACAAGAATAGCAACGATTCTAACTAATCCTCTTTTGAAAACATAAAGAATTCATTTTATTTTTGAGCATTGGATGATTTTTTATAGAATAAATATTTAGATTAGAAAAACAAAAATTTGTAAATAGAAATAATTTATGCTTTTAGAAAAATTATACAATTGTTGGATAATATTTATAAAAAAAAAAATTATAAAGTAATAAAAAATTTAAGTATATTTTTAAAAATCAAAAGGGCGCTGGTCGTCACGTATGTTACAATACAAACAAAAAATTTATGAAAAGTAAAAAATAATATAAAAACAGAAAACCTAATTGAAATAATTATTAAAATGACATATGCAAATTTAAGATTAGTATAATTTTGGATCAGTCCCAAGGAAAAAAACCTTGCCCATGTTAAATATTCATAATAACATTATTAATTGTTAAAACAATGAAAATCTAATAAAAAATATTATCGTCCATTTTATAAATTATTTAAAACATAAAAAAGAGAAACAAAACAAATCATTTGTACAGGGTGCAATAAAAATAAGGTATACCATAATTATTACACACCTTTTTGTTACATCCTGTATACAAACATTAGCATAAATAAGGCTTTAATAAAATTAAGAAGTATCAAAATTACATTGCAAATATATATATTTTTTAAATCGCTCTTTCTATATTTAATTTAAAATAATATTTTTTTTATATAAATCGATGCATTTAGGTCGGAGATGCACGTGCATTATAACACACGTTGCCTTCTACATGCATCGATTTCAGAGCTCACGATACGTTTATTGTTTATCGTTGCCTTTAAATATTATAACTACATTTTGTTAAATAAACAATTAAACGTACGTTCGAATATTTAACGCGCGTTCTAGTGTCTCAACGTTGATAGCAAATCAACGTTGGCCAACGTAATTTAAACCAACGGCAACGTATTTTAAACCATATATATTTCTACGACAAATGTTAAATATTCGCTCTTGTGGCTATAAGATTATAATTTAAAAATGTGGAGAAAAGTTCCAAGTTTAGTTCCCATAATATTTGTAGTGATCCATATCAAAACTATATAAAACGACACATAGATGCACTCCCATAGAATTTATGCACTCCCATAGAGTTATATGCCTTAATACCGATCTGTGCAACGGCCCTTTTTGTAAAACATCCTTACATATTATAAAAAAGTCCTCCGCCGCGTCTGTCAGACTGCCTGTTCGCGATAAACTCAAAAACTACTGCACCGATTTTCATGGTGTTTTCACCAATGGATAGTGGTTCTCGAGGAAGGTTTTAGTATATAATTTGTCAAGTTTTTGTATACATTGGTCCTTACATATTATAAAAATGATTCATGAGGAAGGTATAGTTGTATAATTTATTGATATACAGTGGTCTACTTAAGTTGGCTTCATATGGAAAACTTTTTTATTATAAGGTTTACGAAAAAAAGTTATCCTTTATAATAATCTCTGCTTTCAAAAATATTAACATTCAGCTATTTACTTTTGACATCGAAAGTACAGGATGTGCAGAAATTGAAATAGTTCGATAGGAATTTTTTTTCCACTAACATTTAATGAATGATATGTAACAAAATAATTTTTTTTTTTTTTTTTAGCATCCTAATTTTAACTATTATCAGTTCTAATAAGAACTATGAATAGAGTGATCACAAGATAAAAATCGTGAATTGTGTCTACCCAATGGAAGACACAAGAATGAAGAATTATATACTAAAATTATTTAAGTACATTTATCACTAAAATGTCAAATAAATCTATATTTTAATTCTAAGATATTAAGTTTATTTAGTCTGTTTAAGGTCTTACTATTGTCAAGAAGATTAAGCACATACACATTTGGATGCGTTTCTAAACGATACATATAGTTTTCACTAAATCGCACTATTTCTTCACGCACTGTAGACACATTTAAACTACGATGTAGGTCATCGTTTCGAACGTACCATGGTGAATCACTTATCGCACGCAGCACTTTAGACTGAAAACGCTGTAAAATCTCAATGTTACTCACACTTGCAGTACCCCACAATTGAATACCGTATATCCATATAGGTTTCAAAATGCTTTTATACACTAATAACTTATTTTCGAGGGATAATTTAGAGTTACGATTAAGCAACCAGAAATATTTATTGAATTGAATATTTAATTGTTTTCTTTTGGCCCATATATGCTTTCGCCAAGTTAAACGTTTATCCAGATGCATACCCAGATATTTGACATCTTCGTTTTGTGGAAGTATCGCGTTATTTAAGGTTACTGGTGGACAGATTCCCCTGCGTAATGTGAAGGTAACTTGGACCGATTTGATTGTATTAGCACGAATCCGCCACTTATGCAGCCATTGCTGAATTTGGTTTAAACTTAATTGAAGTTTTTCCGATGCTACATTTGGATCCGAATCTGATACTAGGATTGCAGTATCATCTGCAAAAGTAGCAGTAATGTTTTCATCGTTCACTGGCAGATCTAGTGTATAAATAAGATACAAAATTGGAGCTAAAACGCTTCCCTGGGGAACTCCGGCAAAAATAGGATGTATATCAGACAGTTCATTTTGAAATCTTACTTGATAATATCTGTCAGTTAAATATGATTTTAAAATGAGATAATACGAATCTGGAATGTTCTTTTTCAATTTATATAATAATCCAGGATACCATACTTTGTCGAAAGCTTGACTGATGTCAAGAAACGCTGCCGTACAATATTTTTTCTCTTGAAAAGTATTGTTAATGCCACTGACAACTCTGTGAACTTGTTCGATCGTTGAATGTTTGGATCTAAAACCAAATTGATGATCAGGAACAAGATTGGATTCTTCCAAAATTGGTAAAAACCTCCTTAGAAATAATTTTTCGAAAATTTTAGATAGTAACGGTAGGAGGCTTATTGGTCTGTAGGATGTAACATCATTTATAGGTTTTCCTGGTTTAAGTATCATGATAATCTGCGATACTTTCCAGATTTGAGGAAAATATTTTAGGCGCAGGATGGAATTAAAGATAGTACACATCATGATAATACCTTTTTTTGGCAACTCTCGAAGAATTCGGGCAGTTACAAGATCATAGCCGGGAGCCTTTTTATTATTGATATTCCAAATGACCGATTTGATTTCTTTAGGTGAAAAGGAAACAATAGGGAGGGATAACTGTAAGGGAGCATCCAGAAAAAGGGCTTCTTCTTCATTTAAGTTTTCTCCAGGATTTGGCTGAAAGATTTCGGATAAACTGTCAGAAAACAAATCAGCTTTTTCTTTAGAACTTTTAGCCCAGCTGCCATTAACACGACGAAGAGGTGGTATAGGCTTTTGAGGTTGTTTACAGCGCCTAGTAGCTTTCCAGAGTGAATAGTCTGCAGCATCTGTTGGTTATAAATTTTTGAGGTAGTCTTGGATAGCTTCTTGTTTTAGTTTCTCCAACAGTCGTTTTAAGTTTTGAGCAGCCCTGTTGAATGCGTTTTTATCTCTAGCGTACCTTGTTTGCTGCCAATTTCTTCTCAATCTCCGCTTTTCTAGAATTAAATTCCGTACAGCATTGGATTGAGTAGTGTTAACTCTGCTCTTGTTACAAATTGTAGGCGTTGATTTAAATGCAGCTGATTGTAAAGTTTGTGTAAAATCTACTACCGCTATTTCAAGTTCCTCTTCTGTTTTTATAGGCTTTTGTAGAACTATATTTGTGTCCATGTAGTCTCTAAAATAATCCCAGTCTGTATATTTATTGAAAAGACATGGAGGTATATCTTTTTCAATAAGTTGCGTATTTATGGTGAGTAGCACAGGGGAGTGATCTGAAGATAATTCATCGCAGGAAGTGATTTTTAAGTATCTACGTGACATATTTTTAGTTATGAATATATCTAATAGATCTGGAATTTTATTAGGATCCGATGGCCAATATGTAGGTTCTCCAGTTGAAATATGGTCTAGACCTTTAGATTCTATAGCTTTATACAAGTTCCTACCCTTGGGGTTTATGAGTCGTGAGCCCCAGTGGGTTTGCTTGGCATTATAGTCTCCGCCAGAAATGAATCTATGGCCAAGAGTGTCAAAAAAATCTTGAAAATTTACCTGATTTATTGCATGTCTTGGGGGACAGTAAACGGCAGAAAACGTCAATGGACCAATCCAATCTTCTACCACTACACTTGTAGCTTGAAGATATTCGGTACAGTTAACTGTTACATGATGTTTCAGGCTATTTTTTATTATAATAGCGGTTCCACCTTGAGATCGACCACTTGGATGTTTCGTGTCGTAGACAGTAAAGTTTCGTATAGCGAGATAGCTTCTGTCCGTAAATCGGGTTTCAGATATAAGCGCAACATCTATGTTACGGTGTTCGAGGAAAGTTTCAAATTCTAAACGGCGGTTTATTAAACCATTTGCATTCCATAAGACAACATTTATTGAATGGACCATTATTTCATTTTAGAAACAAGGGTAGTCAAGAGATTGACCATTATGGTATTTTGTTTCATAACATCACGAAACATATTTTTTAATTCAATAAATGATTGTTTCATGAATATAATAAAATCGTCATTACTTTTTTCGTTATCAGTGGCGGCATCAACACTAATAGTGGGTTTTTGGTTACGAACTGCTTGTGCAAAACTAAAGTTTTGTTTGATGTAGTTGGGAGTTGGAGCACGAGAGTTAGAGTCTTCTGCTTGTTTTTTTCTGAGTGTGGGAAATCTTTTATGAAGGAGTTTTTTATACACTTCACAACCCCTATAATTTGCCGGGTGATTTTCACCACAGTTCACACAAACCGCTGGCACATCACGATTTTTATTACACGCACTGGTGCGATGGTTTTCGGTACACTTAACGCAACGATATGTGCGTCCACAATTATTCTGGGTATGTCCGAATCTTTGGCACTTTTTGCATTGAGGCACTTCTCGTTTTTTATTTGGTGGCTCAAACTTGACGATTTTGTTACCAAGTTTTGTCACTTCGTAAATTTGTTTGTTGTTTTCATTTGGCTTTAAATCAATGAAAAACATTGGTAGAGGTGCTTTAGTTTTGGCATGTTTAATATTTGCCACGTTTTCCACAACATAACCAAGATCCACAAGGTCGGTTGTTATATCCTCCTGAGTTGTGGTATGGTGAACGTTTCTTAGAACGACGCGGAAGGGCCTCTCTTGCTTCAGCCTATGAGTGTAATAACTCACGCTCCTAAGGTTGAAGTATTTTATTATATCCCTGTAAGTTGGAATATCGACAGGAGTAATCTTAATCTGGTTGTTCAGAACCTTGCACATATACTTATTTTTAAAGCCAGTTGATGTCAAGTCCTTTTCAAATTCTGTGAAGTTGAGTACATTACACACGAAAATTGGTTGTACTTGATCTTTTTTCTCGCTAACGGCTGTTGAAGTTTTATTTTCTGGCGGTTGAGGAAGATTTTGCAGAACTTCAAAGCGGTTCGTAATTAGTACTGGACCTTGAGGAGTTCCTTTCTGCCGTACTCTCCTCTCTTCTGCATCTGGACTTCTTTTCTTTTGTCTTGATTCAACAATGGTAAAGTCATTACCTTGCCATTCTGGATGATTATTTTTTCTGGAATTTATTTCGGAGATATTATTTTCTTGTACCTTAGAACTAGAAGGATTTTCTTTTGTTGGCGTTATTGAAGCCATTTCTAGGCTGTCTGGCACAGATGATTGAGAAGATACACTTAGTCTTCGGATAGCATTTTGTTTCTCAATCTCAAACTTTTCAGTTTGGCTCATATAATTGCTTATATTGTCTTTGAGTTTTATGACAGGTGCATTAGCACTAGCGCTTTCAGCATCTATAACTTCATCAAGCACGGATTTTCCCTCGATCGGTAGATATATTGGACGATATCTTAAAATATGTTTTGAACCGTCACTGGAATCTTGCATTACATTAGATTACACAACATTGAATTACACTTAGTATAATATAATGAACACATTGCAATTTTTATTTTATAAAAAATAAATTTTTGATGACTCTGCACGTCAATGTCAATGACACAATTTTTATTGTTGTAAACTTGCAAATATTATTTGAATTGAATTTTTCGCAACAAAGACACTATTCACTGTTTTTTTAACAAAAATTTGCACATCTACGTTTGACTGCATTCGAACGACGACTCAACGTGGAATGAATGAACAAAATAATGAATACAGAACATATATTTTTCATACATTACATTACAAATACAATTATTATCGTTGACGTAAGTAACAACAGTTATCTTCACTTCGTTTTTCCCTCAACGTAACCACCTTCGCGTTCCATACATGCAATTGTTCTTTTACAAAAATCTTTAAATCCACTCCTACATATCTCGGGAGTGATTTCTTGAACCGTTTCCCGTATAATCTGTTCTATATGGTCTACATTTAGAACAAAAATATACAAAATTTAATTTAAAATTGAAGTGGTCAAAACATTCCTATCGAACTTTTTCAATTTTTAGCACCCTATACATTCGATGTCAAAAGTGAATAGCTGAATATTAATATTTTCGAATGCAGAGATTTTTATAAAGAGTAATTATCTTTGAGAACTCATCCCCTCAACTTCCTTCCTCCACCTAACCTCGTTTGTTTCCTTCAGCTCTGTAATCATTATTGAACCTACCCGTCCTCTTTGCGATCGAAAGGACAGAGCATTGCTTTCATTGTTTCACCTCCGGTTCCCCTATTTCGATCAAGTCGAAGATTAGGTAACCCATTCTAGCTTTGTTAGTGCATTGTGCCAGTAAGTGCAAAGAGGTGTTACCCGTCCCGTTACAGGCTAGACAAGCCGCCTTGTCTTCGAATATACCTTTTGAGTATGCAGTGACCAGAAAGCATCCTCCAACCAGAAGGTTGATTTCATTCCGGTTCTCACCAACGAGCCAGGTTGATCGCAGTTTGTTTGACTTCGTTTGTCTACAGCCTGTTCAACGTTTCAATTTCCTATTCATAAATATATCCACGTCTATGGGAACAAGGGTAGTCTGTCTCTTAGTTATTCCAAGCTATAGTTCGGTTTCTGACACGTGAGGGCTGCCATGACTTAACTATTCCTCGAATATTCTCTACATTTTTAAGCTTACAACTTTTACAAACTCTTTATTTTGCAGTGTAGTTTAAAAGAAATCTGTATATTAAGAACATGTCAAAAATTTTAAGTGAAAAAAAATTATTATTCTTAGTTATTTTAATTAAATATGTATTTTGCTAATGAAAGAGTGTAGGTTATAGTTAATTAAACTCAAAAAAATAATATTGAATTAAAATATGTTTACAGTTTTTTATCTAAGAAATTACTTAGTAAGACTAGTAGTTCGATTAAATAAATAAATAAGAATTAAATAATTCAAGCAAATTATTTATATAACCCAGAAAACAAGAACTCTTATCTGTTTAGAGTCAGATAATTCGAGCATTCAAAAAAATGATAATATTTCGTGTTGTGTCAAACTTAATTATTATTTATTAGTGTCTTTCACATTATTACGTATAAAATCCGTGAGAGGCAGCACCAGATTTACCCACAAATACCTAAATATAATTAGGCTAGGAGTACATTGTAATCTTTCCATGTCATATCTATTATTAATGCAATCTATTTGTTGATAGGTCTATGAAATAGAAACATTGCATAATCTTTGCTATGTAAATTATTATTTCTATTATTTGTAACATTACAAAATTGTTTTATAGAATATCTAATCTAATAATATTTAGGTGAGATTGGTAGACGAAAACGCTCGAAAGAAAAATGGCGACGAGGTCAAGTACCCACTAAATCTAGAATATGTGTAAGAAAGTATGATTGTAACCATAAGAAAGTTCGACTGGAGTTTGTATATAAATTTATTCTATAGTACTTATAGGACCTTAATATAACCGCCTACAACTATAACCGCTGAAGCAGCCATATTTCAAATATATTGAAAATAGCATTAGTTCGAACAGATACTAATATAATACTACTGTTTGTACATTTAAAGAATATAGTAAAATCGCTGAACTCGAAGCTGCTACGGGCTGTGGGAATGATCAAATGCTTTAGTCTGTATAAGTACCTATATTAAGAGTACATTTGGCGCTACCTCTCTGGAATTTTATACATAAATAATTGATAATATGAAGGACATCATGATACGAATTTCTCTTCAATTTTTCAATTCTAGGTACATGATAAAAATTCAGATCTCAAAGAGCAACTCAGATGCAATTCTTGCCCTTGAAATATTTTATTCAATTTTCAATTCTTTTTTTTATCGTGTGCATCGTTTTTTTTTCCTTAACCACTCTGCTATTTGTTTTTTCTTCAGCACAAATCATCAAAAATTATCTCAGCTTTTTTTTTATCAAATACATTTTTCAAAATTTTATGCTTACACAAACGAACACACAGTATAACAATCCCATGAAATTATTATTTTTAATTCTATCAATGGTAGGTACCCCATAATGAATGCACATTTGACATTTTTTTTCTCGGTTTCCAAACTTCTGTAATATGTTATTGTTGCAATTCATAATCATGTAACTCCACATAAAATTACAACGTATTGTAATAAAATCATGCGATTTAATGTTTTGCGACGTTTGGAAATTAGAGCCACAAATACTTGAGTCGAAGAAATACCTTTTGCAATGAAATGAAGTGTCGCTATATTCAAAAATCATTATGCGTTCTCGATGGGGAATCCTTCATTTAGATGTCTACTTTATATATTACTAAAAAAATGCTCAATACATTTTAATCCCTCCATTTTTTAGTAAAATAGATTACTTTTCATTTAATGGATATTAATCACCGTCCAAATATTTTACGTAAACTAATATTGAGCTATACTTTACAAAACCTAACATGATTTATATACTTTTTTTATTATTTATGACTTATTAATGTATGACACAAAAGTTTCGAGATAGTTTTGTTAATTTTTTATTAATATGGTAATCAGATAAAATAATGCAATAATATAAGAATTCTATAAAGTGTTTGAAATACAGGAAAAAAAAAAAAATGAAATTCAAAATTATCAACAGAAACCAAAGACTAGAGTTTCTTATATGTATAGAAAATTGGAACTCGTTTATACGTGCGTACAAATTTTTTCCGACAGCTATGACTATCATTTAAAAAGACAAAATCGAAAACAAACTGTGAGCGCGAAACAGTCAGCACATTCGCTGAAATTATGTACTCTGCAATCTTGTGCCATCCTGATTAGCTCGTAACGGATAAAAGAAAAATTGTTAATTTCACAAAGTTCGCGGCGGATTGAAAACAAACAATTAATTGATTAAAATTAATTGGTCTTGAGATTGTAGACTAACTACGTAAAGAAGATTTCAGAGGAACTTTAAATTTATACATTTCGACGATTTACTCTTATTTCATGAACTCACATAACGAATAAAAGAAGCAATCTTCCTAAACATGTTGATCAAAACATGAATTTCAGATAGAAAAATAGGAAACACCACGCCGAATGCACTTAATTGTGGTTGTTTTTACACTTGTTCACCCTAACTTAACAATATTTTGTTTGACTATACTCCACGACGGACCTTTTTACCGACCCTTAAGGTGTTCAATAGCAAGTATAACATAAAAAGTAATAAATAATAATAATGGTGGATAAAAAAACGATTGTTTCATGTACACATCATTATGAATTATCATCAAAACCAATCCACCAGCGAGTTCCGAAATTCGTATATAGCCATTGACAATAATTGGTACAATCACACAGTGACAAATCTCTATTTGGGAGCATCAAATAAAGGGTCAACCTCGGGATCAAAGTAAAGAAGCTTAATTTTTGCATATACCTTTGTTTTGACATTATAAAGACGGAAACACAAGTTTCATATAATCTAGTGTCCAGAAGTTAAGATCTAAAGGTCAGAGTAACGATAATATGTTTTTTGTAAATATCTCATTTCCTTTACGCCATGTCATTAGAGGTTATTATAAAACTTGTAGATCATATTTATATACCTACGGTGTGCATCTTCCTCTCTCCGCGCAATATTTCGAGATTGGTTGATCGTACGAAAAAAATGCATGAGATCTATTAATAGACAATTTTATCAGAGATTATTTTATAATCTACAATTTTTACAATAGATAACCTCTAATGAGTAATGACATTGGGCATGAGAAACGAGATATTTGCAAGTAAGCAATTTCCGTGACCTTTGATATTTAGTATCGCGGACACGAGGTTCTAAGATATACAAAACGATATAAACAAGATTATATGAAAGTCTTTTGGCAGAAGAGATTTTCAAAACAAATGTTTATGCAAAAATTCAGCTTGGTAACTTTCATTTTGAGGTTGCATATTAATACAACTGAATTTATTATCTATGGGTTGGATCATTGTTTGATTTGGGTAAACGAGTATATAGTAACAGATATTTGGTTGTAAACGAATTAAAGAACGAGCTGCAATTAATCCAGTAATTAGGGTCTCTATATTTTATAATTAATAAGAATATATAATGAATCATAATTTTAAATAAAACAATTGCAATATATAAATAAAATATAATTTATAATTATCAAATCTGTAATATAACAATATACAAATCAGAAAATTTTAGCAAAAGATCGTTTACAAAATACACATTTTGTTTTATAATGAATTATTATTAGTGTTACTTTCTTTTTAAATTTACATAAAATATTGTCTAGCGATGATTATTACATGTTTGACTATATTCAATAAATAATAATATACAATTTAATTAAATTGTTTTTTTTTATTTCAAGAGTAAAAATTTAAAAAAAAAAAGTCCAATATCATCGAATTGATTTTATATTTCACCAAAGTATATTAATCCTTTTTTGTTTATTGTTAGCGAGTTTTCGAAGAAAATGTAACTATTGGCTTTGTACATCCCATATTATATATGTTGATAGTTTTCGAGATATTGAGAAAAAACCGAAAAAATGTCCTAAAATTCAAATAGTTGGCCTGTTGCGCAGCCTACCCCCCCCTCATATGGGTCTGTTGGATCTGTTCAAGAGGAAGGCCATAGAACATTTTGACTAATTTTAAAATATAGAATATAAGTTTTTTTTTTATTTGGTGATTTTTTTAGTAGATTGACTGGGCTAATAGTTATTTTATTATTGAAAAAATAAAAACAATAATAGATTTTTATTAAAATTTTATTATTCCCCAGTACTCCAGGGGCAAATCTAGAAATTTTTCACGGGAGGCGAATATATACAAATATGATATATTATATATGGTAAGTTGTAGCTTAAGAAACAAAGTTCAATTTTATAACAATTAAAAGAATAAAATAACATAATATTATGGTATTTAACAAGTATTATCTTTCCCTAATCTTTCAAACTGCATATTTTTTGCCCACCGGTGCTTACGTTCCCGGATATGATTATTTCGAATTTGGAAAGAAGTCCGCCCGCTTTATTTTTGTGCGAACATTGTTTTGAGTGCTTTGGCTGTGGGTTATATCATGTCTTTGGGTGGTCTTCATTTTATTATAATGTAATGTCGATTTATAAATTTGAATTGGATGTTGTTGAAAAATTGGAGAATCTTGGAAGGAAGAGGTGTGTGCTATTATCCACCTGCATCGACTCACCCTATATATATATATATATATATATATATATATATATATATATATATATGTACGCGCACTTGAGGTCGCCATTTTAGGTTCATCGGAATGAAATTTGGTATATGACGTGCTTTTTATATTTGAACGAGCAAAGTTGGTATGAGGAAAGGTCGGGGGGCTTATGGGCAGGGGGAAACATAAATTATTGGATTTCACTCTTAATATTGGAAAAATGAGTAAATTTGTAATAAATCAATTTTACTACAATTTAATATGCTACCTATTTTCTGTAACTCTAATATTTACAGAAAAATTTTCAATTTAAATTTAATATCTAAAATCTTGAATTTCTTTCTTAATATTAGTAAAATGGAAAAATTTATAATAAGTAAAGTTGTAGTAAATAAATTTTGCTACAATTCATTACCCAACCACATTGACCGCAAATTTAGGGTAATCGTTCCTTCCCGTGAGGAATGGGATCGAGATGTATTTAACTTTTCACACCCTTCCGGACCATATCATTATACGGATGGGTCAAGGGCCGGAGATTTATCTGGTGCGGGGGTTTATGGACCTAAAATAAAGGAATCGATACCTCTTGGTCAATATGAGACGGTTTTTCAATCAGAAATCTTCGCCATACTGAGAGGTGCCCAGATTTTTAACACGAAAGGTTACATTGGAGCACATATCAGCATCTTCTCAGATAGCCAGGCAGCACTTCGGGCCCTTGAGGCGTCAGGATTCCAATCGAGGATAGTCTATGAATGCTTCGAGGAGCTGAACCACCTGTCACTTAGTAACACAGTCAGACTGATCTGGGTACCGGGTCACTCTGGCGTTAAGTAGCGGACTCGTTATGATAGGGGTCATCTCAAACGCCCCTTTCACCTGAGCCTATCATTCCCATAGCTAGATGCTCCGTAATTTACCGAATCAAGGGGTGGCTGCGACAAGCTCATCTCATGCGACAGGCCAAATTGTGCATAAGCACAGCTAGGCCATTCGACTGTGCTCGGTTGAAGCTCAATAGAATGTAGTTAAGAAGGGTGGTGGAGCTCTTGACAGGACTCTGTCGATTGAACTACCACCGTCATAACTTGGGGATCTCTAATGATCCCACTTGTAGGGCCTGTATGGAGGACGATGAAACCTCCATACATGTTATATGCACCTGCAGAAGCCTGCAGGGTGTCAGGTATAGAATGTTTGGGTTCGAAACCTTGGATCCATCAATCCTGGAAACAATCCCGGCGGAAAAGTTGTGGGCCTACTGTGTGGCGTCTGGCCTCAACACAATCCTATAGCTTCATTTGCTTAAATTAGCATCTCTTACCCGGAGACGTCTCGCCTTCGGGTGACAGGTTGTTCTCAAGGAGGGCACAGAGAACTCCTTGATCTAGGTGAGACCCAACTGCGGTACCCCTATTTCTAATTATTATTATTAATTACCCAACCACATTTTCTGTAACTCTAATATTTCCAGAAATAGTTGCAATTTAAATTCAATACCCATAATAATGACGGATATTGATGGAAGTTATTAGTGGTTGGTCTAACGGCAACACAATTAGTAGACAATTAAGATGTATATAACTTTTAATTAATTACATTTAATTACAAAATCACACATTGAACAGTCAACACTTTGTTCAATACAATATAATAATAATGCGTTCTTACACAAGAACGCGCAATTAATAATATATTTAGTTATGCCATCTATATAAGTATATAAAACTATTTGACATAACACTAAGTGAGAATAATCACTATTAAATTTATTATTTCCAACACTCCCACTATAAATTTAATTATCTGTCATTTTTAAGCCCATCGCACTTATGCAATTAAAGTGTTTTTTACTGACTAATCCTTTAGTCAAAACATCAGCTATCATATTATCTGTACTCACTGATTTAAGAACGATATCACCTGACACAATTTTCTCACGTACGTAATGATGTCGTATATCAATATGTTTCGATCGTGCATGGTGAATATTAGTATTTACCAGATCAATAGCACTTTTATTATCACAATAAATTGTGGTGGAGCACGATTTTTCAATTTTAAACTCATTATTGAGATTGCGCAACCACATTGCATCTTGCGTAGCCATAGATAAGGCCATGTATTCTGCCTCGGCTGTGGATAAAGCCACAGTGGCTTGTTTCTTGGTACACCAGGTAATCGGAGCACCTTGAAACTTAAAAACGTATCCAGTCACGGATCGTCTACTATCTATATCGCCTGCCCAATCTGCATCGCAGAATCCTACAATTCCATTAGTTGAATCTTTAGTAAATTCAAGCTCAAATTCGGAAGTACCTTTCAAATATCTAAATATGCGTTTAACCGCATTCCAGTGGGGTTTTCCTGGATTGTTGTTAAATCTCGAAACTGTACTTACAGCGAAAGCTATGTCGGGTCGAGTACTATGCGCTGCATAAAGTAAACTACCTACAGCCTGCTGATATGGAACGTTTTCCATTTCACGTAATTCTTCAGAATTTTTAGGGCACATATCTAAAGATAATTTTTGATTCGGATCTAAAGGAGTACTAACGGGGTTACACTGAGACATGTTAAACCTGTTTAGAATATTTTTAATGTATTTCGACTGATTAATAGACAGTATTCCTTTCGTTTTTTTAATTTCAAATCCTAAACAAAATTTCGCTTCTCCAATATCCTTCATTTTAAATTTATTATTGAGTTCATTTTTCAATTTGTTTTTAAAAGCTTCATCATTCGAAAATATAAGCAAATCATCGACATATACAGCTATAAATGTCATTTTGTTCAGAGATCTTAAAATATATACACGGATCAGTTTTACTATTCATTAAACCTATCTTCAATAAATTAGAATGTAATTTTTTTATTCCATTCTCTACTTGCTTGTTTTAATCCGTAAATAGTTTTGCGGAGACGACATACTTTGTTACCTACAGTCAATTTTTCTGGCTGAGTCATATAGATTTCTTCCGTTAAGTCTCCTTGTAAAAAGGCGCTTACAGCGTCCATTTGATCAATATTCAGATCATATTTAACGGATAAGGCTAAAAGATATCGAATAGAACTATATCGAACTACGGGTGAGTAAGTTTCATCATAGTCAATGCCTGGCTTTTGCGAACAGCCTTTAGCAACTAAGCGAGCTTTATATTGAACTTCGTCATTAGCTGACGTTTTAGTTTTAAAAACCCATTTAGATTTAATTATATTTGCATTTTTCGGAGTGTCAACTAGATCCCATGTATGGTTTGTTATAAGCGAGTCATATTCGGCTTTCATGGCTTTTTTCCAAGATTTAGCATCATGCCTGTTTAGAGCGTCATCGACAGTAATCGGATCAAAATTATTATTGTTTGATTTAGTCGCATATAAATGAAAATCCGGCATCTGAATAGATTTTCTTGTTCTTTCAGATCGTCGCTCGTTACCTACTATTTGAACCTTCGGAGCTACAAAATCAGAATCACTGGAGTTATTTTCTGAAAATGTGCTTGACGTGTCAGATTCTAAAGAAATATTTTCTACTTCTCCCACTTCAAGTGCATTTTCGTCAATTCGCGGAGCTAGTTCATTATTTTCTGCGAAACGCGGAGCTGTTTCATTATTTTCTTCGAAACACGGAGCTAATTCATTATCTTCTTCGAAACGCGGAGCTAAATCTCCCACTAAATCCAGACTTACTAAGTTTTCATCCTGAGAATAAGATATGAGAGCATCTTCTTCGAGAAAAACTACATCTCGAGCTATGTGAATATTTTTAGTAATAGGATCGAATAAGCGGTATCCTTTAGAGTCGGAACTGTATCCTACAAAAATACATTCTCTAGACTTAGCGTCTAATTTTTTACGACATTGTTTTGGAATGTGCATAATCGCTTTACAACCGAAAATTTTCAGATTTTCTAAGCTAATTTTTTTATTATACCATATTTCTTCCGGAATTTTGTTATCTAAACATTTTGTTGGTGACCTATTAATTAAATAAGCTGATGTCGCTACCGTTTCAGCCCAAAATTCTTTTCCTAATCCTGAGTCTAACAATAAGCATCTAACTTTTTCGATTATCGTTCGGTTCATACGTTCAGCAAGCCCGTTTTGCTGCGGAGTATGTGGAACAGTAAGTTGATGTTGTATACCAGAATTTTCTAAAAATTGTCTTAAAGAATTTGAACAAAATTCGCCACCATTATCCGTACGCAAAATTTTTATATTGTGTCCGGTAAAACGTTCTGCATAAGCTTTAAATTTTTTTAAATTTTCTTCTACTTCATTTTTTGATTTTAAAATGTACACAAACACTATGAGAGAAATCGTCTATGAATGTAAGAAAATATCTAGCATTACCTAGTGATGAAGTTTCCATGGGTCCACAGACGTCGGAATGAATAATTTCTAGAAGTTTCGTCGCTCGGCTTCCAGTATTTTTAAAAGGTTGTACAGACTGTTTACCTTTAATACAAACTATACATTTGTCTGTTGAATTTTGACTATTTGTGATATTTTTGATGCATTTTAGTTTTTTTAAATATCCATAATTGAGGTGTCCTAACCTACGGTGCCATAAATCTAAATTATTTGATTTAGCAGTAAAGGATATACCAGATTTTGGAGAACAATTTAATTTATAAATGTTGTCGATTAAACTTGCTGTCGCAATCACGGAGCCCAACTTGTTAATAATTTGACAACCATTTTCATTAAAAACCACAGAATGTCCTTGTTTGACTGGCTAACAGAGAGGAGATTTGTTGACAAATCAGGAACATATAATACATTTTTAACATCGACAGCTTCATTGTTTATTTTGATTTCACAATTACCAATACCTTGGACTGCAACTTTTTGATTATTTGCAACTGTTATATCATTTACAGAAGATACACTTAAATTTTCCATAGGTAAATAAGACATATGCGCTGACGCACCAGAATCCACGTACCAAGTATTCATTTCAGAGTTTTTATTTGTAGAAAAGCTTCATAAAAGAGTTTTCTTGTCGTTATTATTTGAATGATTTTTTTTCTTCTTGACACAATTACAATTAAAACATCTCGGAATCTTATGATTATTAGAAAACTTTTTATGTTGTGTTTTATTATACAGTGCAACTGAATTGTTAGATTTTGCTGATTTAATTTCTTGTAGAAGTTTTGTTTTGACAGAATCAGCAGTTAATTTTATACCTGAACTTTCTATAGCCATTATCATCGGTTTATAATCTTCTGGTAAACCGGCCAAAAGAAACGTTCCCAACCATTCATCGGAAATTTCGAATTTAATGCCATTTAGTTTTTGTGCGGTTGACATTATTTTATTAACATATTCTTCTATAGATTCACAATTTTCAAGGTTTGTAGTTATAAGTGAACGGATTAAACTAACCTTTCGAGTTAAACCAGAATCGTGGAATGTAGTTATTAATTTGTCCCAAACTTCTTTAGAAGTATCAGCGTTCTGAATATGGACATATATACTCGGATCCACACTTAGGATTATTTTTGATTTTGCTTGAACATCTCTTTTTAACTTCTTGTCTACATCGGAGGTTGAATCAGTATTAGTAACACAAGACCACAAATCTTCTAATTGTAGCAACGATTTCATCGCAAACTCCCACGTGTTGAAATTATCTCTACCCTTCAATTTTTCAATGGCGGTTAAATTATTTGAAGACATTTTTCACTAATAATTTTTATATGTATAAAACGTGCAACGGCTCATAACCTGACGGATATTGATGGAAGTTATTAGTGGTTGGTCTAACGGCAACACAATTAGTAGACAATTAAGATGTATATAACTTTTAATTAATTACATTTAATTACAAAATCACACATTGAACAGTCAACACTTTGTTCAATACAATATAATAATAATGCGTTCTTACACAAAAACGCACAATTAATAATATATTTAGTTATGCCATCTATATAAGTATATAAAACTATTTGACATAACACTAAGTGAGAATAATCACTATTAAATTTATTATTTCCAACAAATAATGCATAATACAATAATGTATCACCATGGTTACTTGATGTTTCTGTAATCTTAAATGAATTTTCTGGAAAGAATGACGTTAATCACCTCAAGAATTTTTTAATTCGGTATCAAAATTGATTAGATTTAAAAATTGTTTTTGTTTTCTGCTGACCCTAAGTAAAGTATATAATAAAGTATAAAGTTTTGATAACATTTTAGTCAAAAAGTTAATTAAGATATCTCTTTGCAAAAGAGAAATGATGAATTTATTCTGATGAAATTAGCTTAGTTGACGCAGCTCCTGCGTAACGAATTTTTTAAATAGCTTTTTGATATCATGGTTTACTTCTGTCATTTTGACAGATAAATATAAAACCAATATGCCGGATGTTAACCAAGTATAGTATATATATGTTAACCAAGTATATAGGTAGAGTCAGAGATTTTCCCCTATTTACGCAAGAACGTACCATGTCTACTTGTGTCATGGTTGATATTCTATACATATATAGTCAGGCAAACCATTTTTTTATTATAAAATTCCTAAAAGAAAACTTTGACAATATTAATGCACTACGAGTACAATAAATTTAATAATTAAAGTTTTGAAAAAATTTGAATCATGTAATATTTACTTTGATTTGATCAGTAGAGTTATTGAGCATTTTGTGTTTCTACGTGAATAATTTTATGTTTCCATATTTTACGGAAATTTCCATGTAAATAAATCAAAATTGGCGCCCTTTCCGAATTTACCCGAGCTGCTGACTTATAACCGTAGATAATAGATTGAGTGGTTATAACGTTGTCTAATCTTCGTGGGTTATAACCTACAATCCAATGATCCAAACGATGTTGAATAGACCTTTTCATTTCAAATCACGATTTGTCTTTGTTTCGGACTGATGTCAAAAAAATCAATGGGAAGAAAAGAATAAACAATACTTTTCGTCTTTTTTCATCTTATTGTAGACAGTACGAAAATCTCATGCGCACAACACCCTATGAAAAGGTCTATTGAACCGCTTATGCCTACGTTTAATGCGCATAATCAAATATTAAATGCCAATTGCGCAGGAGTAAGCTGTTCAGTTCTACACCGTTTGGATCACTTCAAAACGTGAAAAGCATATAGCTCAGTACACTATACGTACATGCTCAAGACAAGCACAGCAGTCCCCTTATGTGCATCTTTTTATTCCTTTATCGCATTCACTTACACGATACTTCCATTGATAGCGTTGCCCTTCTTATAATCTTCTACAAAAAACCCATAGAGCACAAAAATACTTATTAAAATTTAGATTTAAAATATTAATGTTCTAATTTGTTGAGTAATATTGATGAAATATAAGTTCCCATAAAGGTTATGTGTTAAATATTCAGTTTTAAAAACGTAAGAAGCCTTTTTTCACCAATTTCAATAAAAATATATTACCTTTTATCCGTAAATTATTATTTGGTCAGACTACTTTAAACCAGAAAAAAAAAATTTTAACTCCCTATTTTATTTAAAGTAGTTCATTCGTTTTAATTAAACGGATTTGTCTAAAGAATTCAATGAAATTGAAATATTATATTATAGCTCAGTATACTTTATTTTTCGTAAAAAATAGTTGCACATGTGCGTTAAAACTCAAAAAGCACTGCAGTCTAGCCTTCTTAACGTTGCTGTAATGCCTGTTGAGCTAGCCATATATCTTTATTACAAATATGCTCATTATCAATTTGTTTGAAATGATAAAAATAGTCCCAAAGTGCATGTTCTATTTCACCCCAATTAAGTGGTGTCTGGAAGTTAATAAGATGTAGACTAGCATCTCCAACTATTTTGTTTCGCACAGCTCTTAACAATATTTTTCCTTGGGGTAGACTATCAATGTTGCCAATTACATCGAGAATTTCGTTAACAGTATCTATATAGTTTTTCAATTCAGCATAATTATTACCATCAATCGTTCGTATTTCTTTTATAGCATCCGGGATTACTAACAGTTTTATAATTTCCTCAAATTTTTGAGATTCAGTTATATCTCCCATTGCTTTAAAATATGTCTAAAAGTTGTCCAAATTTTATTATCTAAAAAAGAATTAAAGATGTAGTACATATTATTAATCATAATACTGTTAATCTATCATAATATATATAATACTACTAATATTATTAATCATAGTAATTTATCAAAACAACATGTCTTCTTAAATTTTCTGTCTAGCCTTACTAACGTCAACCAGCTTTCCCGTATCGAGGGATGAACAATTTTTTTCGAAATGGTAGAAGGTATAAGTCTAGAACTTAAAATTAAATAGTTGTTCTTAATGGAAATACAAAAATTGTTTTTAGGAATCGTTTACACAGGACTTGAATTCATAAACTCTTGAGTTAAATAGATATGTCACATATTTTATCCTGTATATAGGGTATCCCATTTTAATCTATCACTCCTGTTATCTTTTTGGAGTGATCTTGGAATGACATTGAACTGTCTATTGAAAGTACTTTCAAGGTCATCTTTTATTTTTGAAAAGGAAACACCTATTTTTTATATCACCATCAGAAAATTCCTTCAAAACCAAACAACTTTTGTTCGACATATTTTTTTGATTAGTCCAACCCCAAATAACATTCGTCAACTTAGCGAATTTCCTTAGAATACATATATCACTCTCTAGCGGTCACAATTTTAGTTAGATCAAAATGAAATGTCGTATTTGATATGATTTTGGTATTTGCAAGACTAATTTTATTAATAACTGGCATAGGTCAAAGGGAAAAGAGGGCATACAGAAGGAAAAAAACGCAAAATATACAATATTTCGCTTAGTATTAGAACAATCAAAAAATGTATAAGGAGTTAAGTTGTAGAAAATTATGTTCGTTACACTTCATTATCTAATCATTTTTTCTCAAACTCTAATGTGTACAGAGATATTTTAGATTTTTACTTTCAATCTTAAATTGCAAATATTTCTGTAAATATTAAGTAACAGAGTAACAGAAAAATGATAAGAAACAAAATTGTAGTAAAACTAATTTTCAACAACTCTACTTCCTATGTACTTTTCCATTTTTCGAATATTAAGGGCGATATGTCAAATTTTGTGTTTCCCCCTGCGTTTACACCCCCCCCCCCCACGTTCCCATTGTTCGATTTTGCCCATTAACAAACTTGGTCTTTCAAATACCAAATGCACGTGACATACCAAATTTCATTCCGATCAAATGAAAACTGTGTGATTACAGACACACACACACACACACACATATATATATATATATATATATATATATATATATATATATATATATATATATATACCATGTGTGTTGGACAGCTTTTCCTATAGGAAATCAATGTTAAATATTATTTACTATAATAACTAACTATACTCAATGCATAAAGATATAAAAATACTGGGGGGGGGTACTCAGTGGTGTATGGGATGTGCTGAGTACATAATGCTGGCGCCTGCTGTCTAAAGTGGTCAGCACAACATAACCATCTAATTAGAGTGCGTTAAATATATTCATTATTGTCTTCTTAAGTTTAGCCATTACTTCTAACAATTGAAAATTCTTTATTGAATATCCCTTCTTATTTGTATGTGGAATGTTTGAAAATAAATGATAGTATTATATTAACGGTATAACATTTAACAACAATCCACACAAATTAAATGAAAAATAAAACCCCCAAAAAAATAAATAAATAGAATTCCGACAAATTTGTTGCAAATTTTCAGGCCTATTCCGCGAATAGATCTGTGTTTTGAGAAAACCCCACAAAAATAGTCGTTAGGAGATAGATCTGGCGATCTGGCTGGCCACTTGAAGGTTCCAAAACCACTCATAAGACGTTCCTGAGAAGTTTGTTCCAAGAACAGCCTTACTATCATGGCATTGTGTGTAGGGCAACCATCTTGTTGGAACCATACAGATTCCAGATCTACATTAGGAAGAGCTCTAACAGGCAAAATATTATTTCGTAACAAACTCAAATACTTTTGAGAATCTAAAGATCCGCCAATGAAGAATGGTCCTATAATATGGTCACCCAATATGCCAGTCCAGACATTCAGTTTCTGTGGAAACTGAGTTCGGGTACTGATATATCGATGCTGATTTGTCTGAATGGAAAAGATGATTCATCAGTAAATAAAATATTTCTGATGAAATTATCTTCTCCATTCGCCTTTTCCATCACAGCTTCACAAAACTCCATCCTGCGATAAGGGTCCTCAGCCAATATCTCTTGGGTTTTCCCTTATTTAATACATTTAAAATTGTTCCGCTTCCAAATGTTTGCAACTGTAAAGTTGCCTAGGTCCAATTCTTCACCAACTTCTCTTGTCGATTTTTTATCGTCAATCAATAATAAACTACAAACTGCTATATCTCTCTCTTCATTTTTTGTGGGGCTTCATCATCGTTATCTTTGTGGCAGTCTTTGCAACCAGATATACAACCCCATTTTTCAAAACAGCTAATCATATGAGTAACTGTTCGAATGCTTGGCGATTGTGTATTCTCAAATGCCACAATAAATAAATTGGCACGTTCCTTTGCCCAATGTCTCCCAAAGTACCATTTAATAATTTGCACTTTTTCTATTGTTGTGTAATAACCCATTGTTGGAATACGATTTACCATTAAATAAAAAAAACCAAATATTTCCTATGCATTCACATACGTAATGAATAATAATATTATCAATTGAGTGTGCAGCAATAAATTCCCACTCTTAAAAGACATCAAACAAACATGAGTATCCACAAGTAGCATGTAAGTATGTGTATAATATATGGTTAGTATATGTGTCATTTATATATTTAACATTGATTCCCTATTAGACAAGCTGTCGAGAACGATCTGTATATATATATATATATATATATATATATATAATATTATATATATATATATATATATATATATATATATATATATATATATATATATATATAATATATATATATATATATATATATATATATATATATATATATATATATATATATATATATATATATATATAATTTCTTATGACTGTTTAATTCCACAGTGTATCCAATCCGCAATGTTTTGCTAATAATAATTGATTTCATACCTTCTATCTTCTGTGTAGATGATGGTTATCATGGTTGAATAGAGAATTTTATACCCTTTCAAATGATGTATCACAAGGTATGGGGTGCTATTTGAAATTTCAAAATGGGGGTGGCTGGTGGCGAAGGGGTGAATCCTAACATTCTCTAGGTACCATTTTTGAACTTCCCCCTCGATATCTAAATCGACGTGTTTTCACTCAAAACAATAATCACATCAGGTCAAGAGTTATTACGGGTGGATACTTTTGAAATGAACACACTGTATAAATATATATATATATATATATATATATATATATATATATATATATATATATATATATATATATATATAATAATAATAATAATAATTAAATTCTGTATTTAAACGGTAAGTTATTACAGGGTTAGTGTCTTTTCGTTACAAATATAAGCAAAACAAAAACAAATATTACAAGGTTTTAAATACAATATATATATATATGTATGTGTAAAATAAAAAACAGAAGAAAAAAAACAAAAAATTAATTATTCATTGTATATACTAAAAAATAAAAATAAATGAAAAAAGTAAACAGCAAAAAAAATACATAGTGTAGTGTTTTCAAGAGCACTAGTGAAGCAATTCAGTAGTCCACTGCAAAGCTGCGAAGCTTTAAAGCATTATCACAATAGTTGTGTATATCAATTGTTTTTTCGATACTTAGATTTGATAGTAAATTTGGCAACAAGAACTCACTTTGACTCCCATTTGGAAGGTGTCTATGGAGAAAAGCGTTTCTAACTGGGTAGAGAATGGGACATTTTAGCATAAAATGTTCAAGGGTTTCGTTTTCTTTCATATTGCATAGTATACAGAGCTCCTGAGAATCCCATTTATATAGAATACCATTGGTATAAAATCTTACTTCTTGCTCTCCCATTAATCTCAGTTGTGCTATGGTCCTAATAATCTTTATTTTGAGAGGGAACTTTAAATAATCGCGGTCATTTTCAGGAATATAATATTTATATACTGTGTTAAATGTTGATGTTAAGATTCTGGATTGATCTTGTTGGAAAAATTCATCCTTGTATTTTGCTAGAATAGCTTCCCGTGATTCGCGTGCTATAGATAGATTTTGTTGGTCCCATGTGTATCTAAAACCTAGTGCTATCAAAATCCCTTTAACTTGTGATGTCCAATTAAATTTACATATACCTACATGCAGGTTTTCTGATTCTAAGGTATTTAGATAGCTTTTCTTCACAAGTCTATCGTTTGGTAGTGCTAATAATTTTAACCACCAATCGTATACCACCTTGAATGCCCTCGTGCCTAAGTGTGGTCTTCCGGTTTCTGAACGTACTGAGTGGGCTGTGCGTCGAGGTAGGCACAGGATATTCTTAAAGTAGTTGCTTTGGACCTTGTCGGCAATATCCAAGTATCTAAGACACCAAGTTTCTGCGCCGTATAGCATTGTCGAAGAAATAATCGTGTCAAAGAGTGTTTCTTTGGTTTCCCACGTGTCAGATTTTGTTGCAGCTAGTAAATCTCGTACAGAAGCACATGCAGCGGTAGCTTTCTTCATATTATGCTGGGCTGCTTCAAGAAACAGGCCTGAGCTTGAGAAAATTATTCCCAGATAACTAATTTTGTTCACAGTGTCTATTGGTTTATTGTTTACGTGGAAGTGTTTCGAATTATTGGGTAGCCTCCTCCCTTTTCTAAAGACAACAACTTTTGATTTGTCTGTGTTAATTTGCAGTTGGTTTTTAGTGCAGTAATTATGAAAGCAATTTAAGCTGTGTTGCAGTTGGAGTGAAGTACCGGCTATTAATGTTGTGTCGTCCGCAAAGAGTAGATGAGAAATTCTAGTATTTCCGTGTACATTCAACCCATAAATATCGTTATCCAAAAATTGCTTTTCTAAATCGCTCATAAATAAAATGAATAAAAGCGGGCTCAGAGAATCACCCTGCAAAATACCTTGGCTTACTTTTATCGATACGGGGTTCTCAAAGTTGAGTGAAATTTTCGCATTGTCGTAAAGATTCTTTATAACAGAGATTAGTTTCCGACTAATTCCCAGAAAGTATAATTTTCTCCACAATAGATCATGATCTACAGTGTCGAATGCCTTTTTAAGATCGACGAAGGCAGTGAATAATTTACCTTTGGGTTGCCTCAGGTGTTTGTGGATTAGGTTACTTAGAATAAATATGTTATCCTGGCAACAGCGACCTGGACGAAAACCGGCTTGAGTTTCAGGAATGAGCGCAGCCTCTTCAGCCCACTTAATTAGACGGTTACACAGCATAGTTGAGAATATCTTTGTTATAGAATTTAAAAGGGCAATACCGCGGTAGTTATTTGGGTCTGTGTGGTCACCTTTCTTATATATTAGCATCATTTTGCATTGCGACCAATTGCTTGGGGTTGTCTCTTTGCTTAAGATTGTATTAAACATATCGAGAAGTAATTGTTTAAAAGTTTGCGGGAGATTTTTGAAAAAATCACTTGGTATTGAATCCGGCCCAGGAGCTTTTCCACATTTGATCTTAGTCAGAGCTATATTTAGTTCGTTCCAAGTAAAAGCTAGATCTAAGAAAGGGTGTGAGACATCAGTAAAAGTGAGTAATTCGGGTTTCTTCAGCGGGTAGAGAATGAGGAAGTATTTTTCCCAGGTGTCTGCGCCAATGTGATTACAATGTTTCTTATTATATTTTTGGGATCTAAATTGCCCAATGGCTTTCCAAAATTCTCTACTGTTTCTTACTTGTGCGATATTGTGTTTAATATTATTGTAGTATACATTTTTTTTCTGATTTATGTTTTGTCTATAAACATTTTTGGCTATTAGATAGAGTTGTAAATTAAAATCAGAAAAATTGCTTTTTCTTGCTTGTTTTAGTGCATCCCGAACATGCTTCTTAGCTTGTTTGCATTCCTCATCATACCAAGGTTTATTTTTATATCTATAATTAGAGCCAATAGAAATTGTCTTTTCGACAAGCATGTCTACTTTTCTTGCTGCGCTGTATATGCATTCGATGATTCTTTGATTATTAAGTTCTACATCAGCAGAGTTGGAGTTAGTGGTTAAGATTGATAGAGCATTTTTGAAATTTTGAGCTTTTTCATTATCCCACTTGAGATACCGTATTGTCTCTTTTACCCCACGTTTTGATCTATAACTATATATATCGATAACTATTATTTCGATCCGAAATTGGTATTTTAAGGTGTAAGAGGCAAGGTAGGTGATCGGACATTAACGAATAATTCAAAATTTCAAAATCAAATATCTCCATCAAGCCACGAGTGTTTGACCAAACGAAATCGATTGTGCTGCAGCCTTGCTTACTGAGATACGTAAATTGTCCAACAGAATCGGATGTACTTCTTCCATTTAAGATAAAATAACCTTTATGATCCATATATTCCGTTAGTAATCTACCCCTTGCATTAAGACATTTATCCATCGAATTTCTTGTTTCGAACAGAGCTGTGTATTCAAAGATTTCCGTAGCACTATCTCCTAAGTTTCCTAATCTACAATTCATGTCTCCCCCAATAAAAGTTGGTGTATCTGGGTATTTTTCGTCAATAGATAGTATTAAATCATCTAATATATTTAGAACAACGTGTAAATTGTGATCGCCCTTAAAGTATACTAGGACCAACACAAATGAAAAGTATTGATAAGAGCATTTAATGGCTATCCACATATCAGATACGTCGATTAACTCACAATGAATAAATTTTTTTACTAGAAGTATTAACCCTCCACTAGCTCTACCCAAAGATTTAACCTTGATTGCATGGGACTCAAATCAAATGTAATTATTGAGAATATCAAATTTACCATCAATATCTTAACTCAAGAAGGTTTCGCACATACCTATTACACTAAAATTACTGAACTGCCTCTGTGAATCCAAGTCCATTGCCAAGAAATTGTGTATACCATGGCAGGTAATATATATACATATATATATATATATATATATATATATATATATATATATATATATATATATATATATATATATATATATATATATATATATATTAGTGATTTTCGACATCTACTAGGTAGGATCGATGGACATTTGAAGAAATTTATGCCAAATTTTGAAGTCGTTCGAGACCAATAGCTTTATTTCCTTTCAGAAAATTCGCAAAAGTAATCACAGAGGTGATAAACTAAAATTGGACACCTGTACATATTATATATACACCTCGTATATACAAGAATATTATAAGTTAAGCTACCTACGACTTTATAACGGTTGAAAATAACTTAGTCTATTTACACATGTCCACATATCCATATAGCATTTTTAGCGAATTTTCGAAGAAAAGGTAGCTATTGGTTTTGTACCGATGAAAGAATTTGGGAAAAAATTTCTTCAAATATTCATCAAATCTACCTAGTAGATATCGAAAATCACCTTCACTCAAATTTATATATATTGTCGCGGTATCTTGGCTCTCTTTAGTCTTCGAAAGGAGCGCTGTAGAACCTACAACAGATTTCGATACTCGACACACAAAAAACACAAAATATTAGTAAAAGTTTACGAAATATATGTCAATTGGAAAACACGCACTTTAAAAAAAAAGTTTAATAAAACAAAAACTCTAATTGGGGTCTCTTTCTCGGTTTAAAAACAACAATATACAACTGGCTTTACTTGAATAATTTTTACTTTTAAACAGACTGTTAATCCAGCAATGTTTAATTTATAACTTTTATACTCGAACAATAGTAATTTTGAACTGATGATAATAATGTCAAATTTAAACTCTGATCTTAATCGAACAGCTTATTTTAAACTGAATTGAAATCGGTAAATTCCTCCGTTTTTTATATGGTCCTGGACTATTCTAGAAGGGTGCTTGTTTGTACCATATAGAAATTTTGTTTTTTGAATATATATTTTTTTATAGATTCTTCTAGAATATTCAGTTGCGTTTCAGCAACGTTCGTATTGAAAACGGTCAAGAATTAACAAAATTTGTTAATAATTATATAGGTTTGACCTGGGTACGAACTAATAATGCCCCTCTTGTCTGACGCCTTAACGCACTGGCCCATTGGCAATTTTACAAAAATACCTCTAACTGTTTATATCTTTCAGTAAGCTTACTGCCTCGTTTCGACTTGTTTTTATAAAAATTATTTAACAAAATTTAATCTATGTAAACATGTAGGAATTATTATTTTTTTATAAAATAAATTATTTGAAAAAAAAATACACAAAAATTCAGAATCAATTTGTAATTTCCTAGCAATTATTTGATTTTTTTTAAAAACTTTGTTTTAAAGATAAAACAAATCAAAACTCGAATCTTATTATTTTCTTTTTTTACTATCAATTCATGTATATGTATGTATATTTATGTGTATGTACGCGCTCTGCCACAATTTTAGGTTGATCGCAATGAAATTTGGTATCTGACGTGCTTTTTGTATTTGAAAGGCTAAGTTCGTTAATGGGTAAAATCGGACAAGGGAGAAGGGAGGTTTAAACGGAGTGGGAAAATAAAAACTTATATTTCTATCTTAGTAAAATGGAAAAATTTGTATAAAGTAAAGTTGTAGTAAATAAATTTAACTACAATTCATTACCTGAACATATTTTCTGTATCTCTAATATTTACAGAAATATTTGCAATTTAAAACCAATACCCATAATAATGAATATTACAAATGCATCACCATGGTTACTTGATATTTTTAATGTATTTAAATGCATTTTTCTAATGTTAAAAGGGATATTCCATATTTTGTGTTTTCTTCTTTCTCTAAACACCTCTTACATTACCTTCATCGATTCTGACCATTAACGAACTTGGCCTTTGAAATAACAAAAGCATATCAGATACTAAAACATATGTACTTATACATGTATCTGTAACCACTCTAGCGGTCACGGATCACCATGGACATTAATAAGATAAAAGTTAGTTAAGATCTATTTCGAAAAGAGAGGTAATATATTTATTCTGATAAAATTCTTGAATTGACGCAGGTTCTACGTAACGAATTTTTTTGTATATACACTAGAACTCATATTTTTATACATCTGTGCATCTGTAGAGGAAAAATAACACCGAGTTCATACGCTGATAATGAACTCGGTGTGTCAGAATATTTAAGCAATTAACTCAGTTAGCTGTTATTTTTATTTATTGAAGTCAATATGCGGCTTTGCTATAAGAGTGTGTACAGGTTGCATCGCCAAGATTAGCCATTTTGATATGGAATATGCAGCAGTGTATACATGGAGGCTATATAAAGGAGATATAACTCATACGGGAAAATTGACAAAATATGGCAACGAAATGGGAGAAGTTATATTTACTTTTTATGCCGCTAGGGTCGCTAGTTGTTGATAGGAACTCATCGGTACCGAAGTGAAATACCGAACGTTTAGTCTACATCTTCGCATAGCAGACCTCCCACGAGTATGAGCGAGTACATATGTATACATTAAGACCTCCTTCTCATACACATTGCTTAATGTATACATATGTACTCTCTCATACTCGTGGGAGGTCTGCTATGCGAAGATGTAGACTAAACGTACGGTATAGTATAATAAATAGAAATGAAATAGCCAAAATTATTTTGAAGTATGAAATTTGTTTAAACAAATTTATTAAATAAAAAACATTTAAAATGGGAAGAGTATGTGCAGTAGACAATTGTAAAAGTTGTAGTGCTTGTGACAATAAGCAACAGGATCAATTGGGTTTAAAAAACCAGGACTTTTTAAAGTACCAAAAGCTAGTATAAATATTCCAAAATTAATTAAATTGTATGACATTATATTAAATATTAATTTTCAGCATTTTTATTAATAAATAAAAGTTTAATATCTGATTCAATAATTTCTTTCATTTTTACAATTCCAACATTACAGGTTACTATTTAATTATTTGATGTTTTTTTTTTATTTTTATGTAATTATTTTGCGAAATTTAACTATCACTTCAACTAAATCCTTATTGAAAAATTTAAATTACTTATCATTTATTTAAAAAAAATATTTTATTGGAAAAATACTTTGGCTGGAAATAATTTTTATAATACTATAAATGCGTAATGTTTTTCAATTAAAACTCGCGCCTTATACTCTCTGTTCTGTTTCCGATGCCGAAGGAACACTACTGACATCTTATTTTTGCCAATTATTTGTTTACATGGAGTTATGTGTCCTTGTTTATGGTCTATGAGTGTATATATGAGTATACGACAGGCTTAGATTTATTTGTAAAGAGAAAAAGAGGTATGCATCAAATATATTATTTCTGATTCTTAGAAACAGTAACAATACTTGTATATGTATGTCTCTTTTTTTCTTTACAAATAAATGTATGCCTGTCTTGTACTCATAAATACGCTGGGGCAAATTTCGTTTCACAATGACTAGTCTACACGATCACATCCTATGATAATGCTACGTTATTAGTATTACCGTTCTCAATGCTAGTGCTGCCATTCTAAAGCTAATATCAATAAGTACCCCATCTAGTTTTTTAAAGTTTCCAGACCTGGTAGTGATTCTGTAACTGAAACCTGGTGAAAATACTAAATGTGAGCACTTCTCTCGATTCCATAACTTTCACCATGGTTCGACAAGGAATTTCATAACGTATAAGTGAATCCAAGAGAGAATGGAAAGAAGTAGAGAGAGAGAAATAATCGATGGCTTAAAACAACGAATGGTAATGTCCATGAATAATGAAATTTAAAATTATTAGCTTTTGTTTAATGTTTATCAGTCACATTCATGTCGAAAAATTGAAATATTGAAAAATTAAACAATCAAAGCAAAGCTGTTTATTTTTACACGGATGCCAATGTCAAACACTACTATATTCATAGAGATAACTACTATATATTATCTATGATCCAAATCATCTCACGTAATAATTTCGTATTTTCACTACTACCTTACAGAATCAGGCGAGTAAACTCACGTGAGATGAAAATGCAAGAAGTGAGCAATCTCACTTAAAATACAGAAACGGGTACCTGTGTATACGACCGTGGTTTCTAAGTACAAACGGCTACAGAAACTCGTGCATAAAATGACTGCCGATGGTATTATTGGTTAGTTCCAAAATGGTCAATTAGTTGATAGTAAGATGTGTACACTCCCGCTCATAAATAATTAACCAGTTGAAAGATTCTATGTGTTACTGCATGTAATATTTTACATATATTTAGCAATATATACGCTTAGAATGTGCCTTACTGGTTTTATGGCTTAAAATTTAAAAAAAATGTAATATATTATTAATATCAATTATTTGAATTTCAATTATTTGACAAATATTCACAACTTACTATCAATTCATTGGCTTTTTGGAATTAAAGGTCATTTGGTTTCACATAAACAAGTTTTCAAAAAAAGTTGTTAGCATTATAAGGAACAATTTTGTAGCTTAACTATTTTAAAATAAAATTTACACCCGTCATTAGAAGAGGGTTGTTGCTGACGCTAGCATAGAGCAAGCAGAGTAACTGATTGGTATTTGGTTCATGGTTAGTTTTAGGGATTTTTTTGCCGACAACGGGACGGCCGCACAGTTCAGGATCCAAGTAACAATCGTTTAATATATTTAACAAGTTAACGTTTTATATAACTAAATGCGAAAGTCAACGGGAAAGAAGTAATACTGGAATATATACGCTCCTTTGTTAAAAATATTAAACGATTAATATTCGGATCCCGTTAGGTGCTTTTCCCAATTCCAACGGTGTAACATATTTCTACCTTTAAGGTAGTTATCGTGATACAATATTGTCAAAAAGTTGTGGAGCGTATGCGTATAGTGAAGGAACGTATAGCATAATAAGTCATAGTTTTAGTCCAAGACGTAACGGTAGACACGTTACACATACGATACATAACAATTACTACCTAACATTTAGTATAAACAATTACTACCTAACATTTTTATAAGTTGCAATCCGGCAACGTCGCTTTGATTCCGCCAGTTGATATACTGTTTGTTTACATATACTGTTTGCTTGATATTTTGATCAAATAGTACAACGAATGGCGACATACTGACACGTATGTTTATTTATAAAATGCTTCACTTTACGTTGATATAACTAAACAATGAGACGGTCAATAATTATCGGTTTTTAGCGAATTTCCTCCAAGGGAAATGCAGCTATTGTTTTTGCACCAATGTTGGAATTTCATAAAAATTTCTTCGAATGTCCATCGATCCTACCTATTAGATGTTAAAAATCACTATCGCTAAAATTTGTATATATGTATATGTATATATATACATATATATATATACATATATATATATATATATATATATATATATATATATATATATATATATATATATAGATATATACTACGTATGTACTTTTTTTAAATGTCTTTGGACTCTAGCGTTCACAGTTTTATTCCGATTGGAATGAAATTTGGTATTTGAGGCGCTTTTGGTATTCTAAAGGTCAAGTACGTAAAATCGGACGAGAGGAAAGGGGGTTTAGACGGAGGGGGAAACACAAAATTTGAGTATCTCCCTTAATATTCGAAAAATCGGAAAATTTATCAGAAGTTAAGTTGTAGGTACTAAGTTTTACTGTAATTTTCTTTCTTATCATTTTTCTGTTACACTAATATTTACAGAAATATTTACAATTAAAGATTGAAAGTTAAAATTCTAAATATCTCTGTTCACATTAGAGTTTGAAAAAATGATCAAGTAATGAATTGTAGCAAACATGATTTTCTACAACTTTACTTCTTATACATTTTTCGATTATTCTAATATTAAGAAAGATATTAAATATTTTGTGTTTGTTTGGTACAAATACATGAAATATATTTTATTGTAAAAAATTTTGATTGTCGTTTCCATAGTAACTATAAACTATAATCGTTATACATCATTCTATTTTGGCTATTAATAAATTTAATTTTTGCAAATACTAAAGTCATATCAGATATTTCAATTTGATCACACTTAAATTATGACCGCTAGAGAGTGATTTATGTATTCTAAGGAAATTGGCTAAGTTGACGCAGCTCCTGCTTAACGAATTTTTTTTAAATACACAGAACAAATCCAATAATTTATAACTATTTTTTTAAAGATTCTTAAGTGTCACTATTTTATTAAAAACTAAAAATTGTTAGAAATACTACTTAAAAATGTTACTTATTCCCCATGTTAATTATTCGAACTTCAATTAAGTTTTTCTCGAGTTTGAGAGGACAATCGATTTCAAATTTTAAGTGTAAGTGTATAATAATACCCTTAATAATTGTGCAAAAATTTGGAACATTCTATTATTATGCCCATTACCACGACAACATCCGTAAGCAGGAAAGCGATACCTAATAATATTAATATGACATAGAAACAACAAGTGTGAACATTTACTTACATGAATGGAACTTGAGGCGATAAAAATTTTGTTCAAACGTTATAAATTTAAATTAATACTGAAATTATAGTTTTTTATCTCTTCCTTTGAATAAAGAATGACATGTAAAGATAATTGATTCTATCGATCCGATCCGATCTCAAATTTTTCAATCTTATACAGTGCAAATGTACCTATTCTTTGATAGAGCTGAAGTAATCGTATGAAACGGCCATTTATGTTTGTTTGCTTAGTCACGTATTTTCAATTACAATACGATATAGAAACAAAATATAAACATTTTTTATTGATAAAATAATATATCATAAATATACAATTATTAAATACCATTCAAGTTCGATGCTCAATGTCCTATGTATGGCTAAAAATATCTCAAAGACTATTAGAAATAACAAATAAAATGGCTGGCATCTGGTGTTTTAATCGATAGAAATAATTAATATAATAATAATAATGATTTATAATTAAAATTAGTTACTTGTTAAATTATTAAAAATTATGAAATTTAACCTCGTTAACTTAAAAATTAACTTTATTGACAATACTCTTAGAAAACTACCATCTTTCGACAGCTAATGCTGACATCAAAATTCGCTTTTAATCGCGAATAAGACCTTGGAAGTTTAAATTATGCCTGAGAGTAAATCTTAATTCAAAGGATTGCATAAGATCCTTTCCATAAGATTGCATAAGAAGTTTTTTAATGGATTTTTCTACGAGAATACCACCAATTTTGAACATTGAATGATAATGGATTAACACCTTAAATTTTCAAAGCTATATAATTTCATAAGTTCATTTCACTTTTTAACCCGACTTCAAAAAGAAGGATGGTTCTCAACTCGTCTGTATTTTTTTTATATGTTTGTTACCTCAGAACTCCGTCATTTATTAACCGATTTTGAATTTTTTTTGAAAAAATTGAAAATCTGTATAAAAAAATGCACTAAAAATTAAAAAAAAAACGGATAAAAAACATGTATTATAAAAAAAGCACTAAAAATTAGTTGGTCGTTTAGTAGGTCTACCCATATTTAGACAAATAAAATCAGTTATGGAACTTCAAAGTCACTAAAAAGCGAGAAATAAAACCTATTTTGACAAAATGGAAACCCGACTTCTAAAATCAAATATTCTAAAACAAAAAATGCACTAAAAAGTAAAAAAATAATTGCATATTCTTGTGCCAATTTTAGTTCACCTAAGCAAAAATTTTTAAATATATATGTATAATTATTGTTATTTTTGGAGGCGGTGTCCAAATTTTATGTGAATTTCTCTATGCTGACACCGAAAAATAACAACAATTGTACATATATGTTTAAAATTTTTTGCTTAGGTGAACTAAAATTGGCACAAGAATATGCAATTATTTTTTTACTTTTTACTTTTTACTGCATTTTTTGTTTTAGAATATTTGATTTTTGATGTCGGGTTTCCATTTTGTCAAAATCTGTTTTATATTTTTTAAACTTTAATTACAATATCTTGAGAAGTAAACGAGATATCGAAAATTGTTCTTCTTTATTTTTTTTGTGTATCTCATCAAATTCATATCGATACCATACCAAAACTTGGTTCCTATAATATTACCAAACTATTACTTAATTGATTTTTTAACAGGTTTCAACTAGTTATGAACATGATATAATGTGCTCATGGACAAAATATAGATTTATATTGTAATACAACGGACAGCAAAAGTGACGTTCTTTTTCTGAAATTGTACAATTGATTAATGCATTCATTTTTCGGAAAAATGTTAACAACAAAAGTTGTTTGTATATTTATAATGCGCGTCATTTATTCGAAGTATTTTTTGGAGAACCAAATGGATTAGGCACAAATCAATTTAAAAATTTTGAAAAAAGACCCCCACTATTGCTGGCGATAGTACCTTGGGTAAATTATATATTAATAATATTATATACAGGATGCCAGCAAAAGACAAGGATAGTTTTGGATAAAAATTGAAATTAAGTACACTTCCTGATCGGTGCTTATTCACAGCCGAAAATTCTTTATATTTGTGCCATAGAAAATTTAAACTTTGTTGTAACCTATGTAACCTATAACCAAAAGCGTGATTCACCGGAAGTGATTGTCATTGGCAGCAAAATGATTGTTATTTTTGCCTGATCATTAATTGATGTGTGTGGTATCCATCATTCATCAGTCTTGAATATCAATCAAGGAAATTGTCATTCAAAAGAGTGCACGAGCGGATTTATATCTAGCTCTCTTTCGTTACTTAAGTTTGATGTATTAAAACACTTTGAATCGTGGAGTACCACGTTTTTGGTTACAAAGTAAATGAGCTACAACAAAGCTTTCATCAAAGTGGTGCATAGACTCACTGACGTCATGTGCTATATTTTTCATAATTCCTCCCGAAATTTTCAATTTCGGGGGGATTGATGAAATACCTTTACATAATTTCCGACTGGAAATAAGCACCGATCCTTCAAAGCCAGTATGAGGTATCTAGCTTTTGGCTCAACCGAAACGGGGGAATCTAAATATATGTATGTTTATACTTCATACGAGCTAGATACTTAGATTGTTTTGATAAACATACGGTAAAATATTATTTTCAAAATAATCCTTATGAAGTATTCTACAATTTCCTGATTTAAAAATAATGCCTGTCTGCTTTTTAACAATAGTTGGATTCTAGAATAATTAAAATATGTTTAATAGTTACTGTCATAATTCAATTGTTTATATTTTAGAAGATCACCTGTGTATTATTGCGAGAACTCGTCTATGAATGTTCCTTGCACGAAATAGCTGTATAGATGGACAGCTATACAGTCAAAAAACGATTTTTAAAGGTAACTCAGACAATATCTTACCTATGAATTATATCCACTTTAAAAAGAGACAGAATCTATATGTCGTTCTCCGTTTGATCTCATATGTTTTTTTTCGCTGACAAATTCGATTTAATTTTTTTTTATTGATAAAAAAAAATAGATTTGAATAATTAGGTACACTTGATATACGATTCCTATCTTATCGACTTATTCCTACGTACTAGAGTGTAACAAAGACAGGAATACTCGCAAGAACATCTAGCTTTTTCTTTTAATCGAACTTCCACCCACTAACGTATGTAAATATAATTTAATAGACCTTTTCATAGGGTGTTGTGCGCATGCGATTTTCGTACTGTCTACAATAAGATGAAAAAAGACGAGAAGTATTGTTTATTCATTTCTTCACATTGATTTTTTTGACATCTGTCCGAAACAAAGACAAATCGTGATTTGAAATGAAAAGGTCTATTATCGAGATGGACCAATCTAAGGCTCAAATAAAATCGTCGCATAACAAATGATTTAACAATAAACCAGCCCGAATGGCAGTGAGGTCAAACGCACTCTGCTTGTAACTAGAAGGTTTCTAGTTTGAATCCCAGCGGTGGCAGTTGGTCAATTATAATTAATTGGGTGAGGATAATTTACTAAACTGTCGGCATATGAACAAGAACGAAGTAACCGGCTATGCTTGTTAAGGTCTTCTGCAGCCTCCCTTCACACAACTCCTGATGAATATAGGCATTGTTGACTGCAGCCACATAAAATACCAATTCCAAGTCTGTGCGTCTGCAGCCAACTTTTATAGACGGAGACCAGAGGACAAGGAATTTGTATGCAAACTACCAATTCTTAGATAGACAGATAGATAGATAGATAGATAGATAGATAGATAGATAGATAGATAGATAGATAGATAGATAGATAGATAGATAGATAGATAGATAGATAGATATATCCTGGGGTCTAGAAAGTACTGCACTTCGACCTTATGGTCCATCGCTTCTCCCTACCAATTCTTAGTCTGCATACAAATTCATTGTCCTTCATCCACGTCATTAATGTATGATTAACAATTAATAAGAGTTAAGAAAATAATGATGCGGGTAGCCCTGGAAACCCCATTAATATTATTATTATTATGTGATTAAAAGTTAACGTATTTATGTCAGTTGAAGGGGGAGAGTGGATACAGGATATACACCCCAGAATGCCACCCACCTCTTCAACAAACATAATTCTTCATAAGGTAACTACATCCTTTGAAGAAGGTTCACTACCCTATGGTCGTATGGTTGTACAGGCTCTGTCCTTGCACCGCACGGATGTGGTACCTGCAAAATTTAATATCAAAAAAAAACTTCAAGGGTGTTACTTGAAGACAGTCTCATACGATCTCAATGTACGCAGGGTGCCTATGATGACAGCCTTCTGCATGGAGGTGATAAGGTGACGAAGATGAGACCTGTAAACCGGAATGGTAGAAAGATTAGACTCTAGAGTGGGGCGTATACCGCCGAGACATCCGATAATGAGAACAACCATTTTGACTGAGTAGCCAGGGTGTAGTTGACGTATATAGTCTTAGCTGAAATATCCTGGAGCACTATATCAGGCTTAGTAGCAGAGAGCTGCTTGGTAGTTGGAAACGAGAAATTCCAAAAGATGATACATTTCTCGTTTCTGACAACAGACTCGATTTCCCGATCTGATGGTCCCGAGATCGATAATTTTGAAGAGAGAGCTAATTTCAGCTCGTTTAGCAACTGACCGAGGTGGCGATTGAAGAAGAAGGACCAAATTATCATCTTGATCACGATTAGTCGGATCAAATACTAGACCCAATTTTAAAGCTGCATGTCGTGCTGCAGAGAACAAGAATGCTTCTTTACCTTGCAACTCGTGATCCCGCACGAGTGCCATTAATGGATCAGAACTATTGGACACCTGACAAGCTATATCTAGCACTAATCTGTCATGTAGATATTCGACGGACAGGAGATCCCTACCCCCTTACTGACGTGGGAGGTAGTTACGAGGCACCGAGGAGCGCGGGTGCAAACTACCACAAATGTTCATAAGTTTGCGAGTGCCTCTATCAAGTTCCTTTAGCTCCTCTAATGTCCATTTGATGGAACCAAAAGTATAGAAAAGGATGGGTAGGGCAAGCATATTAGTAGCACGGATCTTATGTATCCTAGATATTTCGGATTCCCAAATTTGTCTGAGACGGTGCCTATACCTACCACGAAGAGCTTTCTTAACAGTCGACACACTATGAATGTGACTTTAGCCAACACCCAAGTATGTGTATAACTCTTTTTCATCAAGATGTTTCACGATGCTTCCATCCGTGAGCTGCACGTCTGCATCGTAATTAGGGACGTGACCTAGCTTACAATGTATGGCGGCACACTTATCAAATTCATATACCATGCCAATAGCTTTCTTGTACTGATGGACTGATTTAAGAGCTTGGGATAGACTGCTCTCAGAAGAAGCATAAAGTTTCAGGTCATCCATGTAGAAGAGATGAGTTACCTAATGCTTCCCGCCTGTCGAGGAGCTACAACGATAACCGGGTTCTTCTCACAAGCGCAAGGTGAAAGGCATTAGTGAGATGCAGAAAAGAGGCGGGCTAAGGCTATCCCCTTGATAGACGCCACGCTTATGTCGCCAAATCTGAGATAGTACGTTTACCAGAACGAATTGTAAACTTTGTCTTCCAGAATGGCAACAGATCTTCGATGCATCTGATGATATTGGGATGAATTTTCAAACATTTGAGCAACATCAATATAAGTTGATGAGAGGTAGTGTTAAATGGTTTCCTATAAACCACCCAGACCATACTCAAGTCGCTTTGATATTGACGAGCATCTTGACAGATAGATCTGTCAACAAGAATATTATCTTTGCAACCTGATATGCCACGTTTGGAGCCGCGTTGCATATTTATCATCATCCAAACCGGTTCTATGGTTGTGAATATGCGTTCATTAAGAATGAAGCTAAACGCTTTGTACACAGTATTTAAGCATGTTATAGGTCGGTAATTGCTTGGAACTGAAAGGTCTCCTTTCTTGGGAATCAGAACTGTTCGCTCTTCTGCGAACCAAGATGGAAAAGTTCCATATCCGAAGATATATGAAGTGAAGTGCCTAGCAAGATGTGTGTATGTGTGGAAGGTAAACATTTCCACCAAAAATTCGGCGCAGCATTCATAACAGGCGCCGAGTGATTCTTCTTGCCTTTGAAGGCAAAGGACACTTCATCAACGGTAACAGATGTTATCACCACTTGTTAAATGAGTTAGCCTACCTACTAGATGTTAAAAAAAAGCGCAGTTCATGTTTTGAGAGTTTAAGACTAATAATATTAAAAAGACATTATAATTTGCAGTTGGGGAGCCAACTAAAGGGTAAATTTTTATTTAATTTTTTATAAATAAACAAAATCCAGAGAAATATTTAATTTGCACAAACAATTACGGGCAAACGATTTATGAACTTCAAAACCCAAAAATCGAAAAAAAATTGAAGGGGCTAACTTAATTGAGCTTGATAACAGTTGCAAATACGCCACCTTTTAGGTTGAAATTGTTGAAATTAAAAAAGTGTTATGAATTCAATGTTTCTCTAGAAGATGGCCACATCGGTAAAATTACAAAGGAGGAAATCAAAATTAATGAATTATATCAAAATTTTATATCCTAATGCCGGCAGTACACATCCGGCGAGGCAAGGCGAGACATAACAAGCACGAGAATCTACTCAAAACGCTCGTTCTGCCTTGTGTCGACTCGCCTCGCCTCATTAAAAGTCGGTTTTTTTGACACGAGTCAAAGAAACCGAGTGGTAAATATATTTGACACGAGCACGAAGGACACCCCCGTCTACATTCGATTCAACTTTCAACAGCCATTTTTAAATATTCAACTATCAACCGCTTAAATTGTACCCGTTAACCTTCATAGTACAAGACGAAAATAAATAAAAACTGTATAAATTTATGAATACTTTTTTTATTCTTATAGTGTCATTACTCATTACGCATTTAAATAATAATTACTTTTAATAGTTAGATCAACAAATTACTACTCCTTAATTTTTAATTTAAAAATGTCATTTTTGGCTAAGCCACGTTGACTAACTGACGAGAACTGGCCGAACACTCGATGATATTTTACATACCTCTCCTCGGCTTACGAATGTCTCGCTGAGACCAAAGAATACATATAGTATTCTTTGTCGAGATATTCGCCGAGTGTGTACTGCCGGCATTAATGTTTTTTAATTAATTGACAGTGACAAAAGTTTGCGCTAAGGGTCACTAACTTAGCAGCTTTTAACATCTAATTTTAATATTAATTCGATATATTATATGTATCTATTGTATATTACAGTGACTTGTCACCTGAAAGAGTCACTGTATTATATGAACTATGGAGGTTAGGGTATACAAGGAGAACTATCTCCATGTTATAAAAAGTGTCCCCTAAATAGAAGAAAATTAAGATGGCGCTGGTGTACTGTAATACCAATTTTAAAGAAACTAAAAGTAGATATTAAAAGTAGACAAGGACAAGCTAACATCCGCATTGTAAAGGCGGAATTTTTAAATTATTACATAAATCATATGAAACCTCAGATCATGGAGACTATATAAAGGAGATCTAACTCAAACGGGAAAATTGACAAAATATGACAACGAAATGGTAGAAGTTATATTTACTTTTTATGCTGCTAGGGTCGCTAGTTTTTGATAGGAACTCATCCGTACCGAAGTGAAATACCGTACGTTTAGTTTACATCTTCGCTAGCAGATCTCCCACGAGTATGAGAGAGTACATATGATGTATACATTAAGCAATGTGTATGAGAAGAAGGTCTTAATGTATATATATGTACTCTCTCATACTCGTGGGAGATCTACTATGCGAAGATGTAAACTAAACGTACGGTATAGTATAATAAATAGAAATGAAGTAACTAGTTTTATTTCGAAGTGATTATTTTGAAGTATAAAATTTGTTTAAACAAATTTATTAAATAGAAAACTGTTTAAAAAACATTTAAAATGGGAAGAGTATGTGCAGTAGACAATTGTAAAAGTGGTAGTGCTTGTGACAATAAGCAACCGGATCAATTGGGTTTAAAAAACCAGAACTTTTTAAAGTACCAAAAGCGAGTATAAATATTCCGAAATTAATTAAATTGTATGACATTATATTAAATATTAATTTTCAGCATTATTATTAATAAATAAAAGTTTAATTTAATATCTGATTCAATAATTTATTTTCATTTTTACAATTCCAACATTATAGGTTACTATTTAATTATTTGATGTTTGTTTTTTATTTTTATGTAATTATTTTGCGAATTTCAACTATCACTTCAACTTCAACTAATTCCTTATTGAAAAATTGAAATTACTTATCATTTATTTAAAAAAATATTTTATTGGAAAAATACTTTGGCTGAAAATAATTTTTATAATACTATAAATGCGTACTGTTTTTCAATTAAAACTCGCGCCTTATACACTCTATTCTGTATCCGGTGCCGAAGGAACACTACTGACATCTTATTTTTGCCAATTATTTGTTTACATGGAGTTACGTATCCTTGTTTAGTGTCTATGCCTCAGATGTTAATGAAGTAGAAAGACTATTTATTTAAGAAATTCCATGAATATAATAAACAATGATGTGATGAATTTTCAAGTCACAATAAATTTGAAAAGTTAAAGGTATTTTAATAACAAAATTATAATTAAGAAACTTGAAGTAATATATATTTCAATTAATAAATTTTGGAAAAAATAGAATAATCCAATTTTTATCGAAGTTAGAAATTAAAAAATTGTTTGATAAAAATTTAATGAAGCATAAATTGAATATTTCTATATTAAACTGTATATATATATATATATATATATATATATATATATATATATATATATATATATATATATATATTTTACGTATATTATTTTTTATTTATAAATAAAAATGATCACATTCAAAATGGGATTCAATGTAACTACTTCCGGTTGGCAACTTCACTTCGTTCTACAGTAACTATCTTCAGAGCAAGCCCACCTTCTCACAAGCGCCATTGTGGCCATTCACTGAAACTTAATTTTTCGTTTTTCGGTGGCACTTTTTTAGTTTATCAACCATATAAGATAGTTCTCCTACTATACTCTAACCTCCATAATATGAACCTAGTTTATAATTAAGTCACAAGATTCAGCGTGTTTCAATTGTACTTTTATGCATCTATACCGCTGACCTCTATATAAACGTTTATATAGAGGTCACCGATCTATAATTTTTTTTTTAAAATCAACTTTAAATTTTAATTTTTTTATTTACATTTCTAAGTCTATATATTGTTTACAATTGTTTACAGATTTATTTTCCAAAGAGCTCGACTTTTCTTGTAATTATTTAACGTCGAAAACATATCAGACCAATATCGTTCGTTTTCGATTCATTATTTTTTCGCATGCATTTTTCTCATATGTTGAGTTAAATTGCCTTGCTAACTAAATTTTTTACCACAAACAATGAAAATGGTTTTTCTCCAGTGTGGATTCGTTCATGTTGAGTTAAACTGCATTGCCGATTGAATGTTTTATAACAAAAATCACATGAAAATGGTTTTTCTACAGAGTGCATTAGTATGTTCCGTTAAATTGCCTTGGATATTAAATGTTTTAGCACAAACATCACATGAAAATGGTTTTTCTCCAGTGTGTATTCGTTTATGTTGAGTTAAATGGGCTTGTCGCATAAATTTTTTATCACAAACTTCACATGACTAGTTTTTCTCCAGTATGGATTAATAATAATAGTAATAATAAGAAAGAGGGGTACCGCATACGGGTCCCTAGCACCTAGACCAAGGGGTCCTCTGTGCCCTCCCTGAGAACAACCTGTCACCCGAAGGCGAGACGCCTCCGGGCAAGAGGTGCCATTTCAAGCAGATGAAGCTATAGGATTCTGTTGAGGCCAGACGCCACACAGAAGACCCACAACTTCTCCGCCGGGATTGCTCCCAGGATTGATGGATTCAAAGTTTCAGACCCAAACATTCTATACCTGACACCCTGCAGGCTTCTGCAGGTGCATATAACATGTATGGAGGTTTCATCATCCTCCATACAGGCCCTGCAAGTGGGATCATCAGAGATCCCCAAGTTATGAAGGTGGTAGTTTAATCGACAGTGTCCTGTCAAAAGCTCCACCACCCTTCTCAACTGCATTCTATTGAGTTTCAATCGAGCACAGTCGAATGGCCTAGCTGTGTTTATACACAACTTGTCCTGTCGCATGCCCTGTGCAAAGTGCCAGTAATCGAGGTGAGCTTGTTTCAGCCACCCCTTGATTCGGTAAACTCCGGAGCATCTTGCTATGAGAATGATAGGCTCAGGTGAAAGGGGCGCTTGAGATGACCCCTCTCGTGCCAACGAGTCCGCTACTTCATTCTCCTTAACGCCAGAGTGACCCGGTACCCAGATCAGCCTGACTGTGTTACTCAGTGCCAGGCGGTTCAGCTCCTCGAAGCATTCATAGACTATCCTCGATTGGAATCTTGACGCCTCAAGGCCCGAAGTGCTGCTTGGCAATCTGAGAAGATGCTGATATGTGCCCCATTGTAACCTTTCGTCTTACAAATCTGGGCACCTCTCAGCATAGCGAAGATTTCCGATTAAAAACCGTCGCATATTGACCCAGAGGAATCGATTCCTTTATCGTAGGTCCATAAACCCCCGCACCAGATAAATCTCCGGCCCTTGTCCCATCCGAATAAAGATATGGTCCGGGAGGGGGTGAAAAGTTAGGTACATCTCGATCCCGTTCCTCACGGGAGGGAACGATTACCCGAAATTTGCGGCCAAAACGATGAATCGGAACAGTGGAATCCTGTGCCATTTCCACAAGTGGAATCCCAGTCTCCAACCTGTTCATTATACTCGCATGACCTGTGTTTGTCCTACAGTGCCACTGTCTGCAACTCCTAAGTTGATAGGCCGCGGTCATGGCCTCCGCCTCAATCTTTAATGAATCGGCGGAATACCTAGAAGCGCGCCCAGCGCAGCAGTAGGAGTTGTTCGCATGGCTCCAGTGACACTAAGGCATACGACTCTGAGCAGGTGATCTAATTTCTTCCTGGCTACAGCCAGAGAGGTTCTTGTCCACCATACTAAGCAGCCAAATATGAGCATTGGCTTTACGATCATTGTAAATAACCAGTGCACCATGTGAGGTTGGAGTCCCCAAGACTGTCCAAATACTCTCCTGCACATCCAGAAGACACGATTTGCCTTGGTTAGTCTCCAATCCAAATGATCACTCCAGTTCAGTTTTGCATCCAGGATGACTCCCAGATGCTTAACCGGTCCGGTTTGTGTAATTTGAATGCCATATATGCTGATAATCCGTTGAGCAACTCTTCGTCTCCTAGTAAACAGTACACAGCCCGTTTTTTCCGATTTGAAAGAGAGTTCTTTGTCAATGCACCAGTGCTCCACGTACGAGAGCGCTTGTTGCATCAGATCATAGATAGTGCCCTCGTCTCTGCCTTTGACAAGTATGGATATGCGTAGCCTTGAGCAAATATCGCTAATTCCTTGAGACCGGTTAGTAAGCTATCCACGACGAGGCACCACAGTAATGCACCACCCTCTACCCACAAAGCCTCTAACCGATTGTCCCCCTAAAGTAGTGGTAATGCACCTCACTTCAAGCATGTTGCAGATCCATCTTACCAAGGTGTCTTCTACCCCGCGCTCAATTAGTGCAGTGCGAATCGCCCCAACCGTTGTATTATTGAAGGGTCCCTCGATATCAAGGAAAACCCCTAAGGCCATTGCCTTTCCTGAGTGCGCACCTTCTATCGACCCTACTAGTCGGTGAAGTGCAGCATCTAGTGGACATGAAGTGAAGTCCAACAATTATATCCAAGCCCTATTGTAGCAGTGCCGGGAAGATGCCGTCGGTGCCCGAAGACTTGTAAGGAGCAAATCTAGCCACCTTTCAGTCCGATCGTACACAGCCCATCTCACTTTTGTATTGCTTACGATGAGTTTTGTCGTGGCCCAATCGTGGCTTCTTAAGTGATGCACTTAAAAAGCATACACAAAGCGAATCTTGGACAGAAATCTTTGCTACCTTTAGAATTGCTTAATGGTCTAAAAAAAGTAAGCTTGAATCATTGTTTCGAAACACTGTGATCGCTCTCAGAATATTTTCTACTATTCCGGTAACAGTTGCTCAAGGAGAGCAGTCTTTAAGCATTCTAGCAAGGGTAAAAAATTTCTTAAGATCATGCTCCGTACAAGGTCGTGTCTCCAGTCTCGGAATGTTAGCTCTCGAAGCACAGTTATTACGATTGATTTTGCCACTAAAAAGCTCGGAAAGCTATAATTCATGTACAGACAGATGCCGATTTTTAATATTTTTAAATAAATCTTGAATAATTTTATGTATCTGATTCAAATTAAAATATATAAAAATTTATTTTAATTATAAGAGTTTTTTATTACGTTATTAAGTGGGGGGGGGGGGCACAATATCCTACCCCCGGGGCCCGATCTGGCTCTCACCGGGCCTGGGCATCCATACTGTTGGGATATAACCTGTAGCTAGGTTTGCCCTGAATATGTGACCAAGCAGAGTTAACAGATGCTCTGCTCCTTTTGGTAAAAGCACTGGGTATATCCCGTCTGGCCCCGGTCCTTTATAGGAGTCAAATGACTTTTTTGCCCATTCGATCTTTGAGCGATTAATGGTAATCGCCGCTCTTCTCCAGTCCTCGGTTGTCGCTAGGAGGTTTTGGTTAAAATGCTCTTGAGAAGGATTTTCACTGTTTATTGCCGTCGAATCCAGAAAATGAGCCTGTATTAGGGTTTCTAGTATGTCCTTCCCGGAGCTAGTGTACTCACCACCGGGCTTACGTAGTGATCCAATAGTATTCGCGGTTTTATTCGCTAGAAAACGATGAAGTCTTGCTCCCTCAGATGTGTTTTCAACATCTTGACAGAGTTTCCTCCATGAGTTTGTTTGGCTTTTTTCAGAGACCTTTTGTATTCAGTAAGGGCTTCATGGTAGTTGTCTCAGTTCCGTACTTTTTTTGCTCTGTTAAATAGTTGGCGAACTTTTTGCCTTTGATTCCTTAGGTCTTTATTCCACCAGCAAGTTTACTTGCTGATTTCTTTTGAGACCTCCTGGTAGTTTTTAACCCGACTTCAAAAAAGGAGGATGGTTCTCAATTCGTCTATATTTTTTTTTTTTTTATGTTTGTTACCTCAGAACTCCGTCATTTATGAACCGATTTTGAATTTTTTTTTTGTTTTAAAAGGTTTGATTCCCGATAGGTCCCATTGTCACCAAATTGAAAGGGTAACTCATTCATAATGGGAAAATAAGAAAATTTTTTTAAAAACCGATTTAAAAAAAAATAAAAAAAAAAAAAAAACCGACCCCAAAAAAAAAAATTTTTACAAAAAAAAAACAAAATGCTTGTAAAAAAAACTGAAAATCTGTTATAAAAAATGCAATAAAAATTATAAAAAAAAAAAAAAACGGGTAAAAAAAAAGTGTTATAAAAAAATTCACTAAAAATTAGTTGGTCGTTTAGTATGTCTACCTATATTTAGACAAATAAAGTCACTAAAAAGCGAGAAATAAAACCTATTTTGACAAAATGGAAACCCGACTTCTAAAATCAAATATTCTATAACAAAAGATGCACTAAAAAGTAAAAAAATAATTCCATATTCTTGTGCCAATTAGAGTTCACCAAAGCAAAAATTTTTAAATATATATGTACAATTATTGCTATTTTTGGAGGCGGTGTCTAAAAGTTATGTGAATTTCTCTATGCTGACACCGCCTCCAAAAATAACAATAATTGTATATTTAAAAATTTTTGCTTTGGTGAACTCTAGTTGGCACAAGAATATGCAATTATTTTTTTACTTTTTAGTGCATCTTTTGTTATAGAATATTTGATTTTAGAAGTCGGGTTTCCATTTTGTCAAAATAGGTTTTATCTTGGAAAGAGTTAATTATTGCAGGCTGAAGCTCAGTTGCAGTAAGCTCAATGTTCAGTATTGTGTTAAGTTTTTTCGGGATTGTGGCGAGTTTAAACTTTAGTGTCGAATCATATTCGTCCCAATTAGTTTTCCTCGGATCCCGATAGTGTATATAACATTGGTCTGTTTTTACCTCCAAATTTTAATAGCTTCATCTGTGATCCTATGCAGATGGCTCATCAGGTACTAGCTACTTTTTGATTTTTCATAAGTACTCAGTGTTACTTCTATGACTTCTTGCCGAATTCTGTTAATAAAAGTCCGCTTGTTGCCTTGATTATTTATATCTAAATTATTAGCTATAATATAATCAAAGAGATACTCACCTCTTGCATTTGTGTTAGTAACGTAGACCGAAGCGATGATTACCACTCCAGTTCCGTTCCCCATGTTATGTTGTAAGTTAGTTTTACCGCTGTAAGGTCTCTCTGGCAAAACTCTAACAGTGGGAAGATATTGATGCCCTTCCTTGCATAAATGCTCTGCTTGCATAAGTTCTGGGTTTCTCTGGAGTTTTATTATAAATAATTTGTTCTCCAACATTTCTTAGTCCAAGAATCTTATGGTTTACAGTCCAAGGTTCCTGGACTAGGGCTATGGAAATTCACCTTTCCAGCACATTTTACAGAAGACAGCGGAGGCTGCTTTACTATGCTGGAGGTTTATTTGAAGCATTTGTAGAGCTGGCATGTTGGCCCTCTAATGCTTTTAATGGTCTAAGGCTGACTTGACCAAACCCGAGGTATAATTTAAACTCTCGGTCTTGAATCAACCTTAGATCAACTGTATTTACTTCCAGCAGGGTGGTGTGTCCTATATCGCCCTTCGTGCTGTTGATGATTCGCCACTCTTCGGTGCGCAGGGTTGTATTCTGAGTTCCTAGAGTTTTGATTACTTTGTCCAGTTCAACGATGTTGTAGATCTGGGGAGTATACAGCAGAACTTTTGATGTATTCATCAGGGTTTTTACACCCCCAAAAATAAATTCCGATCTTTCCCGTGGTCTGATGTTCGGACCGTTCTCCATAAGCCAGTTTATGGCTGTTGTGCCTATGCACCGCACAACGAGGGCTACCCTGTCCAGGTAACAACCCCGATACTGTGCGCCCTCAACGACCTCTTGGCTAGTGAGGGTTAGCAGCATAGAGAGTTGAACCTTTTCGGATTGTTCCTGAATTTGGATTGTTTTGACCTCAGGATACCCCCCTCAATGAAATACACATCTTTGTTGTTGAGGCGGTTTCGGCAAAGGTATTTATAGCCCTTGCCTGCCTCCCCCTAGGTTTTTTCAATATCTGTTTCGGGCTTGGAGTCCCGTCTTTAGTTCTTAATCCCTTTTATGTGGATTTTCAGGGGTTGATCCCTGAATTAGCCTCCACAGGTGTCAGTGTTTAGGAAACCAGGGCTGTAGAGTTTTTTGTTCGGTTTTTCCTCCTCCTTGAAAGATTCGGTTTCCCTTCAGCCCTGGCTTTCCTAAGCCCTGGAATTTATCGTCCAGATTTTCTGCTGGGCTGGGTGCACCTGCAGTTTTTTGTGTCTAAGCGAGGTTAGCTTGCGGAGCCTCGGATGATTCACTTTTTGAGGGGATCTAAGTCCAAAGGTTTGTTTTTTTACTGTTTGTATCTATTTTTGGTCCCACGAATAAAACGGGCCGTCTACTACCCCATCAAACGGGCCCCTTTATGAGGACGGAATTTATACAAAGGAGTTCACCAGTTGCTCTAAGGGGACAGCATTTAACCCTGCTGCCCTAGCCTTCAGCTAGTTCTCTAGGCACAATGCCTCGCACCGTAGCTTGGGTTTGCATGATTTCTTAGTGTGGCTTCTCAAGGCTATCCAATCCGACATGGGTATTCCTGCTGAAATAACATACCCTTCATCGATGCACTCTAGCCTCTCCACCAACAACAAGGTCCTACTATGACTAGGAGAGGAACGCTGCAGATAACTAACACGACAATTTATTATTATATTACGTGCCTAAATACGGGCTACTCTCGTGAATATTCTTTTCCTCTAAACTTAACATATTATAATTGCAAATTAAATAAGGGTGCCGACATAAATAATAAAGTACTTGACTATTATCGAACAAACATGAGTTATTGCTATATTAAAAATTTAACTTCAGGTAGTAGAGAAATTTAAATTGTTAGCAGAACTGCTATTTTCTCTCATCACAATAACGATGGTGCAGGATAAACCAGATTTAAGTAATTCGTAAACTGTAGTTTTTATAAACCAAACACATCAACCAAACCAGGGATGTTGCGAATATTCGCAGTCGCATCTGCAATAATCAATGCTTTTTACAGATATTTTGCGGATACGGATGTTGCTTGTTTTGTTAAGCATTTCTGATTGTAAATAAATCACAACGTGTTTAGACGTGTTATTATATGGATGTTTTTTTTAAATATATTTCAACAGGTTACATTATTGTTATGAGTGTTTCGCATTGAATAATAATCTATTTGGCAAGTGAATCAACAATGTCACCACCGACGCAAAGTGTGATTTAGTCTTATTTTAAACTATATGCGCATGTCCGATCTCAGTGTAAAATATGCAATAAAACATACTATCGCAAGGACCGTACACCTTTGAGGAATCATCTAAAATTGATGCACCCGCTGCAGTCTAGCCTGTTTATCGCGGGATTAACTATGAATCTCCACGAAACAGAATGGTACCTGGAAAGACAGCGACATTGCTCTTTATTAAATATATAAATATAATGATCCAAATTTTAAATTTTCCTACTAAAAATTTTATAATAATATTATAATATAAAGATTATTAAAATTATTACCATTACTATCTTTTACCTTTATTCATGTACCTAAATTAAGTATCCTTTTAAACAAAGCAGACATATAAATCGGCATCGGCAGCCGAGGATATCAAAAATTTCGCATCCGCAACATCCCTGAATCAAACCAATCTTTAGTATAAAGGCCCTGCATGATACAATTCATAAATGTCAATACAAATTACAAACCCTCAAGTTGGCAATATATTCTGAAACTTTGAACATTTAAAGTTGGTATTTAAACTGTCAAAAATACATGACGGAAGTGATTAATAAATCTATTAACTACGAATTTAACTAAAATATTTTTTAATATCCAAATAATTCAAATTCTTACTTACGGGAATAATATTTTAACGTAATATGACTGAAGTTAAATTTTCTGCACGCGCTTATGCAAAAATCATTCTACATACAGCTAAATATCCTCATTGTGCTGTTAATGGAGTGTTATTAACTCAATCGCAAACTTCAGCAAAATCGAAACAAATTGATTTTGTTGATTGTATACCACTATTCCATGATTGTTTGTATATTGCACCAATGGCTGAAGTTGCTTTAACTCAAGTAAATATATACACATATATATTTCACCATTGAATAAAGTTGAATATAATATTCTTAAATATATTGTAGATTGATAATTGGGCAGCAAATGAAGGTTTAACAATTGCTGGGTATTATACAGCGAGTGAAAATTTACGTAATAACAGTATTGAACGTTCAAATCATCGAATTGCTGATAAAATTGCAGAAAATTATAGTCAAGCATGTCTTGTAGTGGTATGTTAAACTATACAGACTATTTCTAAATACGTGAGACTAAATTGCAAGAAATATATTCCCAAAGTCATTATATGAAAACCAGCTACTTCAATATTTACATTTATTGATTTTTTATGGGAAATATGGACAAAATATTGATTCTATGGACAGAAACAACAATAATTTACATTTATCTTTATATACAGATTGCAACGTGGTATGCTGCAATATATAAAGAATACTTGTTCAATGTCCAAAATCATTGTTAAGTATATGTTAATTTTCCTGATGCAAAGTTACCATTTCTGATTAACAATGTGGTTTTTGAGGTTCTCCAACTTCTTAAATACGTTAGCTTTTTTTAATCACAAAAATAACAAAGATATAAAGCACGATTTAACCTAATTTTTATAGCCGGTATATATAATATTTACAAATGGCGTCAAAAGTCGAGCTATCATTTTAAAATTTTATAATTGATTTGTGCCTTATTTATTCGGTTTCCAAAAAAGTGCTTCGGGTAAAAATTGTTCATTATAACAATATTATTATATTTGATCAACAACACAAATCAATTATAAAATTTTGAAAAGATAGCTCGACTTTTTACGCCATTTGTACTAAAGTATATTAAATTTAGACTTTGAAAATATTGAACGCAGAAAAATTATTTTTAGTATGATGTTCATAAATTGGCCTAATTAGTTCATTTCCGCATGTCGTCTGTCCGTAGACACGATAACTCAAAAGCGAAAACAGATAACGTGCTGAAATTTTGTGTGTATTTTCTAGAGCTAAGGAGTTAGACTAAATTCTTGAATGGACAACTTTAGTTTGAAATATTTATTTCATAAACTCAGTATATATTGGGTATTTAAGTAATTAATTCAGTTTGTTATTTGTTTTCGTGTAACTTGTTTTCGTAAACTTAATAATAAAATACATCGATAATGCAAAAAACTTGACTGTGACAATATAATTATTCTTTCCGATCATAGAGTAGCTATAACCCGCTTATTTTAAACATACGTACGATAAAAAAATGGGCAAGGATATACGAACTCTCGCAGGTCTCTTGCATGAGTTAAATATAGATTAAAGTAAGGTGAAGTCTTGTTAAAATATAAATTAATTATTTTTAATGTCACTTATAATAATCTTCCTAAGTTTTGAACGCCATGTTATTTTTTTAAAGCATAAATTTCTCTAAATGAATAAATAATTTTTTTGTATTATTAAAAAATATATTATAATGGCTTTAAACGCTTCACGCAAGAGAACCGCGTGTCTTAAGCGTGAAGCATTTAAAGCCATTATAATATATTTTTCATCGGTCATATTCCGAGTTGGTCGGGTTTGCGTGTTTTTGGGCCCCCCACACTAAAAGGCGTTCTATAATTTCACATATTACGGCAAAAACTAAAGTACTCGATTGGAATAGTTATCTTATTTAATTTCAATAGTTTTTGACACAATATCTGACCGTTAATTTAATCTAAATTTTAACTCACGCTGGAGACCCATCTGTGTCCGAATAATACGGCCAAAAAAATATAGTGTAAATTTATCACATAACCTCACACAAAGACGGATTATGTCTGTATGTAGAGGTTTTGTGGCTTTCCATACTAAATTTTTTTAATAAACTGTTTTATGTGACTAAAAATTTGACAAAAAAAATGTCTTTATAGGTTGATAATTATAAGTTAAGTCCACATCAGCAAACAAAGGATTTTCCATTAAAAGTTGCTCAACAAACTGCCGATGGCAAATGGAAACAACTGGATAAAGCATATGTGTATCCAAATGATGCTGATTTGGCAGTATCATCATTAGTACGCGAAAAAACCCAAAAAACACTAATTGATTTTGACAATCATTTAGATGACATACAATTGGATTGGACAAATAAAAAAATTAATTCAGATGTTGATGATGTAGTTAAATTATATGTTGAAGAATAACATCGTTTATTTTTATTTTCTTTAGTTAGATTTTTGTTGTATTTTTTATTTTAAATTTTATTACCATTTAAGTAAATTAATATCATGATTTTCTGGAACGTTATTACCAAGTTTCCAGAAATTATTTGGAATAAAAGTTTATTAATTTTACTCTGAGTGTATTTATTATTATATACAGGGTGTACCTTAGAGACGTGGAAAGAATTCAAGAAGTGTTTCCAGGGCAGGACAATAGAGGTGTCTAGAAAACACTATCTTTAATAATATTTCTTACGGAAAACACTTATAGCGAGGCTATACAAGTATGATTTCATATGGGGAATAAAATGAAATTTTAGATTAAACCGTCATGTTTTTATAGCAACAATGATTGACTATGTAACATTCGGCAATGATCGGCTATGTAACATTCGTGTTTTAAATGGAAATTTTACATTGTATATGCATTGCTATTGTATTCAGACTGTGTTGGACAGCTTTTCCTATAGTAAATCAATGTTAAATATTATTTATTACTAGCTGTCCGTCTGGTACTGTATTAAGTCAGTCAGTACACATGTGATGAAAGTCCACTTTAGTATGTGCATTGTGCATCAAAAAATCCCCACTCTTTAATGACAAACAAACAACCATACGCATACAGTATAGCTGTGAGATAACTGACTGACTTTATATGTGTACTGACTGACTTCATACAGTACTAGACGGACAGCTAGTAATAAATAATATTTAAAATTGATTTACTATAGGAAAAGCTGTCCAACATAGTCTGTATAGTGTACATTGTACAACTTGTATATTTATTCAGACGATGACTAATGGAGTGCGAGATATATAATATTTAGTAATAATAACGGTGTGTCTTTTTTTAATACAACTGTCTATAAATTATTATTTTCAAGCAGAAACCCACGGATTTTATTTTGCTTTTTTTAATAATCCATATTGCTCGGTTAATTTTTTTTGAGTTTAAAGTTAGATAGGGTAGTAATATTAAGCTTTCGATTAATCCTTTTAGACCTAAAAATATTAATTTGTTATTTAGTTAGCAAAAGGTAAAACATATGATAATTCTCTTAAGAGTTATTATCGGAGTTATTAAGAGTCGTATTGGGATATTTTTTTTAAATTAAAGATCTGTAAAAAATCTGTAAGTTAAAAGTAAAGTTTATTTAAATAATTTCTTAATTGTTTTTTTTTTTAACTTGTTTATAGCGCGTTATAAACAAATTGGAAAATAATGGGTAAAAATAATTTTTTTTCATTTTATAATTATTTTTAAGACCTTTCATTTAAAAAAAGATTTATTCAACTAGCTTGCATTTCACCCTTTTATTTATAAAAGGCATGGTATTTTATAATTGTCGGGGACCTAATTGTTTTTTAGGGCTAAAATTTGGAACATTATTTTTAACATATAAAAGGCATACTTTGCTATAGATTAAAAAAAAATGAAGTAATTTTTAGATTTTTAATTTAAATTTTTTGCGTTTTTCAAACTTTGGGAATTTTGTTATCGAATTCTAATAAACCGATTTTAATGCTCATATCCTCATTTCTTTTCTTTTTTTTTATAGAATTTAATATTCTTTGTCATTTTTAACATTTTTAGTCTTAAGAAAGATATTTAGAAAACACGCTTTTTTGTTATAAACAAATTTAATTTTGACCCTGTTCCGTCACGAATCGGAACGTAAAAACTTGGGGTCATATTCAGGACTTCAATATGAATCGATTTTTAAAAAAATGGCGGTTCAGAGCAACCTGCCTAAAAAATGCTAATTTGACTCTAGTATAATTGAAGAATTTGCGTGGAGATTTCAGATTTTGAAAAAATAAATAAAAATATTGTATAATTTACACCTTTTTTTTTTTAAAAAAAGATTTAAGTGTGAAACGCATTATAGCCAAAAAATTGCAAACATATTTCATACGAAGCAAAAGGCATTAAAAAATGAAATTATAATTTTACAAACTTGTTTCGGATCTACAGATCTATGTGAATCGGCATTTTCAGACTTAAAGTTAACGGAGACTAAACAAGTCTTGATTAATTCCCATAATGAACACTCATTATTATGATCTTTGTCAGGATATACACCTAATTATGATTCCTTGGTTAGAGACATGTAAACTCAGTCTTCCCATTAATGTTAAGGCAATAAAATAAATTATAAATCTGTCTTTATCTGTAGCTAATTTGAATTAATTTTGACCCGTTAAATAATTATGTTGTTTTTTACGTAGGTAGATATACAGCGTTTTTCAGTACGCGATGCACTCTTGTGAGCTATTGATAGATTAGAAAAAAATCATTCTTACATGATAAATTTTCCTGACCCAAAGAAATTTGTGCCTTTTTCGGATTTCAGAAAAATATTTCGAATAAAAGTTGTTACTATAGTAAATATTGAATAACTTTTATCCGAATCATTTGTTCAAAAACCTAGTTAATAAGGCACAAATAAATTATAAGAATTTGAAATACTAGCTCGACATTTGACGCCATTAATTTTTTATTCCTGTTAGACATAATCCGATCAAAAACATAAATGTAAAAAAGGGCCGAGTTTTCAGGGAGATATTTTATATAATAGTTGCTCCTTAAAAAGTGATGATATCCCAATTAAAGAGCCGAGCTATTTATAAAGTAAATAGTTAAAACTAAAATGTAAGTGCAAAGTAAAATGAAAAAAAAAATTTGGTTGAAAAATTTATTTCGTAAGTTTTCTCTTAGTATGTTTTTTAAATTTTATATCGCGGCAAGTAATTTGTTTTTTGATTCAAATATTTTAAATTAAAACTTGCCGCGTTATAAAATTTTAAAAACATACTAAGAGAAAACTTACGAAATAAATTTTTTCAACCAAATTTTTTTTGTAAGTATTTTATATTTTGTGTTTTCTTCTTTCTTTATGCCCCCCTTTCCCCTTGACATATGTCATTTCTAAATAAAATTGGGATTGCAAATACTAAAATCATATACGACATTTCATTTTGATCAGACTAAAATTGTGACCACTAGAAAGTGATTTATGTATTATTTTAAGGAAATTCGCTAAGTTGAAGCAGCTTCCTGCGTAACGAATTTTTTATTCATGTTATAGATAATATAATGAAAATTTGCACATATGATCAAATAACATAATGATTATTAGAGAATTATATTTTTGATGTTTTTTTTTTTTTTTGCCGAAATTATGAAAAAAAATAGTTTATTTAGTACTAGCAGATTCTCTTGTTACAATTTGATAAACTTCGCCATTTGCGATTTAGTGAATTTTAAAAATATCTCATAATTATATAAATCGTAAATATTAGAGAAAATATGGTCATGTAATAAATTGTAGTAAAATTTACTTTCTGCAAATTTACAACCATTAACCATCCGATTTCGTAAATCTTCTAGATCTTAAATCAACAAGAGGACCTTTATTGTTCAAAATACTTATTTTTTCATAATTTAGGCCAAAAAATGGATTCCATGATAAAAATTTATATGATAATTTAATTTGTTAAGTAAGGGATATTTGTTAAATATGTATTTTACAGGTTCAGAACCAATTTTAGACTTTTAACACCCCAAGAGAGGCTCTAATTCGATGTACTCAACCTGAACTGGATACAATAGATCCATTATGTACAAGCTGTGCGGCGAGGAATAAGAAACATCCATCTTTAACTGAGAATCTCTCGATTGCAGCAGATACAATATATTCGGTGCGACGGTGCATCTCATCCAAAACATACGAACTTTTAAGAAAACCTGATAAGCAAGCTATTGCTTAGATAAGAGAAGCAAATCTCGTCAGACTGAAGTAGTAGGGGAAGCACATTGGATCATAAGGTCGAAGTGCAATACTTTTCACACCCCAAGATTTATCTATCTATACCCCCTTGTATCTACGCCACTATTTCAACAGCACTAGTGCATTAATTGCACTAGCAAGCACTAATTATTCCAACAGCACTAGTTAAATACTTTCTCAGATAAAAAAATTTTACTTAGTTACTCATGCATCTGTAAGGTGTATTGCGATGCATGATGCATTGCAAAAAAACAATTTAAATTGAAATTACGGGTATCTAACTTCGTTTAAAATTTCAAAATTATTAACCGTTTAGTTTTTATAAAAATCGATCTCAAAAATTGTACGATTAACTTTACATGTATTTACAAAAGTAGTGATTTCACCACACTTTTAATTTTACTTAAAAAACGCGTCAAGCGGTTTGGAAAAAAAACTAGGACAATATAAAATGATGTTATATTTATATTTTGAAAAAAAAATTATTGACCGTTTAAATATTGTAATAGATTAACAAAAAGATTGAAATTTTTATATAATCCAAACGAACAAGTGTACGAGAGAACATTAAATTAAAAAATGTTTAGTACACTATCTCGAGTCTATTCATAGAATTTTTGTGTGTTATACGCTGAAACATTTTAACAGGATTACTGCAAGACAACTACCCAATAACACGATTCTTGACTGTATACGATGTACCTCGAAGTCAAAAAAGTATAGTATACAATCTCAATCTATTCATATAATTGATGGGGGTTCTGAGCTGAAACTTTTTAACACGATTATTGCAAGACAACTACCTTAAATTTCTGAAAAGCAGGGTATAAAAATAAAAAAAATGTTTAATATTTTCAAATATCTACTAAATCTTAAATAAAATCCATACAAGTCGAAATATAAAAGCTACAAATACAGCAATTACTGCATAGTAAATATTTGATGAACTTTTAGTTTGTAAAGGTTGTCCAGAAATTTCCCCTTTCTTAAGTGGATTTACTAATCCAGGTTTAATTAAATTATTCGATATCGGTTCAGCAATCATTGAAAATTTTGTGGCCGATTTAATTTGTACTTGAACCATTTTACCCATAAATTCTTCCTTTTTTGGTATTAAAACTTGCTCATAAAATTCATTATGGCCAACAAAAAATTGTTTATCATGTGATAATTCTGTTACCAAAACATTTTGAATTTCACCAACCTAAAACAATACATATAGTTTATCCAATCCTAAATCTTTATGATTCTATAGGGTGTTCTATTTTAATCTCCCCAGGCTAATATTTCGAAATCTAAGCTAGAATATGAAAAATTAGTTATTGATGTTATGGGTTTTGAAATTTTCAGGGGTTTTTATGGTATAACTTTTTTTTAAATGAAAACCCATATTTTTATTGCAGATTCATGATCTACAGAAGAAAACAATTTTGTTCTGAAACATTTTTTTTAAACATCAATTTTTAATGATTTTCACCGAATACGAAAGTTTTTTTATTCAGGATGAATTATATTAGCATTTAAGGTAGTTCACTAGTAAACTCATTTTTCTTGAGCTTAGTGTGCTTTAATTAATTTAAAAAATGTCAACTTTTTAGAGCGATTATAAAACAAGATATTTGCAAAGTTGAAATTTTTTAAATACATAAACGGTTCGCGCATACTCCATTTTTTTTATAAAATTGGAAATATTTTCGAGATATTTCTTTCAAAAACAAATATCTTATAAAGTTGAACTTAACAAACTAATTAAGGTTGACCGGACAGTACAGTACATTTCATAATAAACAGAAACACTCTTAACAGAAATTAAAAATTTTAATCTGAAAATTAATTATTTAAATTTAGATAGCATCTAACAACACTAGTAATCGGATTTATGTAATGTACGAGATTTAATTTATAAAAGTAGAAGTTTTGCACGTTTTACTCTATAGAAGGTGGTTCATTCAACATTTGCTATTCACAACATGTTAAAATTCCAACTTTTAATGATTAAATACATGAAAATCCGTCAGATTTTTTTCAAAAAATTATTTTATACGTATGAGTTATCAATTAATAACATATCAAAAATTCCTATTACATGTGTTTTTACTATTTTACGATTTTACCTATACATGTGTCCAATCAACATTAAAAAAAACATATATTGCTGAATTTTTTATAAATCTATTGATTAATGGTAATAATTTGCAGCTTCTACCCCAAAAAATCAATGTCAACTGTCAATACTAGTCTTGTATTTTACAACATTTAGTACATTGTATCATATGTATTAAGGGCGTTCGAAAGAGAGAAAAAATGCAGAGAACTTCCTGTAAATCAAATTTAATCTTTATAATCGAATAAAACATAGTTTAAAATGCAGAGAAATTTTTTATAAAACTATGTAAATTGTTGTTAAATAAACAAGGATTTATTTGAGCCAAAGATTAAGGTATGTTCAAAAGCATTTTGGAAAGTAATAATGAATTATATAGATAGATTATAGAGGCTGCCCTGGACGGGCTACACTTCGATGGAAGGATGTTTTACTTTTTTATTTAAAATAAAAGAAACATTACGAGTCACGACTCACGAGTATTATTATTTACCAAATAACCATAGAATATTTAAATCTAGTTTCAACGTATACATTAAATCTGTAACGCTGCGGGCATGCGCAGTCGCTTGATACCCTCCTTACGTCGTTCCCCGCAAAATGACTCGAACATCCTTAAAACACTATGTTCAATTGGCATAGCCGTAATAAGTATGTTTACCGTCTTGTGTTTTATATTTTTTACTTTGACTGTCACGAATGAACTGCCTTAATTATCTTTTCGTTTACTCGCGATTTTAAAACTAATTTAAAATAATTTTTTGGAGTGTTTACCTTAGAACCATATGGTTCGTATGTATAAAATAATTCGGTTAGTTGTTTTGTGCGTATTTTAACTTGTTGTGGAGGAATACGAGGCATTCGGGCTGCAGGTGTTCCAGGTCTTGGGAAAAATTGATTTATGAATAAACTAGGAAATCTATATTTATCACACAATGATAGAGTTTCTTTAAAATCTTCATCTGTTTCTGTTGGAAATCCACAAATTATATCCGTTGCAATAGTTATTCCCGGTATCCTATAATTATTTATTGTTTAAACTGTATCTCTTATTAAACTATAAAAGAAAACTTAGATAATTGTCTGGAAGTGAGCCTCTTCCTTCTAAAAATTTATTATCCATTCAAATAATTGTTTGATAGTCATAGTAATTGAAAAAGACAAAAAAAAACATACTAACATGTGGTTTTCTGAACTACAAAGATTCAAGTTTCTACAATAATAAATGAATGAAAATGGTGGGTATTTGGTGCACTGCGAAAATCTATTGTGCTCCCCCATCTGATACCTAACGAGGAATGGTCTCGTCTTAAGGCACCTCAGTCAGCCCTGTTTCTTTTAGAAAGTACAGGATCTGTATTGGGTCTAGGGATGGTAGTTTCCCTGAACGTATCTGGTAGGCTCACAGGCATTTTATTATTTTGTGTATGAGGGCATCACAGTCTATAAAGTGTTCCAGAGTTTCCTCCGTTTCTCCATATAACCTGCAGTTACCCTAATTGCCCAAGCCTAGCTTTCTAAGGTAATTCTACAATAATTGTTCGAAAAGTCAGTCTACTGCTCAAAAGCATTAAATATTTTTGGTGAATAATTGGGAAGGCTCGAACTTCTAGACAATTACCGGAACTTACTTTTCCCTTAAATATTCAACAACATCCTCAAAATCTTTTCGAGTATATTCCCGCTTCATGTCATATAACACAATGTCACTACCTGATTGCACAGGTATATGTAAAAATTTGTATAATTTTGGATGTGCGAGTGCTTTTGAAATATTTTCTAATTGATCTTTAATATATGGTGGGTTTGTCATACCTACTCGCATTTTACATCCATCCGGTATAACTTGAATCAATTCGAATAGCAGTTCTGACAGTGATGTACCAATATCTTTTCCATACGCACCTGTATCCTCGGATGTTAACCATATTTCAACAACACCTTCAGAAAATGCTTGTTCAGCTCTCTCAACGATTTCCTTAGGAGAATAACTACCTAAATCACCGCGAGCATGTTTTGTTTTGCAATAGGTACATTGATTTAAACAACCGGTGTTAATTGCAATAATCTCAACTAATGGATTTTTTCGTACTTTTGGTAATAACAATGAAGCACCACCAATTTTCTTACCATTATCTTTTTTGGTACCCAATAAACGAACACTATTTCCTTTAAGTGTTTCCTCAACAACTTCCACAACTCTATCAATTTGTTGCACACCAATAATACTTAATCCTTTCATAAAATTCGATTTTGGTGCACCTTGAGGTACACAGCCCGCAATAACTATATGCTTACCATTTTTTTGTCCTGCTTCAATTTCATTCCTAATAGATAATCAAAAATTATGATGTAAATCAAGTAAAAAGCATGTTGGTTCAAATACAATTTAAAAAATTTACCCCAAATCGCGTATCAATTATTTGTATAATATACAAAGTAGCCATCGTCAATTTGAATTAGCTAATTGTAATTTTTCTCCGTGAAGATATGAATCATCGTTTTGATGACTATTTCACCAAATTAGCAAGGAGTAACATATTTCCCAACAGTTACTGACGATAACTATTTTGTAATCGATATACGTATTTATATAAAAAAAATAATTGATACAGAAATTGAAAATTATCTTTATATTGTTAGTTCGAATTCATACCAGAATCACCAGAGTTGTGGTTTCATGGTGAATCTGTTGGACTCGATATTTTTCGATATTTCGCTTGTTTTTTGAGATACTCAAAGTTTAAGTTTTAAAACCAATAAATGAAGAGATGCTAAAGAAACACTGGGAAAAATATTGACTGCAGATTATGATCCGTTGTAAACAGACATTTGAAACTGATTTTTAAAAAAAGTAGAATTATCTTCAGTAATATTACTTTCCTACGTTGATTTTTATATCGTTAACTTTTAATATCTCGAAAACTAAACAAGATGTCGAATATTATTATTCTTGATTTTTGGTTATCTCTAGAGTTGAACCAAAATACAAAATCAAAACTAATGACAGTAAAAAAAAGGAATCTTTCAACAGTCGACGTCATTTTCGTTAGACATCTTATGTATATTGTATTCTTTGATCTTACCTAAAATGATCCTCAGCAGGGCTTTTAACTGTACAACTATTTAATAACCATAAATCAGCAGCCAACTTATCTTCAGTTAACTTATAGCCATATGCGGCTAATTGTCCAGCCATGTATTCGGAATCTGAACTGTTGTGGGCACAACCCCATGTCTTAACATAAATTGTTTGTGTTCCCGGAATTACACTACTTAGTATTGTTTTCTCCACATTATATTCGCCTAGCTGTTGTTTCTTTGGTCGAATTTTAATATGTTTTCGACTACTATATCGTTCTTTTGGTGTAATATCTTGAGATGAAATTAAATCTTCAATATCATCAATAATTTCATTACACGCAGACATTTTTTAATTAACACAGATTTTAAATACTTTATTCAATTTAAAACATCCACATGGACTTGGATATTTTTATTTTTAGGTTATACAATTAACACACTGCAATGTATGTCAATAATTGGTAAAGCGCGAATTTGACTTGACTCCCGCACTCGCAGTCACATCAAGGGTTCCGTACTATTAACATAATAGACCTTTTCATAGGGTGTATGCACATTTTCGTACTGTCTACAATAAGATGAAAAAAGATGAGAATTGTTTATTCTGTTTATTCATTTTTTCGCATTGACTTTTTTGACATTTGTCCGAAACAAAGACAAATCGTTATTTGAAATGAAAAGGTCTATTATGAAGTCAATTTTCTTCCGTATTGTCTATTAAGAATGTACGAGCGCTGATGTATAGTCTATTTATAAAATTCTTCAAAATCTTATATAGTACATTCATAAAAGTCTACAATAATGTTTATTATTTTTTGTCGTAAATTAAAATTTAATTTAGGCCCGTCATACTGGGCCTAAAAACAAAATATATTTAAGAAAAAAAAATATATTTAAGAAAAAAAAATATAACAAAAAATATATTTAAGAAAAAAACCTTAAATTTCGGGTAATTAAACTACCGCCGACAGAAATAAAATTTACCCGAAATCTCAGTTGTCATACCGGAATTTTATTGGATCAGCCTCTTTATTAATATTTCTATTTTATCTTTAACATTAAATAATTAATTCAAGAACCCCCGTAACCCCCTGAAACTTTTATAATTGATTTATAAGCATTTCAACTGCATGTAAACAAAAAGTCAAGCCTTAATCTTTTTGAAGCTTCAGTGCTCGTACATCCTTAAAAGATAGTGGCACCGTACCACTGCCGTAGTCTCTAGTTGAAAATGGAAGTGGTTTCGGCATTTTTATTTCGTTATTACAATATTTTATCTATGCGTTATTGATTAAAAATGCAGGAAATGGGTTCAAAAAGAGGTATTTTTATGACACTTCTCCGTTACATTTGCGAATTACATATTCTTGTAGGGCTAATAGCCCAGATGAAGACCTACTATTTTCCAACCACCGATTCACCTCCCATTTTTCCCCACGCGTTCAAAGTTGGCGAAATGGAAAAAAAGAGGTTTTTGAGCCATAGCGACGAACCTGTGAATTTGACAGAAAAAAAGTAAAGAAACCATTTTTAGGTATTAACAAGACTAACAATTTGGCGTATCAGAAAGAATAGGCATCGGAAAAAAATGGGCCGAGTTTTCGGGGAGATACTTCATATAATAGTTGCTCTTTAAAAAGTGATGATATCCCAATAAAAGAACCGAGTAAACAGCGAAAACTAAAATGTAAGAATGTAAGTGCAAAGTAAAATGAAAAAAAAAATTTGGTGAAAAAATTTATTTCGTAAGTTTCCTCTTAGTATGTTTTTAAAATTTTATAACGCGGCAAGTTTCAATGTAAAATATTTGAATCAAAAGAAAACAAATTACTTCCCGCGATATATAATTTTAAAAATATACTAAGAGAGAAAACTTACGAAATAAATTTTTCAACCAAATTTTTTTTTTCATTTTACTTTGCACTTACATTCTTACATTTTAGTTTTCGCTGTTTACTTTATAAATAGCTCGGCTCTTTTATTGGGATATCATCACTTTTTAAAAAGCAACTATTATATGAAGTATCTCCCCGAAAACTCGGCCCTTTTTTACATTTATGTTTTTGATCGGATATCACTCCTTTTTGAAAGACTTAAATATACGAAGCCGAAGGCTTCGCACATAACGCCACGCGTTTTGTTACGCTTCGCGTGACAATAAAGCATACGCGAAGCGTATCTTTTGTTTTTTGCGTTTCTTTACGCTTTGCGATACTTTACTCTTTTTAGATTCACATATACAAAGGAACCGCTTCGCGTTATATAAAAAACACCTGATCTTTCTAATTTTTACGTAACTTTTGGGGGTGTTTTTTCGATTTTCCGGGAGTTTGCAATAAAAAATATTAAGTTTTTCGAAATAACTTCCTAATTTGTAGCTATTTAGCGTCGATTGCAAAAACTGCATCTTTCTTGCATGTATGGAAATGGAAAAAACCAGATCTTTCTATCATGAATAGAAGTGAAAAGGTCAGTTTTAGGGATATTTTTCTCATTTTTGGTGGGGTTGCGATTTAGGTAATGCAATTTTTCAAAATATTATGTTAATTTGACGTTATTTCGGGTCGATTAGTGAAAATCCCATCTTTCTAGCATGTTTAGAACAGAAAAACGTAATTTTGGAGGATGTTTTACCGGTTTTCCGGGGGGTTGCACTGAAAAAATTGAAGTTTATCACGTCCTGACATTTTTATATTTTTGTTTTTTTATTAATAAAAAAATTAAATGTGTAACACTTGTATGCTTATTGTACAGAATCTCGTACAACAATGTTAAAATGATATTATTTATCTAGACCAATCAACATACAGCATTTGTATGTCATGTAAGATCTAATGCGTACAGAGATATTAAGGAATTTAATTTTCAATCTTAAACCGTCAATATTTCTGTAAATATTAGTGTAACAGAAAAAATGATAAGAAACAAAATTATAGTAAGACTTTGTATCTACAACTTTAATTCTTATAAATTTTTCTATTTTTCGAATATTAAGGGACATATGTTAAATTTAGTGTTTCTCTCCCTCATTATTTGAATAAATGTACTCATATTCAGGCAAACTAAATAATGGATGGAAATTTTTATTTAAATTATTCAAAAAACGTAAAATAACATATTCGATATTCAAAACCTATTGCCTATATGTGATCAACTACCATGTAGAAAACACTTGTGTTTTTTCCCATTTTTTCGGATGTTGCGTTGGGAAAATTGAATTTTTTCGATATACAAATAGGTTTTGAGATATTTTGCGTCGAATGAAAACAATCGCGTCCTTATCAAATGCCTGGAAATTCCTTATACTTAAACACATAAATTTAATTTTTGATTTTCCAAATTTGATTTTCCATTTGTTCCGCTGGGAAAATTAAATTTTTCCAAAGATTCTTATTTTAGGTATCAAAAATTCCGCGTTGAATGCAAAACACCGCATCCTTCTAGCATCTGGAAGTGGAGCAACAAAGTTTTAAAAAATCGCGCACACCTCTCACAAGTGGTATGTGCTAACATTTTTCTATAAATATAGAAATATAGACCAATCATAGAGCAGCAATATTTCCTATGTTAATTTTATCAAAACAAAAATGCGAAAGTTTACTCATTTCCCGATATAAATTTCGTGGTTTGATAATTTTCCTTTCGGTTTGGTCACTATATTTAACTGTATGGCAAATATCAACTTTTAACGACTTATGGTTTAGGCCCTGGAATTATGATTATGTGGGCGTCCCGCTTTTTAACCACTTTTGAATGCGAATAACTTTTTAACCGTTTATTTCTTAACGGTGATTGAAAAAACAGTCTCTTATAATTCCCTAAATAGCTTATATTCGAAAGATCAACACTATTGCTTTTTTCGTTCAGAAGATATTTTAGGGTCAAATCTGCTCTGATATTTCGCGAAAGCGCAATATCAGAGCAGGTAAGCGCGCTACGCGCGAAGGCAAAAACCCCCTTTAACTCGGCCTGTCGCACTACCGTGCTCTAGATTATGTACGGCTTTGTAACTAGAACTAATAAAAAATTATAATTATAAAGTATGAATACAAAATTATACCAACTATATTATTTATACTACCTTGCCGATTTTTAAAGAATCCACCAAACTAAACTCTCTTTTTCATATTGCACTTTAGGTTCTTCTATAACTATTATTTTAAAAAAAATTCGTTACGCAGGAGCTGCGTCAACTTAGCGAATTTCCTTAGAATACATAAATCACTCTCTAGCGGTCATAATTTTAGTGTGATCAAAATGAAATATTATATCTGATGACTTTAGTATTTGCAAAAATTAAATTTATTAATAGCCAAAAAAAAACGATATCACGATTCTAGTTTACAGTTTCTATGGAAACGACAATCAAAATTTTTTACAATATATATATATATATATATATATATATATGGGCTTTTTTGCAATCATAGCAAACATTCTGATCGTTTAATTTACTTGCATCGATTCCAAACTTTCTTACTAACTCTAAGACATTGTGGCGGAAAGAAACAAAAGAAAGCTTCAGCAGGATTGTTTCGACCATGGGATGGAAGACAATGTCTTAGAGTTAGTAAGAAAGTTTGGAATCGATGCAAGTAAATTAAACGATCAGAATGTTTGCTATGATTGCAAAAAAGCCCATATATATATATATATATATTGTAAAAAATTTTGATTGTCGTTTCCATAGAAACTGTAAACTAGAATCGTATCTAGAATAACATCTAATAGGTAGGATCGATGGACATGTCACATGGCCATATCACAGACTACAGTGAAAGGTTATTAGAAGGAGTATGTCTTGGGAAGTATATCTGTGCCCATTTCAAATCCTTGCATGTCCAACCTGATTTTTATTAATCCAGTTATTATTGCAAGACAGTCTATAGGCGCTGGATCTCGCTTTAGCTATTATTACAATGCTTAGCGGAAGCAGCCCCAGTATGACTTCCATGGCAGCTGTAGTATGTGTATAAATATACATACATCGTCTTTGGTATATAAAACACAAATTATATTTTATACATTTCTGAGATTTTACGGATATATGTAATCGCATATATTACTTTATGGCTCGCTCTTGTTAAGATTAATTAAATTGTTTCCGCATATTAATTACAATTCAATTTCGTTTATGACGGAAGTAAGATTTTAAATAATTAAAAGCGTTTTGTTTTAAAGCATTAATATCATGAACATCTGTATGAATCTTTTTGGTGTAAAATTTCATTTTACAAAAGGTTGAAGTCACGGTGTATAATTTTAAAATATATAATTGCGTATCAAATATTTATAAATACTTGGAAGTTTAAAACAGTAATTCACAGTTGTGTATATCAAGCTAACAAAATGAGTAGTCTTTTGGCAAAAAGGCCCAAAATTAAAGACACGCGAGTTATTGATAATAGTAATGAATATTTTTCAGGTGAGAAGTAACCAAAAGTATAAAAATTGCACCATGACGTTATATAATGCACTAATGTTATTAAATGTTTTACACTTGGTTTTTAAAAGATCGGTTTATTTAAAATATAATGTTTCTCGTTGAATTTTACCTCTACACAGCAAAAGACCCAAAAAGTAGAGTTAAAAAATCTCAAATTCCACTTTTTTTGTGTTTATTTATGTCACTAGATTTATTTGGATGTATCAAAGAAAGTCGTTCTGCTTGCAAGGGGGCACCACTCCTTGTCCCATGGGGCGGTTTCGGCCTTAGCTTCGCGTCCTTGACATAATGCCAAAAACCGCAGCCTTCTAGTATGCCTAGAAGTGGATTATAATTTGTATACGTGAGTCAGTTAGTTACACAAAGGGCTGTCTGTATATATTATGGGATATAATTAAACCTAAAACAAACATGAAAAAGTAAGCTTTTAGATTTAGTTTTATTTCTTTAATGTGTTATACAAGAACTTAGCTACGACGATGATTGCCTTTCAGTCGAAATACCGGTACTTAGTGTTATGTAATATATTTTTTTAATTAAAATTAGATTTTTATATGAATAACTATTATCTCTGGCTTGTTCATCAGAGTGTGAACACGAAACTTGTAGGTCGAAGGGTAAGTCACGGAGTTTGAGGCAGGAAATACAGACCTAGAGTTCCCAATATTAAAGTTGTTGAAAGTAGAAAAATTTAATTATTTTTCAAAAAATCTTGTTTACGTGAGTGAGGAGCAATTAAGGTGAAAGAATTTACCAAAATATTCGGGAAATGGAACGAGGATATCAAGAACGGTGGTCTAAAATAATTACTTTCGTTGCAGTTTCAAAAAAGAGACTATAGACGAGAAAGTACCAAAAATGTTTTAATTTTTTTTTATTAACTATTAAGAAACAAATTATATCAATTCTTGACATTAACAATCATTTGTGTTATTAAATCAATAACTTTTCAAACTACGATCTGAATTATAACTCTGTAAAGTCACTTGTTCTAGAAGCTTTAGAACACACACACAAAATTTCAGCTCGTTATCTCTTTTCGTTTTTGAATTATCGTGTCCACAGAAGAACGGACATGGCGAAATGGCCGAATTAAGCCATTTTATAAACACCTATACCAAATTTGTTTTTTTTATTTCAAATATTTATGTCTGCGATCAATATTTTCAAGCGTTACAAAGTCGGGACTAAACTTAATATGCCTAGTTATATTTACATTTACCGGGTATAATAAAGATATCATGGTTTTTGGAAACATAATTTTGTGACGATTTTATTAAAAATGCGAACAATTTTTAATGGAATTGTTTCTTGAAAAAGAAAAAAAAGTCTTTTATAGTCGTCTATCAATGAATTTATTTTCATTAAAAAACCTAAATCTATTCTCTCAAAAAATCAAATAAAAAATTTAATAATATAATTATTCTAAATATCTATTTTTATATGTACATTTATTTGACGAATAATCGATGATTAATTCCCGAAATGGAAGTCTACAATATTGTATACATTTTTCATGATATTTTTCTTGTGACTGTTCATTTATTGTATGATCTGCACATGTATCATTTGGATAAAGCAATTGTACATTTGCATTTGTATATTTAGTACAATAAAATTCATTTTCTCGCCATTCTGTTCTAATATCCAATGCCTCGTGCCAAAAATACACATATTTAACATTTATCCCATAATCTTTAAATATATGTTGAGCCTACAAATTACAAAAATCATTAATAATTATTGACTAATTAATATCATACAATTTTCGAACTGTACAAAAATTAAATAGATATTATTTTCCACTTATCCAGAGGAATCACAAATGTACTATATTATAAAATTATTATGCAAGTATATTCATCCTGATACGTACTTTTTGAAAAAAACCACCTTGCGCTCCTTTCGCTAAATATTCAAATATATAATTACAATTGCAACGTTTAACTTCTTTAAAATCTGCATCCAATAATACAGCAAAAAATTTATAAAAAGATGTAGTATCCGGATCTCGTCGATTTCCATACCATTCACTTATGTATATCGGTGGTTGATATTCATCAATAAATTGTTTTGTTAACCCAGTTTCTTTATACAAATCAATAATTTGTAGTTTACCCACTGGTTGATGGTTTGATGATGTATAACATTTTGTTATATTACTTGATAACATTTCATCATTAGTTGTACAGATATTATTTTCCTCGAATGATATAAATAATAAATCTTCAATCGCAAAACTAGTAATACTATAACGACTTAGTATCTAATATTTCAAACCCTCTATACCACATGGATTTTTTATTAAATTTGTATAAAATGAGTTTTTAAAAACACTGACCGTTTGATACACTTTGTACGGATATTGTTTTTGTCGAAACAATTGTAATATATATTTATGTTTATCGTCATTCATGAATTCTTGTTCACATTTTAATTTCCAAACAGATTCTTTGATGATTGCATTCCATCGTTTACATACAAGTATACAATGTTTACATAATGTTTTCGCATCAACATTAGCTAATATCAAAGATAATATTTCTGGTGGTATATAATGTTGATTAATCAACAATAGACCATTATTTATATCGTCACTCATTTTATAATATTATTTAACTTGTTTGTTGGTTTTAGTACGTGTTTATTAATATTACGATTTCTTTGTTTCAATTACACAAACATAAAAATTCATTATTACCATCACACGTGTACAAAAAAAAAACTTGTTATGGGTTTTTTTCCCTATCATTCTACTCTGTATATAGATGTGGTGTGGCGTTCATATAAGATTTTTATGTTATTAAAACAGTTTTCAATTCTTAAGATCTTCTTCAGCTATGTCTATGAATCCGGCCATAGTGCAGTTACTAGATCCATGGAGAAGACTACATCGATCGATTGAATACACGTTAAGCGTATGTTAAGTCAATTTTTTTTAAGGACGTTCAAACGGTAGATATAGTGCATTCATAAATATCTACTAATTCCAATATAGTACACTCATAAATTTCTACAAAATCTACAATAAAGTTTATCATTTTTTGTCGTTTGTCGTCAATTAAAATTAAAAACCATTATTTTAATAAGCATGTTTGTTTCAGTATTTGTATAACTGTGTATATTTTTTAACCTCGAAAAAACTAAAATAGTTCAATTAAATTGTATAATTCAAAGAATATTTTAAAACAATATTTATCACAGTGTCTACTTTATTAGCAAAGATGTTACAAGTTTAAATTAAAAAAATTATATTTTCTCATTAAAAGTGTTAAAAGTTTGATTTTTAATAGATAATTACTCTTTGAAATGATCGATGATAGGTTTTAAATTTTTGAGGGAGGATAACTACATAATTGAGCTAATCAATTCACTGAAAGAAAATTTTTTATCTACTATCAAGCCTCATGCATGAACATCTTTAAATGTTGGCATACGGGTGTTTTATATTAAATATTAAATTTACTCAGTAACTATTGAGTCACGAAATCGAAAGTGTCACAGTCATAATCGATTCACAAACTACAATTAAATTAAAAAAGTTATGTTGGCAAAATAGCCACGAGGTGACAAGGGTGTAGAGCCAACACGAATTTGGCCAAAATGACTATTTTAAAATTTTTTTCCCATTTTATGAATCGTTTGTAACACCAAAGAATACATATATACATAGAAGCTTATTTGACCCCCAGGAAGTTGGCCCGACACTTTGGAATTTCCCAATAAATAATACACCAAATAATTGCTCCCGATATGCTCCTAATTGCTCCGCAGTTTTTAATATTTGCTCCTTCATAGATTTTGAGAAAAACTCAAAAAAGTAAAAGTGAAAAAAAACTAGATCCTAGGGACATTTAGAAAAACCGATTTCAGCTGAACCAAGACGCTTTAAAGAGTTTTTTATGAACCAGACAATTGCTCCCTGTTTACTCTTAATTGCTCCACTATTAGATATAACAAAATCACATTCGTTATATGAGAAATAATCGAAAAACATGAAGTGGCTATGGAAGTGGTGGGGGGTAGGCCAACTTCACAACCCGAATTTGAATGAATATAATAAACGAAACTTAAAACGAATTGAACTGATCAATTGCTCCCGAATTGCTCCGCAGTTTTTATTATTTGCTCCTTCATAGATTTTGAGAAAAACTCAAAAAATTAAAATTGAAATAAAACTAGATCCTAGGGACATTTTGAAAAACCGATTTCAGCTGAAGCAAGACGCTTTAAAGAGTTTTTTATGAACCAGACAATTGCTCCCTGTTTACTCTTAATTGCTCCACTATTATATATAACAAATTCACATTCGTTATATGAGAAATAATCGAAAAACATGAAGTGGCTATGGAAGTGGTGGGGGTAGGCCAACTTCACAACCCGAATTTGAATGAATATAATAAACGCAACTTAAAAAGAATTGAACTGATCAATTGCTCCCGAATTGCTCTTAATTGCTCCGCAAAACTCATTAATTGCTCCTCAATTGGGTCCAAACTAATGGAGCATTCAAGTGCAATTCTGAGCGCGTAATTCAAACACATACGAAAAGAATTACTTTGGAATATCATTCTCAAGGGCTTATTTTGACTTGGAACTGATGACGTCCTCATAATTTCTCAGGAATCATTAGTGGAAGCTGGTTTTTTATTTGCTCCCTCATAATTACCGAGTTATTAATTATGTATCGCCAGTTGAATGAGCTATCGCAATGTACAGCTCGACCACCTTGGAACTAAGTGGGGAATAGATATTCTGGATGGAAATGAATAAAATAAGGGCAGAAACGATTGCTCTTTTGTCGCTTCAATTTGCTCCATCCTTATTTTTAATTGCTCCGCCGTAATTGCGATGTTATTCGCTAATTAAAATGAATTTTTGAACAGAACTTAACCTCACTTTTCTTATTCGACGCAAGGGACACTGCTGGCGGACGCCGCGAAGCAGATACCACCAGAATAAGGTGCCAATTCAAAAACACAAAATACAAATCGACTGCTCGAGAATCATTCGCGAGAGCTTGATTCCGACTCTAATTCTAATTGCTCCTTCGTAAAATTATTCAGGAATCATTCGCGAGATCTCGTTCCGAGATGCTCCTATAAACCGTTTCCGCTCAATATCAACGTTGGTGTACCAAAGTGGTGACTATAGGCTCATCACGAGCCATTCTCTTATCGGCACCATCTACGTGGGAAACGCTTCTCGCTGAGTAAGACACAGCGTCTCTTTGTCGTCAGCAAGGGCATCAAAATTGGCGAATGAAAGTAACTGCCGAAGTCGAATGCAACAGGATCCATTTTTGCAAAAAATTCATTGAGGCGTTCATCAGCCAAGCAAAATATCTAGGTACTTGCATTCAATTCTCATGAAAATAAAATACAGGATTTTTCACGCTAATTAAAAACGATTATTGCATTTGTCAAATTAAAATTTATTAATTTTGTAAATTTAGGTAGTTTTATCGTTTTCTTAAGATTTGGTTGAAAATTTGGATAAATCTTCATTAATGAGTTTTGCGGAAAAATTGATCAGTTCAATTCTTTTTAAGTTTCGTTTATTATATTCATTCAAATTCGGGTTATGAAGTTGGCTTACCCCCCACCACTTCCATAGCCATTTCATGTTTTTCGATTATTTCTCATATAACGAATATGAATTTGTTATATCTAATAGTGGAGCAATTAAGAGTAAACAGGGAGCAATTGTCTGGTTCATAAAAAACTCTTTAAAGCGTCTTGGTTCAGCTGAAATCGGTTTTTGAAAATGTCCCTAGGATCTAGTTTTTTTTCACTTTTACTTTTTTGAGTTTTTTTCAAAATCTATAAAGGAGCAAATAATAAAAACTTCAAAAAGTGAAAATTCCAATTTAAATAGTTTGAAATAAATACTTTTATTCAGAATAATTAAAATTATATTATATTAGTATTTAATATATTATAGAATTTTTTTTCTTCAAATATTAAATAATATTAATTTTGTTTGTTTGTCATATATTGCATTACTTATTGTTTAAAATCCCATTATAAAATAATACCTTAAAGTAATTACAGAACCATATTCCATTATTTCAAATAATGGAATATGGTCTGTAATGACTGATTTTGTATTTGTACGACTGGGGAGTTTTAAATTATTATTATAAAAAATTGAAAAAAATGACACTAATTGAAAAATTTGTTTATTTATTCAAAAAAAAAGATAGATATACTATTAAAGCAGTAGATCTACTAATTAAATTAAATACTGATATGAAAAAATTAACTCGTCAACCAGGAATCGAACCTCGAGCCTCTGGATATCTAGTCCAGTTTTTTCATATCAGTATTTAATTTAATTAATAAATTCAATGACAATGAAATGTGTCGGGTATACGCTATAGTCTTCTACAGTTTGTCATACGTAACCGAAAGGAATTTGGACAAACACTGTATGTTGACACGAAAGTATACACAAATAAACAAATATTAAATAAAAATATCACTTCAACAGAAGTTAATACTGTCTAATAAATATATAAAAAATTTATATATATATATAAAAAAATTAGAATAATGTGAAAAAGTTGGCCGTTGCATCACAATCGTCTTTGGTGTAATGGATAGCACACTGGACTAGATATCCAGAGGCCCGATGTTCGATTCCTGGTTGACGAGCTAATTTTTTCATATCAGTATTTAATTTAATTAATAAATTCAATGACAATGAAATGTGTCGGGTATACGCTATAGTCTTCTACAGTTTGTCATACGTAACCGAAAGGAATTTGGACAAACACTGTATGTTGACACGAAAGTATACACAAATAAACAAATATTAAATAAAAATATCACTTCAACAGAAGTTAATACTGTCTAATAAATATATAAAAAATTTATATATATATATAAAAAAATTAGAATAATGTGAAAAAGTTGGCCGTTGCATCACAATCGTCTTTGGTGTAATGGATAGCACACTGGACTAGATATCCAGAGGCCCGAGGTTCGATTCCTGGTTGACGAGTTAATTTTTTCATATCAGTATTTAATTTAATTAATAAATTCAATGACAATGAAATGTGTCGGGTATACGCTATAGTCTTCTACAGTTTGTCATACGTAACCGAAAGGAATTTGGACAAACACTGTATGTTGACACGAAAGTATACACAAATAAACAAATATTAAGTAGATCTACTGTTAAACGGGAGATCTTGCAACACTGATTAAGAAGCAAAAGAAAGTGTGTCCAGGCCAAAACTCGCTGACTCAGAACAAAATTTTATTTATTCTGACTATCTTAACAAGATTTCTTACTTCTTAGTTCGGCCAAACACACCATTCTTATCACACAAACATGCCGCGCAGGCATGCTAAAGTAAAAATTAGTTAAGGCCATTACACAATGAAAAAAATAAGGAATAAAATATAAGAATAAGATATTAGATATAGCACAGCGACCAAAACACAATGGGCGATAAGAAGAAACAATATTCAACCATATTCAACCAATCACAGCGGTTCAATGCCAGATGCTGGTGTGTGCACAAATGTCAAAAACATAAGTCGGAGAGTCGACTGCGCATAACATTGTGATTGGTTGGGAATAAGAAATAGATATCCAACGCGACGAAAATTCTGTTGCTATATCTTATTTCTTATTCTTTATTTTTGAATTGTGAATTGATCAACGGTTCTGCCATCTGCTGGATTCCACTATTCCTTATATTTTATTTCTTATACCTTATTTTTTTCATTGTGTAATGGGCTTTACTTGGCTAGTTGAGGAACATTTCAATTAGGGTTAATGGCGTACCAAAGGATAATATGTCCAGTTATTTACTTCAGTCTACGTATTGTCTAGTCTTGTCCAGTTCTACTTTCTCAATTTTATGTAATTTCTGTCTATTATAAGTATTATAGAAGTACATAGGTAAAATCCGTGTTAGGCACACTATTACCCCAAATAAGACCCCCATTTCCATCTCAAACACCCACAATTTTTTTTCGACGACGACTCCCTGCAGGTTGGACTCTACCCCTGAGAGTCTACATGGACCACTTTTCTAAACCACGCCTTTCCCAATACTTAAGGCAAAATTTAAGTGCACTCTCTATAAGTTTTTTGAAGCCCGGGAAACATCTGGTATTTCAGTTAATGGTAATTAATAATTTTAGTATCAATAAATAAATAAAATTTTTATACTATTAAGATATATATAGTCGAGTTAAAAAACAGTAAAGATGTATTCAAGTTATAACATTCACATTAAACAACAAAACCATTTTTTTATATGCATGTAATATTATACAAAGTTTTTGTCAACGATCTCTCTTCACTTTGAAAATTATCTCTAACCACTTCTGTATGCAATTTCAACATTAGAAAATACTTTATCAAGATCATTTTCTTTTTGAAATTTTCAATTGGCGTCATTCATTTTATTTCAAAAGAAATTTATAACACTTTTATTTATGAATTTCGAGTTTTCTAGTGCGCATTTACATACATGCAAACAGTATCACTTATAATATACTTAACATACATTCCGGGAGTGTAATTTTACTGTAATTTTACTACATTTTCAGTGATTCAAGGTAATTGTACACTTTCTACGAAAAATTCTAGTTTTGATCGCCCAACCTACCTTGCATACCTGGTAAATCCGCCACTGTTTATTAATAATCCCAAATCCTTAAAATTGCATTAGTATCGTGTAATAATGATTACTCTCTAGCAATTTAAATGCGTATGCCCAATTGCATTGGTATACTTGGTGGTTTAGTTGGCTAACAAATGTTTGCTCAAAAATGTTACTCAAATTTTTCGAGATTTTATTTGATAAAATCATATATAGACATACGCTAAAGAAAAGATTATTTGAGATTTTTTCACTCTACTTGTCTAATGTGTAGAATCAAAGTTTCAAGAAGAAAACGATTGTCTTGGGTTTTCTTATACATTCAAATTCTTGATCGAATATAGGTATAAATAAAATTGAATATTATAATAATCTGGAAAATAAAAATGAAACTATGTGTTATCATTATTACAACCATGCTGAAAAGATTAACGGCCATAATATCGATGAATGGTTGAGCTTTGTAATAAATTACAAATTTGTTTACGAAAAACCTAACACTTCAAACACATTTGAAAAACTAAAATCATCTCTTGTACAACCATGGGATGATGGAACACCAACGGTTGAAAATTATAAGCGAAGAATTCGTGCATTTTACGAATTGATGTTCAAATTGGGTAAGTTTCATATACTCAATTCTCGATAGATCACATATTTAGAATTTTCGGCCATGAAAAGCCGTCTTAAATGACTATTTTAAAGGATATCAAAATCCATATTTAACATCCACTATTGACTCTTGATTTATAAATAATTATACTAACCCAGTCATACTAGGATATTTGTCCAGAAAAACTGCATAGTGGATTTCTTTTCTAGAATACCCTATAAATTTCCAACATTTTTTTGAATACTAAATATTTTCCACTTTTTAGTAGTTAAATTTTCCGAAATACTATACCATATAGCGTATTTTCGAATTCCTTTATAAGAGCAACTCGATGGTATTATATTACTATATTATCATGAGAATTTACAAAGGTCCAAATCAATACGACAGTGGTCCAAATCAATTAGAGGTGGGTGAAAATCGACTTCCTAATTTTTTTTTAAACTTAGTTACATACATTTTAGCTGATTAAAAAACGTGTTAAAGATAGAAAAAAGATTTTCACCTCCAACACGAATTGTAATAAAAACAAACCGGTATATCCGTCCTTGGATCTATATCTGTCAAAAACTTATGGATAATACTGAGACTTTAAACTTCGTAGGCATGAAATTTTGGAGTGCTGCTGTAGAAGATATCATTCCACCGTGTGAAACATTAGATGAAATATTTCACCACTATGACGATATCACTGATTTTATAAATGATTTGCAGCAAAGAACTGGAATAAAATTAGCCTGGTTGTCCACAGACTTTCCATTTTTCGAGTAGGTATATTTTGAAAATAAACATCTGGTGTGAAATACGCATGACCTCTATATACAGATGCAATCATAAAACTTAACGGAGTGGAATTTTTGTTATAAACAAAAACACCATTTTTGAGGTTTTCGTCTGTCTGTTTTTCTTGTTCGTGTAAAAATGGCGGCTCTCATTAGACTGAAGAGCATTTTGAGGAGAATGTCTTATACTATAAAAATTTGTGGTTCCACCCAAACAATTTTATGAATTTCATTGTAGGAATGATGGAAAATTAAACAATTTTACAAATCAAGCACAAATATTTTCTTTGTATGGTCAACAAATAAAAAAAGCTATGGAAATGGCTCAAAAATTGAATACAAATGGTTTTCTTATCCACTGTCCATCATCAGAACAGAAAAATACAATATGCGTTAATACTAGCATACCAAATGAACTGAAAAACTATGCGAAAATGTTGAAGATGATTGCAGATTACAAAGATTATGTTGGATTTCGTGGTGAACTATTAATTGGCATTAGTGACAAGTTCAATCAGAATGATCTCGAAAGTTTTCCAGATCGCCAGAACAATTATTTGTTTGATGCTTTCAGTACTTTATGTTTCTTAAAGCATTACAATTTAGATAAACAATTTCGCATTAAAATTCAAACAGCTCGTGAATTTTTGATGATTTCAGAGTAAGTAAATTTAAACTATATTACTGCCGCACCTTTTTAACTTTGCAAAATTTATCCAGTAAAATTAAACACAAAATGGACCAAATATTTTGACGTGTTAAACATATCCTGAAATGCACTCTTAATTTGATTTTTCTAGAGGTGAAAGGGAGTGAATTCTAAGTTTTTGCAAATATCTCGATAATTATGAATTTTTCGAGGAAAATAGTTATGAGAAAAATTGTAGTTTATGAAATTCTTCACCATAAAGGTATCTAGATTTTTTGTAGAATTATTCATTTTTTAGTAAAAGGTGCGTTTTTTTCGAAAAATTCATAATTATAAATTTTTCTATCTTGATAGATCAGGATATTTGTAAAAAAACTCGAAATCATTACCTTTCACCAAAGATTTTAACCGAACTGAAACTGACGCCAAAATTAGGATAAAACCATTTAATTTCCGTAACCGTTACTGTTTTAAATAAAAAAATAAAAACCGATACCGTTACCCAAACCGATTATTTTATTTGAAAAACTCGATTTTTAACCGTTATATTTTTGTGTGTATGTGATAAAAGGTAAATTTGAATTTTTTGCGCGAATACTACTAACTACTAAGGCCCAGTTTTTTTAAGGATAAACCTAGTTAGTTAACTCGCGTGGTTTAAATTAAGTTCCCCCACCTAGATCCCGAAGCGTTGATCAGAAGAATAATAATATAATAATATATTTTATTATCATATATATTATTATAAGATCTGAATAATAATTTATTATAAATTATCATATATATTATTTATCATTACCTCAAATATTTCAATTCAAAGTGTTAAATATTTTATGCAATGATATCAAGTTATTAACAAAGAGTGGTTTTTGTGTAATTGTCTCTAAAATTGTGAAGATTGCAACGTCATTGACACATGTACAGTATGTCATCAGGGGAAGGGACTCGAAGTGGGGGAACTTAAACCACGCGAGTTAACTATTCTTATCCTTAAAAAAACTGGGCCTTATTCCATTACATCGATCGACGTCCACTTTGAGTGAGTCAGCCTGAGGGAAAATCGGTTTTCGTTAAATTTCGTACTAGTCGTGATCACGCTGTTGTTTTATAAACAATTCCGTATTAAATATTATATTAATTATTAGTTTATAATGTTTATATATCACTGACAAATTGAAGCATACACTAGAGCCATCTACACTGGAGAGTTTAGTAGTGAGAACTAAGCATAAAAAGCCGCGTAAAAACTAAACATAAAAAACATTTTGTTTTTTTATTGAATGTAAGTAAAAGATCTTAATTTTTCAACGAATTTTTTTTATAATATAACCTTTTAACCTAACAAAAGCGACCAAAGTTTTTAAACGTTTATAATTTAACTTGTATAAAGCTGTGATCCCACTTAAATTTAAACGCCAGCGTCCAGCAAACGGACTTGGCCGAACATATATCGATATGTCAATTTTCTATATTTTGACGCTGGAAATTGGAATTTCAACTTAGAGGACGCTGTAATTTTTTATGTGGACGCCAATGTCCAACGTTTTTAAATGAGGTCTACACCTGTGGATTCTGGACGCTGCGATTTTGTTTCTACATTTTTTCAATTAAGCCCGTTTGCTGGGGTCAGAGCTTTATTATAGTTGGAACTTGGAATAGCTTTATTTTATAATATTAAATATTACTTTTTCATCATTTACTTTTTGATAACCGAAACCGTTCTATTTTAGAATTTTAAACCGAAACAGTTTAAATTTCGAACAGTTTGAAAACCGAATGAATAAGGCATAAATCAATTATGAAATTTTGTAAAGTGAGCGCTACTTTTGTGGCTTGTGTATTTTTCAGTATATGTTTAGGGTACCAAAATGAAGATCTCTACAAAATTGCAACTTCATCGAATTTTTTTCGATGTCAAAGTTTCAATTTATTTGGTCAAATCATACCAATAAATCAATAAATGTATATATATATATATATAAAATACGTGGGTTTCCGATCTAACAGTGCACACACTAATAGGTTTTATTAAATTTTTCGATAATACTCGAAATTACCGAAGTGAAAACTATTCATGTGAAAGTTGTAGATATTTAAATTACACGTCGTTATTTACTGCTCCAACTTCCAATTTTAGTTGCAACTAATTATTTAACATAAATATTTACTTTTTTACCTTAAATGTTTACTTTTTTTAGGTACATGGGAAATGTTGGACCAATTGATTTATCTACAACACCAACCATACAAACTTGTGTCACAATAATGAAAACAATATTTGATAATGGTTTGTTACATTCACCACCAGGTATTGTTATAAATGGTTTAAGTTTGAAATGCAACGATTATAAAAACGTATTTGAAGATTTTATAGCCGATATTGATACGTATGTAGCTGCGTTACATGTAGTTTTTAAAATGTACTCAGAAGGCATTATAACAAAAAATGTGCATGTAAGTTTTATTTAATTTCTTGTATTATAACTGAGTGTTTCATTTTAAACAATGCATTTCTCCACGAAAGCGATTTTGGAAAAAATGATCCGAATAAATGTTGTTTTGTTCAGAAAGTGACATCTTATGATGATCTTCATTTCCACCGTAACAATGATCTTCAAGGTTCTTCGAAGATCAACTTGTGCTTTTTTTAAATCGGAACCCATATTTTATTTGACAGAATGGGTAATTAAATCTATTTTGGTTAATAACCATTTTATAGTCGTTTAAAAAAATAAATTTTCGAATATTGCATTTTTTGAGAAAAATAAGGTAGAAAGAAAAAATTTATCGAAATTAAAAGATTTATTGGTGGTCATAAGCTATTGATTTTGTCATATTGAAAGGAACTTGTAGCGGTTTCGCTTCTTTATTAGTGTGTATTTTAGTGTATTTTATTATTATATTTCTTTGACATAAATCAATAGTAACAAAACACAAAAAAAAAAAAAAATAATAATAATAATAAAAATATTTTTTAGAAATCGAAATAGTTATAAGCGTAAAGCAAAAATAAGTATTATAACAGAAATGAAAGACTTATCTGTTAAATTTGGTGGGTGGTATGCTATATTTTGTAAGAATTACAATATTAAATAATAATTCATCCAAACCAATCATCCAATAGGCATCTGTTGGAAGATTTTGGGAAGATTTTTTCTTTAAAAATATGTTAATTTACCACCCTCTTCGTTTATTTTTTCTCGGGCGCCAATTTGTAGAGGTAAAAGATTGATATATTAAATAATTATTATTTAAATAAATAATCAATATGAATGAAAGATATAATTGATCTTTATTGATTTGATTTATGACATATTATATTATTTATATGTAAATTACCAAGGTTATAAACATTCAAAGCAACCGTGATAATAGGGGAAAGTTATAGTTATGCAACAAATAAAAATGATGAACAAAATTATAATAATAATTTAATAAAGAAGCGATACCGCTACAAACTAAGATGTTCACGGGTTTTTATTAGAGGAATCGGTCAATAGGTTATTTAAGAAGAAAAAACCGCGGAGAGCTATTAAATTAGAGGATTGAAATACACCCTTTTCAGTGTTATCAATATATATCGCAAACGAAGCGAAATTTCGATATATTTTATATGAAACTATTTGTAGAAAATTGAATTTTTCATTGAAATGGCATATTTAAAACATTTTTTTATGCCAAAAATGTTGAAACAAAAAGAAAAAAAGATTAAAATTTCGATTTTTTTTGTTTTTTAGCTTTTTTTGAGGTTCGAGAAAGGTATAGGCATTACTATGTAGAAAAAAAGTAGACAAAATTTCCTTTAAAAGGCTGGGTTGCACAGCCGTGGTTACCAACCCTTATTTTTTTGGTTAAAAATTGACCGAAATATGACCACTCGAACATAGCTTTTATTTTTATCCCTCTTATACAGATATTGTTTTCATTCTCATTTTGTTGAAAAAATCAGACTTGTATGAATTTCTGACACCCGTTGAAGATACTTCTATTAATAATATTCATCATGTTATTGATGGTGGATACTTGTTGCCTAAAATAGTATGGAACGCTAACGAGACATTTACAGAAATAAGTACGAAATTTACTAATCATTTTCAAACTTTTAACAAAGATTGCACTGTAGTTTTTGACAGTTATCCTAGTGGCTCAAATATTTGGTCGAAAAGTGCAGAAAAGCTGCGTCGAACTAATCAAATTGGCCCAGGAATTCAAATTAAAGATAATTTGAAACCACTTTCAAAACCCGATAACTTTCTATCAAATGAAAGCAATAAAAAAAACTTTATTGGATATTTGATTCAAAAAATCAAGGAAGTTAATATTGACACAGTGAAAGCGGGCGGGATGCAGATATTCTTATTGAACAATGCGCAACAGAAAAAGCATCACAGTCAAAAAATTCAGTTATTGTTGGCCAAGATGTAGACCTTCTCATCATTTTATCACTTTTACCAGAACAATATCGAAATGTATATCTATAAATTATCTTGGATTTATTCATGCATTTAGTGGCTGCAATACGTCTGCATTTTTCAACATTGGCAAAAAAATTTTTGAAATTCAAAAATAAAAATGCTATACGGCTACAAACACACATTGACACGTTTTTACGTACTATATAATTTGAACACCTAGGCCAATTTGATTAGTTCGACGCAGCTTTTCTGCACTTTTCGAACAAATATTTGAGCCACTAGGATAACCGTCAAAAAATACAGTGCAATCTTTGTAAAAGGTTTGCAAATAATAAGTAATTTTTGTACTTATTTCTGCAAATGTCTCGTTAGCGTTCCATACGATTTTAGGCAACAAGTATCCATCATCAATTACATGATGAATATTATTGATAGAAGTATCTTCAAAAAAAATTCATATAAGTCTGATTTTTTTCAACAAAATAAGAATGAAAACAATATCAATAAAAAGAAAAGCTATGTGTTCGAGTGGCCATATTTCGGTCAATTTTTAACCAAAAAATTTTGCGACCCAGCATTTTAAAGGAAATTTTGTCTACTTTTTTCTCTACAAAGCAATGTCTATATCTATCTCTAACCCCAAAACAGTTATAGGTAAAAAAGCTAAAAAACAAAAAAAAAATCAAAATTTTGGCTTTTTTTTAAATTTTGTTTCAATATTTTTGGCATAAAAAAAATGTTTTAAAATGTAAATTAAATATGCCATTTCGGGGGAAATGGGAAATTCAATTCTCTACAAATAGTTTCTCACAAAATATATCGAAATTTTGCTTCGTTTGCGAGATATATTGATAAAACTGAAAAGGATGCATTTTCATCCCTATCTCCAATTTCCACCCTCTAATTTAATAGCACTCCGCGGTTTTTTCTTCTTAAATGACCCATTGACCGATTCCTGAAATAAAAACCCGTGAACGTCTTAGTTCCTTATTGCATTGTTTTTTTGTATATAATCAATAGCCTATCAATAAATACGAATGATTTAATTATTCGTATTTTTGACTCTTCATACATAAATACATTTTTTTTTCTAAAAAATGTAATATAATCTTAGAAAACTTTATTTTTAATGTTATAAAACGGTTAATTTCAAAATAAACATTTATTACACAGTTTACAACTATCTGAAAAGTTTAATCAAAATCTGAGCCGATAACCCATAGAACTAAGTTAAGGACGTTCATTCAAATGAGTACTATCTTTAATAAAATTTATTTAGGATTTAAAAAAAAATGTATAGTCTATCAATCTTACGACAATTTATAACTTTTTTTTATTTGTCCTAAATATTTTAAAAGTATTTATTGTAAAATATCAGGAAATGTAAATTAGAAACTGATTTGACTTGATGTGACAGATTTGACAGTAAACTATGTTGTATATTTGTGTGTATGTGTATATTATTTTAGTCTGCTGCGTGGTCGCTAGTTTTCAAAATATTGTGGCAAAAACAAACCTAACAAAAAAGCTTTAATTTTATTAAATAATTAATTCAAATGTCCGTCAACACCATTTTTTTAATGCAATTATATAAACTGCATATTTTAAAGAATATTTATAAACATTATTTATTATCCTGCCTACTTTAATAATATAGTTATTATAATTTTAAGTACAAAAAAATTCTGTTCTCCATAAGACGCTGTGTTAAAAGTTTGATTTTTAATCGACAATTACTCTTCGAAATGATCGTCAACAGGTGTTACATTTTAGAAGGATGATAACGACATAATTGAGCTATTCAATTCACTAAAAAAAATTTCTATCTACTATTAAGCCTCATGTATGAATGTCCATATGAAGAGTAAAAAATTCCACCTTAAATTATTTTGCAAATATATTTAGAAACGTCCTAAAAATTATCTTAATTTTAGGGTTATACTGGAAGTACATCGTTTCCAAATTCACTAAAAGAATGTGATGAACAAGCTAGAAAACTTAATATCATTCAATTGTTTAAACATATTTCACCTCATAACATATCACATAAAAGACATTGGGATATTTTAATAGAACGATTCAAAAACAATTTGTAATTTTTCAATTTTAAATATTCATTTGATAACTATTTTTATAATGTACAAAATAGAGATATTAAGTTTCACATGTTTTTTTTTTTTAATATATTTTTGTTTTGTTTTGTATACCTTTTTATTTGTTTTTAAGTATAATAATAATAATGAAATATAAAGCTAATAATAAATTATAAATACAATTAAATATTGTTATAATAATACATTCTGGATCATATCAATTAAATATTGTAATTGGAGTAAAAAATATATGAATTGCTCAACATATATAATTATTTATTTTTCATTTAAAGGAGCCTTTCACAAAACACGTGACGCAAAATATCAGTCATTTTAACGTGTTCATTATGCAATTATGTATCGAATGCAATTGGTCCGGAGTCGATATCATTCATTATTTGTTCTTGAGATATGCGAGACGAAAAAAAGTTCACGAAAGTATGAACGAGCGTACATTCCCGTTCATAAAAATTGAACCATCTGTAAGTTACATTCTAAGTGTAGATAGATAGATATTGTAGAGGCTGCCCTGGACGGGCTACACTTCGACCAAAAGGTCCATTGTGATACCTAAGGATGTGAGTGGAGTGGAAGGAATTTGTGAGTAGATTAGGATTTGGTAGGATATGCGGCTGCAGCCGACTCTGATAGGCACTATGCCGATATTCATCTGGATTTCGTGAAGTAAACTGCAGAAAGCCTTCTCAAGCATAGCCAGTTACTTCGTTCTTGTCCATACGCCGACAATTTAGTCAATTAACCGCCGCCCCCCTTATTTTTTTAATAATTGGCAAACTGCCGATGTCGGGATTCGAACCCATAACCTCCCAGTTTCCAAGTACGCATACTTCACAGACATAACGCCTTAGGCTGCCCGGCTACTTGGACTGTTGAAAAAGCGTATATACGCGTATATATTACTAAATATATGTATATTACATACAAAAACGCTTAGAATGTTTCAACTGGTTCAATTTTTATGAACGGGATTGTACTTACGTACACATGAACACACACAGACAGGCATCTCTCTAAAAACGATAAATTCGGACTCTAGGCACGACCTCGAAACGTAGAGATATATCGAAATTTTCAATTCGAAAAATCGAGCCCATTATAATAACTCCCCAAATGGGAAGTTAAAACTGCCGAACGAGAGATGAAACTTTCATGTTGGTAAAATGATAACTCTTTTACCAACTTTTATCTTGATTGATTTGTCGTGATTCAAATTTGATTACCATAGCCATTGAAAAATATTTCTTCAAAATGATCAGACTGATTTGTATGTGAATTAAAAACCGATTAAGTGTTCTGAACAAAAGTGGTAAAAAATCAATAATTGCATTTGTCTCAAAAATTTTTTTCCCATTTCGATTTTTTTATATTGCGAGTAGAATTCGTATAATTTCAGGGACCCAGCTGTATAAACTAAAAATAAGGACTGGTAGCCCTGCTAGTCCAGTTTCATTATAGCCTCTGCACTGCTATCCTTGAAAAATAATGTACTGTAGTGCCTGAATTAGTTCTGAATCAATGTAGCCAAAAAGAACAAATGTATATTATTTCAGAAAAAAATCAGGAACAGTCAATTAACTTACTGTGTAAACAAATAATTGTGAAAATCTACAAATGTTATTATATTTAGTTACATGATTTATTTTTTTATTGTTATATTTACATATATATATATACAGATCATTTTTGTATCAAAAAACTCTTGACAAAAGCTATTTCAACTCTTTTTCAAATTTGTTCAGAGTGAATGTTTTATTTTGAAGAATTCATACACTCAACATTAAATCTGGAATCGACAATATTTCCATAACTTCATCAAGAGTTTATTTTCCAGAGCTTTACATAAATGACTAAAAAATTTGATTCACCTCTGAGATTATTCCAAACAAACAGGTCAGAAACTAAAGCTTTAATTATGGAAGATATTATTCTAATTTCTTATATTATCTAATAATGATTTATATTCACTGAATTTAGATATGAAATTTAAAATTCAACAGCTCGCTTTAGATGATGATCGTTTTCTGAAATATTAAAAAATTGTTTTCTGCACTTTTTTAACCATAATTTATACAACTAACATTAAATGCCATACTAAATTTACTGGTACTGTTTAGTAATTAGTTAATTGACGTAAAAAGTATACTTGATTATAGCTCTTTGTCGTTTCCATTTTAGTATCGTACAGTATTACTAAAGATTTAGCACAGGGTGGCTACAAAAATAGCAAAATAAAATTCCCAGACTTTTCCAGGTTTTCCATGACTAAAAAAGTAAATTTCTAGGCCTATAAATACGTGTCACTGTGTGATATTCATATATAACAAAGAAACGATCTTCCAACTACTTTTAATCATCGACAAACTTTTCTCTTGAATTGAATTGATGGATCATCAACCATTTTTTCGATTTTGGTAACCAGATTAAAAAAATTGATTTTTTTAACACAGCTAAATTTTGTCCATATTGAATTTAAGATATTTGTCTTAGGTATCTGAAGAGTCAAAATGTAATCTGCACGCATTTTAATTTTAGTTGATATTTTACACAACTAATTTTTTTCTCATCTAAAACTACATTTAATTGGTTAAATTCGATTTTCCATGACCATGAACAAAATTTCATAACATTTCCAGATTTTCCCCGACAAGATCAAAATTCCGACATTTTCTGGTTTTCCAGGGAGTGCACCCTGTAGCAGAACGTTGTGGTCGAATTACTCACAATAAAGTACAAAAAAAGTATCCTATCATGAATGTCAGAAAAGTTTCGTTTTCGAAATACTTATAGACTTAGGAAAGCAATATTTCTAAAACAGAGCATTTTCTTATATTCATTAGAAATTGTTCCAAAGATCCCTTTTATTCTTATTTTAGTACACCCTGTACATACGTAACTGTAAGTTTTGACACCATTCTAAGGTTACAATAAGGCAATAAAGGTTTTTACATAAAACATTAAAATGAATAAAATTGGGCCATGAAACGCTTGCTAAAGACAGACATTTAGTGTGCAATATTTTATAAAATACACGGTACAATAATAAGAAATTTTGATAGCTACATTCCATAATTAGATAAATAAAATATGGTAACTCATTTATACAAATTCTAAACAACTTCTAGTCATGGTAGAAGGATGCAGTTTTTTGCATAAGACGCGGAATAACTTCAAACTTACGGAAAAAATAGGAAAAATTTAATTCCCTTCCACGAAAATGGTAAAAACTCTCAAAAAAAACCTTCTTTATATGTTAGAAGGGTGCGGTTTTTTGCATTATATCAAGAATGCGGAGCTGAGACCGAAAGCCGCGCCGGAGGTCACGGGGACGGAACCCCTTGCGAGCAGAGCGAGTCTGAATTAATACAAGTCTCAGTTCATTAAAATGCGAATTATTGTTTACTGCTATCATTTTTGTGATCCTTCATTTCAATTGTTTGGTTTGATTTTTTTTAAATATTTATTTTTAGTTTTTATACTTATATTCGTTCTTGTTATTATTTTTATTGCTTTCATTCGTTATATCATATTTATATCAAAATAATAAATAAAAAACGAAAGCGATAGAAAGAAGCCGGTTTGTTTTGACATATTTTCACGTGCTCAGTGAATGTATTTGTTGATAGCGATGGACTCTCTGTCTTGAGTGTACTATATATGTAGGTTACAAACAGTTTTGACATCTACATAATAAACATGCAAAATTTTAAAAAATGAGCATAGCTTTTGTGATAAAAATTTTATACGATTGAGGTCAGTGTGAAAATGTCTCAGATATGCATACCTACTATGAGCGCTGGTTTTAACGGATTTTATATCCAAATAAGAAGATTAATATTGTTTTAATTAAAAAAACCCCAATTAGCTTGTAAACACTACTCAAAAAAATGTTACTACTATTTTTCACAATATAACCACAACAATATAGTGGGATATTTATTTTTGTAATACAATTATTTAAAATTATCCATACCACAAACTAATGAGAAATTTAAAAAATATTTTTAATTGTAAAACTGAAAATGATTTTATTTTTATAAAATTTCTCAAACTAAAGGAAATGCGACTAGAAACAAAATTAGATCTACATACATTTATATACTTACGACTAGGTCCAATCATTTTATCGATTCACTGAATTAATAACCAAACTTAAATAACCATATTAATTTAAGTTAAGGTTTTTCGATCATAGCACAAATTATAAATTAATAGTTCATATTTCTGTTATCCTAATTTCTTTTTAAATAATCTTAGATAGAGGAGACACGGTAATATAATTCTAGTTAGTACTATAGTAAACTCAAGCTAGAAAGTCCATCCATATAAACGAGCGAAACGCGTGATTAGAACACATGGTGCAATAGAATTAGTTTGATAACTTAGACCTTTAAATCTGAATTAATACAAGTCTCAGTTCATTCGTATGCGAATTCTTGTTTACTGCCATAATTTTTGTGAATCATTTAAATTGTTTGCTTGAATTTATTTTTAGTTTTTATTGTGATATTCGTTCTTGTTATTATTATTTTTGTTTCCATTCGTTACATTCATTTTTATAACAAAATAATATGAATATAAACGAAAGAAGATAGAACGAAGCCGATCTGTTTTGAGATATGTTCACGTGTTCAGTGAATGTATTTATTATTATAGATGAACTGTGAAGCTTGAGTTGACTATAGAAAGCGGAAGACAGTGTACGTATTTATGTTGAAAATTATACCAGATGATTTGTTATTTTGCTTAGTTTGTCCACATATGTACGGTTAATAAATAACATATGTTTGTCCACATATGTCAGGTTCATTAATTAACGGAATTTTTCCCACAGAACAAAAATCTACCTTTAATATGGTCAAATAGGAAAATAATTATGTACACATAAAATTTTCTTTTATCAACATGAATATTCAATGTTCAAAAAAAATTACATGTAAAAATAATGTATTGGTTCAAAAACTTATACTTCTTTATAAAAGACTAAGAGCTGGCTACATAAAAGTGAACTGATCGAACATATTCGTGATTTTTTCTCATAAGTTTCCCATGATATCTCGTCAAAGCAAGAGCGGCATTTTGCAGAAGTCTCAGTTAAGGAGAAGAGTGTGGGTGGGGGGTAAACGTGTAGAGTTTTGAAAAAAAAAACGATCGAACGTAGTTCTGAAAATTGGTGTAGTATTACATTTTGAAAATAGAAATTGAAAGAAAATGTTCCCAGAAGTGTAGGTTGAGGCCCAACCGCTTCCAGAAGCGGTAAAGTAGTTAACTTTGAGTTGAAATTGAACTTTTTTATGTAAGCCTCACTTTTAACTTCTATAAATTTATGAAAAGTAGAATTGAACTTTATAAGTTCAATTTCAACTCAAAGTTAACTACTTTACCGCTTCTGGAAGCGGTTGGGCCTCAACCTACACTTCTGGGAACATTTTCTTTCAATTTCTATTTTCAAAATGTAATATTACACCAATTTTCAGAACTACGTTCGATAGTTTTTTTTTCTTCAAAACTCTACACGTTTGACCCCCCCCCCCTCACACTCCGCCTTAACTGAGACTTCTGCAAAATGGGGCTATTGCTTTGACGACATCATGGGAAACTTATGAGAAAAAATCACGACTATGTTCGATCAGTTCACTTTTATGTAGCGAGCTCTTAGATCATAAACAAAATGATACTAGATCGAACCATACATTAACATTATTTAATTGAATTTCCTACTGTAAGCTGATCCCATATACTTTTATAATACTTTTCAGCTTGTAAAATATGAATTTTCATTGTTTTGGAAATACTTAAAATTGAACAATTATTTCCATCTTCCGCTCAAAGAAACTTTATTAAAAAATATGGTGTTACATTTATACCATTCGTATTGAAGTTTATTTTTTCACGATTGTTCATGGTCTAATTAAGAAATTTTCCTTTCAGAATGAATGCATATAAATTATAAAGTTTAATGTTGATAGACTATTTTAAATAGAAAACTTTTAAGTACGAAATATTCTTTATGCTGTTTAAGTTATTATTATTCCACCGTGCCTCTAAAACATGAAAAATATTCAAATTCTTTGGCCTTTTTTAATGAAAATAATGACTGAGATCCGATTTAGTCCAAAATATTTTTTGATGATTGATCTTGTAGGTAAACACCATATTTTATAAAATCTGAATACAATATTTTATCGCGCCATACAGACTATTTTGCATGTGGAGAATCTACACATCAAAATGAATAACATAAAATTTCAGAAACTAATTTTGAATTCATCTGAGTCGCAGTCTTGTATTCGTGATATTTAACTATAAAAAATTCAAAATGCCACAAATTGATAGGGGATAAAATTATTTGCAAGTATTTTTGTAATATTTTCTAGATCTTTATACGTATATGTTTGGAATATAATTTAACACAAAATGGGGGATTCCACAAAAATAGTTATTAAACGCTGTACATTTATTCGATAGTTTAGAATTCCTATACCGAGCGATAAGTTTGTTTGTGACACTCTATATATTAAAACATACAACGCTGTCTACAGAAAGTATTTAAAAGATCCTGATTTTCATAATTGTTTTAAACTATAGCCATTTACTAATAGATTTGCTACAAGTATAAGCAATCGCATTTAAAATTTTTGTTGTATAAGATTACTAACACAAGTTATTTCAAAAAGGAGCTTCAATCAATAAATACAAATGTGTTGGGAAATCTACCGGGGGTGTGGTTTCGCCTGATGACAGAAAAAGTAACTATTCTAAGTAAATTCAAATCAAATTAAAAGTGGTTTCATAAATTATAATAATTTATTTGTTACGTTTTAAAACTAAAGTTTATATGAACAATATATCGACTGTCAAAAAAAGAACCTACTTAGGTTAGTTAACATTTTACCCGATAGATAGTGAATTAAGTGGAAGACTTCCCAGTATACATAATCATTTTTCTCTATCAAAACTGAAGCCCGGCTATTAGTTTATAAAAGATGGTGTTTTTACAATAAAAGTTTCTTGTCAAAAATCTTTTATAAAAGATCTTATTTAAAAATATTCTAGACTTTAAATTCGATGTTAGATTTTGGTGATATATAAACAAAATTAATTAACTGCATCATTCTTACTTCCACACTTTATAGAAGATAATGAATATAAATAACATTGTAAGTTATTGAACATGAATAATTTCTTCACATGGTTCAGTACCAAAATATCGATCTCCAAAATTACCAATACCCGGTAGAACATAAAATTTTTCATTAATTTCTGGATCTACAGCAGTTGTCACAATTTGTACTTTAGGAAACGCATATGCAATTGAGTGGACACCTGATTCAGCCATTAATAATGATACTATGTAAATATTACTTTCAGCCACATCATGATCCAATAATACTCGTATTGCCATCATGGCTGCAGCACCTGTTGCTACAGTTGCATCCATTAATATCACTTTATAATCTTTAATGTCTTTGGGAAGACGAAGGTAATACAACTGTTAGTGTAGAAAAAAAACGATAAAATTAAATAAATTTATGATTTATGTATAAAATTAAAAAATAAATAAATTGAGTTTTTAATGACAGTAAGTCTATGAGGGGACTCGCATAGAATATCATTAAACTTTCTAAGATTGCTAGAAATATTTATTAGCCTGGTAAAAATTTTATGGTTGTATTATAAAATGTGAACTCAACTCAATAAAACAGTAGAACAAATCACGATGAATCAGAAGGATTACTAACAATGCCTTATAGTTTCTATAGGTCTTAAGCATAGGTCAGATTTTTAAATATAAAAATTCGTCGTACATGGTAACCGTCTCTGCCGGATTTGAAAATTCCGACATATAAACTAAGTTTCGTTAGTGATTTCGATTTAATAAGTAGTCTTAATTTTAATAACAAAATCTCGCAATACTGAAGAAATTATCGTATATTTCGCATATTTTCAAGAGCTCATTCAAAACTCTATACAATTCCCGATCGAATGAATTTTAAAAAAAAGTAATTGGAATAAAACATTTACCTCAGGTTCACCGGTTATTAAATTCGTTTGAATTAATATTTTTCCAATTCGTATATCTTTACAAACATCACAGACAGCTTGTTCCATAGTTTCACCAGCACGCAAAATTGATACACCACATACCTTATTACTAGCACCACGTTTACCTTGATACAGAACACCTTGAGGTGTATCAACTGTAACATTTTGAAATGGTAACAATGACAACGTATATTCAATCACTAGACGTATCAAACGTTTTGAATAAAATATAAATTCATCACGCGAAGTTTCTCTATTTCTGATAAACGTATGTAAACCACGTATTTGTGGCGTTGATGGTAATCGTAATAAATTTTCTGGCATTGGTTGTCCAATATATGAATGTGCTAATTTTTCACGTAATTTAAAGCCTCTCTGAAAATTATCAAAAATTACAATGTAAAAAAATGATATTGGGAATAATAATAAAGGGAGCTCTAGCACTTGGATATGCTCTCTGGTGGATAAATTATAAACTGGAGCTATTAGGTCAATATTCCCTGGCCCAACCCCCGTGGCATACCCTTCGGTCAACAAGTTTAGTGATGGCACTCTGGTGAATAACTTAGAAACTATTACTAGTAGGTTAAAATATTGAGCTCCACCCCCTATCAGAGATTCCAATCTATTATTTGCATATTAGGAACTGTAAAGGAGGCGTGGCTTAATTAATATGGCTGCCTTAAGGTTAAAAATTTAAAATAAAAACTGGGTTTTTTATTTTATTTGCTATTACATTCCCTACCAGCACAGATGCATCTGCTTGTAAATTTAGTACGAGCAGGTGAACTAACGATTTCCATTTTAATTCGATAAAAATTTTTTTTTTTTTAATTTTATGAAAATGAATTTCACGTGTTGACATCATGCAATGCAACCTTATCATAGTTAGAAAGTTAACCACCAGACGTCGTGACCAAAGTGGTCAGTTACGAATAACTACTTGAACAAAATAATATATTTTTAAAGTTACTTAAATAACAAATGACTCTGTTGTAATAATTCAATCATTCGAGTACTGAAAAGGACAAAAGTTCATGAAAATTTTGTTAACTTACAAGCTGCAGTTGTGTGTGAACATGTTGTACAATTAATTCAATAGCCACTTCATTATCGCCACCACGAGGTACAATGATATCAGCATGTACCATACTTGGAGCTATGTAATAATTAAATGATGGTTGTACCATTGTACAGTATTGTTTTAAAACACCTTCTAAATCACGACCACGTTGTGAAATATCTCTATAAATAAAAAATAATAATCAGTGATTGTAAGAAATTAAATAGTTGGTGTGAATAGATCCATTCGCGATGGTTTTCTGGCTTAATTTAAAAGAAATAAAATAAAATTTGTTTAATACGTTATTTGGAAGAAAACCGAAAATGAAAGTTTTAACAGGAATTTTCCAGGTTTTCTAAAATTTTCACTAAAAACATAATTTTCCAGGCCTATCAAAATTCAAAATACCTTAGAATATCTTTAAACTGTTAATATATTACCAATATTTCCACTTTCTAACGCCAATACTTGATATTTAAACATCAATACATATCTTGGTGAGGATCGAACTCAGGCAGCGGTGGACTGGCAGGAAACGGCCCACCGGGGACCCATACAAGGTTCGACCCATACAAGGTTCGGCCCAAAAAAAGGTAAACGGATTCGTCTAGCAAAGAATTGAGCAGCCACGCACTTCATTTTATATCAGACGTATTCGTTAACCTTTTTTTCACTCTGAACGAGCTCTGAGACTCTGAAGACTCTGAAATGAGCTTTTATACGCAATTCTAACGTGAATTGGCTACTTTTTCTGCTCTATAGGGCAGGTTTAAATTATTTAACTCGAAATGCATAATAATATCCTTTTTAGATTTTTTTTCGACTTGAACTTTCTCCACTTTTATTTTTAACCACCACTTATGCTATACAATGAGCAAAAAATTTGTGTGCTTTTAATAAATAAACATACACAAAAAAATACGTCTTTTAAAGATCAGCTGATGTCGCGAGTTTCTTCTATACACTATATAATACCTACAGATACGCGCACCGATTACTAACGCAGCGCCACGATCGTTTATATTGCACGTATATAGCTATACGAACACACGTTCGGTCACTAGTTTGGGCCGCGCGTGTGAGAAACGAACATCTATTTTTGCATATATGTTTAACTATTTTTGCATATTTGTATTAACTTATTGGATAATCCACGCATGCAGAATGAAATTTGAATTGGTAATTCAATATTCGAGTACTTAAATTACTTAGACCTTCTAAAAGTGTAAAACATATTTATAATTGAAAATTCAATAATCGGGCATTTTGCCCATTTTCTCGTTTTTTGGCCGTCGGCCCACCGGGAATTCTCCCAAACTCTCATATGGCCAATCCACACCTGAACTCAGGACCTCTGTGTTCCGTTCCGAACGAGTGCTATACTAACTAAGCCACAAAGATGCTATGCGAAATGTGTATAATATTTTACTAATTTGATATGTACGTGTATTATTACTTTTTTATTTGATTATTTACGTACATTTTTTAATTATTTTTGTACACTTAGCGTATATTCATTCCTTGTTAGTATCAGCGTCGGACTGGCCATATAGTCGAGGTGGCGTTTGCTAGCCGGGCCCTAGCGTGCGCGGGCCCCCCACGGACCTGGCTTGCGAGGTTTGCGATCTAGATGTAAAGTAGATAGTTCATACATAGAAATGAAACAGAAAAATTAAAACTTGTTTTAGAAATTTCTGAACGGCGATAACTTTTGAACGAATCAACCGATTTTGACGTGTATCATAATAAACGATATTTGACATTGTTTAAGAGATGCATTATATTGTTACGATTTTCAGCGCAGAAGCGCATTAAAACGAGTCTTTGCTCTCTATTAATAATAATAATAATTAATAATAATTCATTTATTGATTCTTTTTTCCACAATACAAAGATCGTACAGAATAGATCAAGTTTCATAAAAAAGGGAAATGGATATGATCGGACAAGAACTGTTGGATTCGTTGATTATATTAAACACAGAATCGGATCTTATCAAGGATGACGAGAATAGCAGCTTTTACGATCGAATTATCGACAGCTTAGCTGAAACTTCTCCTCTTTAAAAAAAATGTTGATTGGTTAGCTTTCGATTTGTTATAAAGTAATTGGAACTATATTTACCTAATCTAATATACTATAATGCTAAAAGTGAAGCTGACTGACTGTCTGACACACTCATCTATATAAAACCTAACCCACTTCTAGACATGCTAGAAAGATGCGGTTTTTTGTATTCGCCGCGAAATTGCTTCAAACCGACGAGAAAAATCGGAAAACTTCAATTTTTTCATTGCAACTCCCCGGAAAATAGGAAAAACATCCCTCAAAATTACGTTTTTCTGTTCTATACATGCTAGAAAGATGGAATTTTCACCAATCGATCCGAAATAACGTCAAATTTACAGAATATTTTGAAAAATTTCTTTACCTACATCGCAACCCCACCGAAAATGGGAAAAACATCCCTAAAACTGACCTTTTCACTTCTATTTATGATAGAAAGATCGGGTTTTTTCCATTCGACGTGGAACAGGTTCAAGATAACAGAATTATTTGAAAAAAGTAAATTTTTTCATCACAACCCTTCGCAGTTGGGAAAAACACCCGTAAAACTACCCCTTTCCTTCTATACATGCTAGAAAGATGCAGGTTTTTGCAATCAACCCTAAATAGCTACAAATTAGGAAGTTAATTCGAAAAACTTAATATTTTTTATTGCAACTTCCCGGAAAATCGCAAAAAACACACCCGAAAATTACGTTTTTCAGTTCTATACATGCTAGAATGATAGGATTTTCACCAATCGACCCGAAATAAAGTAAAATTAACAAAAAATTTTGAAAAATTACATTACCTACATCGCAATCTTCCGAAAAGTGAAAAACATCCCTAAAACTACCCTTTTCACTTCTTATCATGTTAGAAAGATCAGTTTTTTCCATTCGACGTGGAACAGGTTTAAAATAACAGGATTATTAAAAATCACAAATTTTTCCATCGAAACCCTTCGCAAATGGGATAAACCTAAAACGCAGAATAACTGCAAATTAATCGGTTGATTCGAAAAACGTAATTTTTTCCGTCGCTATCTCTTGAAAATGGTAATGTGAGACCTATCTATGCGCAGTCCCCCCAAACCTCCCACCATAAATCCACTTCCCCCAAAAAATTTCCCCCCCGAAAAAACCTAATGCACCTAAAATGCACTAAAAATTAGTTGGTCGTTTAGTAGGTCTACCCATATTTAGACAAGTAAAATTAGATATAGAACTTCAAAGTCACTAAAAAGCGAGAAATAAAACCTATTTTGACAAAATGGAAACCCGACTTCAAAAATCAAATATTCTATAACAAAAAATGCATTAAAAAGTAAAAAAATAATTGCATATTCTTGTGCCAATTTTAGTTCACCTAAGCAAAAATTTTTAAATATATATGTACAATTATTGTTATTTTTGGAGGCGGTGTCCAAATTTTATGTGAATTTCTCTATGCTGACACCGACTCCAAAAATAACAATAATTGTACATATATATTTAAAAATTTTTGCTTAGGTGAACTAAAATTGGCACAAGAATATGCAATTATTTTTTTACTTTTTAGTGCATTTTTTGTTATAGAATATTTGATTTTTGAAGTCGGGTTTCCATTTCGTCAAAATTTTTTTTTTAGACTTCAATACTCTTTATGAAATAAAAATAAAATATTCTGAATGTCTGAATAGGCATAAAACAACACACGCGCTTCCTAATTTTAGTTATTATTTCAAAATTGTTTGTGGCTACACTTTTATTCTCAAAAATTTGGTTCTTCATGACAGAGGAAATATTGATAGCGCAAATGTAATTAAGAAGTCCACAAGTTACAAGACTCAACACATCGTCAATGTTTCCTATGCTATCACCTAGAAGATAAAATAAAGGATTCACCACCATATCAAGGACTTATTTTTTAAGACTAAACTTAACATGGAAAAACCCGTTAGAAAAAATTTTATATTTACCTTTTCAATCGCCTAGCAAGCCTCACATCCGCATCTGTATCAACGAATATTTTCATATCTAATAATTTGCTCACATCGCAATCATGGAAAGTTAGAATTCCTTCAAATATAATTACATTAGCACCATACATAGTTTTCTGCAATAAACAATACAATTGACTTATATAGCCTGTTTAATTTCCAACATATAGGGTTTAACTAAACAGGGGATACTTTACTTTGAGAGTATATCGCCGCCTAAATGTAAAAACTGTTTTTTCTTTCTTTTGAAGAAACGGAGAAACACATATGTGTTTTTTAAATTAATGGCTTCCCAATAACTTTTTAAAACCTCATTTTAACATATTTATTACATTTGTGCATACTTTGGCGTCAACAATACAATAAATTGTAAAAAAATTTACAATAACCTCCCCAAGGAGGTACTGGAAATACAAAACATAAACATGTTTAAAAAGCACTTAAAATTTTTTTAAATTAGAAACGCCTTTTACATAGATGACCTTTTTGTTTAATACTAAATCAATTTTTGGTATTATTGTATTTGTTGATTTTGTACTAAATTTTCTATTAAATTTCTTATCTTATTTTATCCATTGTTGACTATTGTTTTTACGTTATACTGAGTTAATTTTTTTAATTGATTGTTTATATTTTATTGTTAAATATTTTATATTTTATTGTTAAAATTTTTATTTATTTATTGTTGACTACTACCTCTAAGCCCCCTTTCCCCTCGTCCGATTTTACCCATTAACGGACTTTACCTTTAGAATACCAAAAGCGACTCAAATACCAAATTTCATTCCAATCGGAATAAAACTGTGATCGCGAGAGAGTCCACAGACATTTTAAAAAAAGTACCTATATATATATATAAATTTTAGCGAGTGATTTTTAACATCTAATAGATAGGATCGATGAACATTTGAAGAAATTTTTACGAAATTCCAACATTGGTGCAAAAACAAGAGCTGCATTTCCTTTGGAAGAAATTCGCTAAAAAGGCGTTCATATTGTAACATAACTGCAACAGTAATACTTTATGAGTGCCTAAGCAGACTCGCATTTCGCGGACGTGAAAGGTGTGCACCAAGTATATAGATTACAAGTGATCAAGATTACTAGTGATGTTAGATGCTATCTAAATTTAAATAATTTATTTACAGATTAAAATTTTTAATTTCTGTTAAAAAGAGTGTTTCTGTTTATTATGAAATGTACTGTACTGTACTGTCCGGTCAACCTTAAGAGTTTGTTAATGAGAAAAATTATGCCATTATCATTTTACTCCTTTCTCATATTACATTTAAAATAAACGAATATTTAAAATAAAAAGTATATTCATTATATAAATAAATACACTTGTTTAAATATGAAAACATTAACGCGGCTATTGTCTCTTGTATTACATTGTAAGTAAATAAGAATAACAATTGATAATAAATAGAATAAAAATATCAATGGAATATTTAAATATAAAAAAAGAAAATAAAACTCGTGGAAACAAAATTAATTCATTTTTAAACGTAGATATAATGTAGGTATAAATACAGGTAAGAACAAAAATAAAAATAGTCTAAAAAGATGGAAAAAGAAGAAAGAATAGGCTCATATTTCGCCATTCTATAAATTTATTTTTTATATAAAAGAACCCCGCAGAAGCCTTATTATTATTAATATGAGAATTGGCTCGAAAAAAATTGGCTGTAATTCAAGTATATTGCAGTACACTACCTCCCGATCAAAAATTTTCAAAGCCGAAAGTCCCAGAAATCCTTAGTTTATGAGCTACAGACTCTGGAAGTGGCGTTAGTGAGATATTTTCTAGATAATGCCACGTCCAAAACATGTAGCTAACATGTAGCAAAAACTAAATATTTCTGGGACGTGTGCTTATGATAACTTTTGATCGGGAGGTCATGTTCTATGTAAGGAGATAAGGTTCCAAGAAATCTAAAACCTTCTCTACAAATAATTATTAAACTTTATTATGGATTTTAAACCAAACGTTTATTTTACCACAATCAATATACTTGAATTTCACGAAGAGTTAATTTCCAGATACCGCCACTTCCAGAGCTTGTAACTAAACAATTAAAGATTTCTGAGACTTATACCCATGAAAACTTCTGATCGGGAGATGAAAAACAAATCATCCCTATCACACAAAAGTAATTTGGGGAATATTAGCGTTCTTGTGTAGATTAAGTGGGGGGGGGGGGTGCTATTCCCTTTATATACGTCCGTGGCAACATACCTACCGGAGTTTTAGCCAATTTGATCGAGAGCCAAATCTCATACAGATTCTGCAGGGTCTTTTTAATTCACTATTTGTTTTTTCTTCTTTCTTTGTTAATTTGTTTTTATAAAATTCATATTTTTATCTTTTAATCTCATTAAAAAGCAAGGAACAAAAACATTATATCGGAGAAGTATTGTTGTAGCTAAATCGGGAAGTGCATTATGATACACCTTTATTTATAACATCGATGTAAAGTCAATGAAAATGTGAGACAAAGTACAAAGAAAAGTATTTTTAAACTTTTTTATGAAAAAATACTGTTAGTTTTTTGGTGAATACACCTGTATACACTATTTTATAATAAAGATAATAATTTACCGTTCTATTTTCTCTACTGTGTGTAACAAAATTGTAAACAGGAACTTCCACTTTTTTACCATGTTTTAATCGTTGTAATACTTCAAATAATAATTCAAAATCAAATGCATCCGGATGATCAAAATTGTATTCATTATTCTCAGCAAGAATATGTTGTTTTTCATTAAGTACTTTGTAAAATGAGTCCATACTTAATAGGGTCACCCATGGAACGTCCAATGATTCTATTATTTTTGTTGCAACTGTTGTTTTTCCTGATGCACTTCCACCACAAATACCTATCAAAAATTATATCGATCGTACAATAAGTGTATCATGAAAAAAATATATTTAAAAAACTAACCAGTAAAAATCTGAGCCCCTATTCAATGTGAATGTTTAGTTTTTCAAACAAAAATTCTTAAAAAAAGAAACTTTTTTGTCTTTAAATTTTTCTTATATCTATTACAGTTTCAAAGATGGACTATTTCCCCCCTCGTGGGGGATGCATGGTCCGATTTTGCTCATTCACGAACTTGACTATACTTTTAAGCTCTAGAACACACACAAAATTCAACTCGTTGTTGTGTTGAAAATTATTCAAATAATTTTTAGTACCTCAACACATTATTGAAAGAAAACTATTAAGAAAAATATTTAAGAGAAAATATTTTTCTCCTTAAGAAAGTAGTTTTTTTTAATAATTACAAAAAGAAAACAATAAGATCTAGTTTTGATTTTTATCTTTAAAACAAAGATTTTTTTAAATCAAACGAATTAAAAAAAAAATTATGAAATCAAATATAATTGACATACAAAGAAATTATTATTAATTTGAACATGTTTTGAAAGTATAGATTAAATTTTGTTAAATTATTTTTATAGAAAACAAATTGATACGATGTAGTAAATTGTATATAATTTCTGAATTAGCAAGTGGCCGCGAGCGCTAAGGCATCACAAGAGGAGTATTGTGTCGGTTCGTATCCAATGCGTTGTATCTGAATGCGTCCATAGTTGTTGAGAAACTAATTTCTTCTAGAAGAATCTATACAAAAATATGTTTTCAAAAACAATATTTTCTAAAGTGTCAACAACCATGTTTCAAGAAAGATCTATGATTGGTATAAAAGTTATTATCATCTGTTTGAAATAAACTAATGTTCGATTATCATCAGTTCTAAATGTACAATTCAGTTTAAAAAGTAAAATTTGTTCAAGTAAATTCATGTTATACATTGTTTTATTCAAAAGAGATACAACACCAGATCATTTAAATAGTAGAAATTAAAAAAATTAAATTCAAATTATTTTTTAAATAAAGGTTTGAATATCATAAAGTTTTTGTTTTATTTAATTTTTTTATAAAGTGCGTGTTGTCCAATTGGCATATATTTAGTAAAATTTTATTAATATTTTGTGTTTTTTTTTGTGTGTGCCGAGTATCAGAATCTGTTTGTAGGTTCTACAGCGCTCCTTTAAAGGCTAAAGAGAGCCAAGATACTGCAATATCGTTATGTCTTCGTTTTTGAGTTATCGTATTGACAGGCAGACGGATATGCGGAAATGGACTAGTTAGGTTATTTTATGAACACCTAGACACAACTAAACTTAATATACCCTTGTATATATCATACATATCAAGTATAGAAATTATTAATGTTCAGTATAGCATGATTTTTTAAGTTTTTGTTCAAACGGGCAATCCGCAATACACTAAACTAAAAAAAAAAAAAACAAATACCCAGACATAGACATGACAAAATTATATAGGAAAGTTATTTTGTTTTGTAACTATCGTTGGTATTTTATAAAAGAAGTTCTGGAAGCTGGGTAAAGCGGATAACCGACACGAATGTTAAACATGCTTAGTAAGTAAAAAGTAAAAGTTGGTGACAGGGAATTAATAAACAAATGAATCTGGTGTTGTAAGAAAGGTTGGTATGTCTTCGTAGTGATTATGTAACTATAACGAAATGTTTGTTACCTAAATAACAGAGGGTATGCGTAGTGATTATGGAAAGGTATCTAAATAAGAAAGTATATTGAGGTTTAGTAGCGAGTTCACTACATCTTCAATTCTAAAATTTAAATTGGATAATAAACTCTAAAACTACTTGTACTTTTAAAATGCTTATTACCTATAACAAATGGTTCAACATGTTGCCCAGCTGAATTATACCAAGGTGGGCGCCCAGCAGTATATATGGTTCGTGTTTGGCTTCGTATTATAGATTCTGCAGTTGTTTTGGTTGCTGACTGGGACAAGGATGTTGTACGTTGTCTTCTACTTCTTGGCGATTTTTGTGAGCCTATTTCAAAAAAAAAGTTCATGACTATCGACCAGCGTATTTCTTTTTAAGTAAAGCATCCCTACCTAACCTAATAATTTGATTATTGTTGTTACTTAATTTAATATGCATATAATACTATGTGAATGTATGTCGGAAATGAAAACAAATGGGTATTTCGAAAAACAAAATAATAGGGAATATGCATGAAAATTTTTTTTTCACTTGAATTGAAGCATGTTTACTTGACAAATATCAAGGTAAAATGACTTTTTAAATAACTTTAAAAATAAGCGAGATATGAATGATTGAAATTCCCGATTAGACAAAGAGGGTGATAGCCCTCTTGATATGTTATGTGACGTCATATTACACTTTCACCATTTAAAATACACGTAAAACTTCGTTTTTAGTATTTTTGCAAGAAAGAGATAGATAATAATCTTTAAAAGCTTATAGCTTCCTTGATATTTGTCGGATTTTAATTTCGTTTTCAAATATTATTACAGTATTAACAGTATTTTCATATTCTGAAAATAAATGTGAAAAAAAAATTTCATGCATATTCCCTATTGTGTGTAACCTGTTTTTATAGTTACACACTAAACACATTCAATATTATTTTATTGGACTTGTTTAAGGTTGTCCTGGCATGAAGACTAAATGAAGAAAAATTTCTATAAAAATTCTGAAACATATGTTGCGTACCACCCTACAAAAAATCATAAATCTGGTCGCGGAAAATCGAGAAAAAAATTATCAAAGTTGAGTGGAATTTCAATTGAGTTCTTATGGGGCCATGTGCATTTTTTTAAATTTCGAATAAAACAAAAAAAGTTCTAATAGAGAGAATTTAATAAAAACCTAATATGATGTAGTTTCGCTGAAGAATCAATTTTCAAAATTTAAAAGCTGGTCGACTGAATGCGACATTTTTTAAGGATTCTAGGGAGGTATATCGAAAATGCTACGAAACGAACGAAAATTTAACTTAAAGTTCTTCACTTAGTGCTTGTTGAAGGGATTGATTGATATGATAATCAAGTCCCTTCTCGGGCGCCAAATTGTTGAAAGGATTGATTGATATGATAAATAATTATTATTTAAATAAATAATAAATAAGTGTTAAAGATATAATTGATCTTTATTAGATTGAATTATGACATATTATATGTATTTATATGTAAATTATCAAAGTTGTTAACATTCAAAACAACCGTGATAAAAGAGAGAAGTTATAGTTGTTAAGCAACAGATAAAAATGATAAATAAAATTATAATAATAATTTAATGAAAATGCGATACCGCTACATGCTAAAGTTACTGCGAAAATTTGCGAAAAGGATTTAAAAATTGTTTGTAGGAATGACATCTGTTTGAAAAAATTTTATTTTTAGTATCTAATCTGTACAAAAAGTCATAAACTTTTTGTACAGACTAGTACAAAACATAAAGTTTAAACTAGACAAAAAATAGAAATTAAATTAAATTAAAAATTACTGAGTTTATGAAAAAAGTTTCAAACATGAGTTGTTTGTAAAAAAGGAAAATTTTTTATCTTTAAATTTTGTTTGTATCTCTTACGGTTTCTAAGATGGATACTTTGCACAGTATCTACGATATTGCCCATTAATGAACTTGATTTTACTTTTTAACGGAAGAACACATACACAAAATTTCAGCGTATCATCTCTTTTCGTTTTTGAGTTACCGTATCTACACAGATAGGCGGATATTCGAAATTAGACTAATTAGGTTATTTTATGAACACCTATATCAAAAATTTTTGTTTACGATCCATATTTTCAACCGTTACAAAGTCGGGAAACTACGAATTGAGGCGCGTACAATTAGCGATGAGTGCCAGTATTTCATTAAAACTTCGTACTACCTGTGTTACCTGAAGAACTTCTAACACTGTCCATTTTTTATAAACTGTTTCACCTTCACAGTGGAGAAAATCAAACGGATTTGAATATATTGCGTTGAAGCACAACGACTCGCTATTACAAGCGACAGCTTGCCGAGCTCCCATATGCTGTTACACGTATTTGATTCGTGCCTCGCGTTACACCTATTTGTATTTTGTTGTTCAATGTCACTTGTGTAACATTTTATCTTCATAACCGTTGTTAACGTCCAGTGAACGAGAGGCCTTAGGATTCGAAACATTGTAAAATGGGAGGTAAAGGTAAACAAATTAATTTGAAAGGAACCTCTACGACCTTATTTCTCTGACACGAAACGGTATGCAAAAAAAAACAGTTTTAACTAGCACCCACTAACACAGATATAAATTAATAAATAATCAAAATAATCATTCACACTTTTCGATTGTTTTAACTAAACACAACTTCCACTCAAATGATTTTAGTAACCAACCATGAAACACTTAACACACACTAGAAATTAGAATACATAAATGTCATTTACAATGTGAAAATAAGTCAAAATTTCTTCAAGATAATAAACTCACCTGTTGATGCCGGACGGGGAACATAAGGCACTGTACTCGGAGATGCAGGTGAAACATAATAATCACCAACCTGAGCTTCCTCTTCTTCTAAACCATCCTCTTCAGAGAATACTTCATGGTAATCAACTCTAGCCTCACCCCCATCACTTAAAAAAAAGAAGTTTATAAACTTATATAAATTAATTATGAAAGAATACTGAATTAATTCAAAATTAAAATAATAAACAAAATGTGCTAATTACATGTGGATGAATGACTCATTGAAAAACATGTACGATGACATTTGATTGTTATAAAAATATGAAATATATTTGAAAAATGATTTAAAAGATAAAAAACTGGTTATAAAAACAATTTTGACAAAAATATTTATTTATTTATTTACCTGTCGGAACTTGCCGATGACGGAGGGTCAAATTGTGGTACTTTAGCAGCCATGTTTTTAAAAGAAACAGATAAATAATGTATTCATACGTATGTAAAGGTATATTTATATATGTATATTTATTACTGAGAACACAATCCGAACATCAAAATTTAATATTTAGTTCAAACTGTCTGCACTAGAGGATACTAAAAATATCTAGTATAGTCACGTTAGGATTAGGACACTCATTCTATTTGTCTTTATAGATCACTAAGCTTTCATTATGCATGATTCAAGTTAAAAAGTGTCCTCTACTAAATATTTTCCGATTATACATGTTAAAGGTGATTTTTTCTAAAATCATTATTTTCAAGTGTTTTTTCATCAGTAGTTTTTGAGCTAAATTGGTTCGTACACATAGACACATTCGAATTCCATTAATTTGACTTGAATTGTATTCGAATCTATGTGCGTGTTCCGAATATAACCCAGTATACTGGCCAGTGCTCCTGACGTCATGAATCCGACGCAATATTCTACTGGTGTGCCACCATATTGTACTGGTGAGACCAGTGTGACGTAGTAGTATATCAAATGGGCGTGTGTGCTGTTATTTGCAATAATGACATCCCAACAAAGTCATCAATTATTTTTGGTGGACGAAACTATTTTTGGTATTACGTCAACGCACTGGCCAGTATATTGCCGAACGAATCGACAGAATGGCGTCGATTCATGACGTCATCAGCACTGGCCAGTATGCTGGGATATATTTCGGAACACACCCTTAATTTGTGGTAATTTGAGGCCTAATACGCAATAGAAAATAAAATCACAATGACGCAACGCTAGAATGGAATTTTTAGAATTCGATTGTTAAAACAACAATAGTGTTTTTTGCTTCTATATATAACCTTCTTGGGATTCTTATTCTTATAAATTATTTCTTATTAAGAATTCGATCTCACTTTACTCTGCTTATTTATCACCAAAACTAGTTCAAAGTTTGCCACCAAAGAGCTCCATGGTTTGCCACGATTGCTTATTTTCATTTGCGAATACTTTCAAGTTGAGAACTGACCTGAGGACGGAGATTAAAAAACATGGCTGACTATCCTGTGCAACGAATGATTAATTCATTTGTTTACATTCAGTAATCATATTTATTTTAATTAATCGTACTCAGCGCCATGCTTGGTCAAAAAAACAACTTCAAACGCCTATGGTTTTTATACACTGGCATTGGTCATGAAGTTGTTTTCTTGACCACGCATGGCGCTGAGTACGGTTGCACTCGGAGCGAATAGTTTTCTCCAAACAATTCGAATGAAACACAAAATATATTTCCCCTTTGTATACATATATATACATATTTTATATACATATATGCATATACCAAGGTGGTCAGTTATCAATAGAAAAGTCTGGAAAATTTCTATGATTAGTTAAAATAATCCAGAAGTAAATTTTTAAATGAGTGGTCGAAATTTAGCTGAAATTGCCAGCGCAGTTCTAACTCTGTTCATACAACTTTATGTGTAGAATTTTAGCCGAAAGGAAAACTCAACAGAATGAAATAGTAACTTTTGGTTGGTCGGGTGTAGATATCTAATAACTCTTGCCAATCACAAATCGTTATTTTATTCCGCTTCGGTTGAAATTCTGTCTAGAAGACGCATATATACCATACTAGGAACTCTATTAAACTCGTACGTAAATGAAACATTCAATAATTTATACGTGTGGCGTTTAGATCAGGAGTTAATAACGCATGAGTTCCGAAAATATTTCGAAATTTCACCAAAAAGTATTTTTTCGCTATTATTTTTCGTAACTATATTTTGAAAACAAATAATTTCTCGAGCAATACTAATACGAGCTTTTTTTTTTCTTATTTCAATGAATATTATTACCTTCCTATGTATATTAAAACTTGAGAAATTTAAAAATTTTCGGAACCCATTTGCCATTATCTCCTTGTCTAATTATACGTGTGACGTATCTGCTGTCATGTATACATGATACGGATTGTGTATTTAAAGGTTAAAAAGAATTTCATCACATGTTTTTAACAAGAATTAAGTATCATTTAAAATGTTTTCTTTAAATAATGATATAAAACATTTATTACTATACAATTATAGTAAACAATTAAATTTAGAATTAAATTCTCCTTTTTTATCGAAACTCAACAATGGTAATTTTATTGAATTGTTAAACGAATCAGACGATTTTTCACAATTTTTAAATGACCAACATGTTAAGTTAACAGACTGTGATAATCTTGATAAATTTATTGAGTATATTTCAATCGCAATATCAAGTCTTATTACATTCGTACAACTAAATTGGATTGGACCACCAACTGTTTACGAAAATACGGCAGATACTCAATTTTATAAACAAGCATTATCACTAGACGGTGAAGAAATCAACGAAAATGCCCAGCATACCGAATTATTATATATTTCACGTAAGATATTTGAACAGCTTAATTCATCTGAAATACTAGTATTAATATGGAGATTACGAATCATTTATGTTCATCAATCGATAATTGACGAACGGTGTATTTCATTGTATAACGAATTTAATACAACGTTAAATCAAATTAAAATCGATGAGTTCGAAAATCCTCGAGACCAAGCATCATTCTATATTCAAATATCACATATGTTAATATATTATGGACGTATCACTGAAGCAGAAGAATATATCAACAAGGCTAAAACTTGTTTAGGGATGCAAATTGAAGTAATTGGAGATATGGGGAAGCGAACACGGTACCAGACAAAATCTTTAGCACAAGTAAGAATAAAAGTATTAGCAGATTCTCCAAATGTCGAGATTGAAAGTAACTTACCTGAAATTATTAAACTAAATGATGATGTTCGATTAGATTCCATACAATGGGATAATTCGAGCAATGATGTAGTAGTACTTTCTGGGTTAGAACAAGCATTACTGTTAGTTGAAGTTGCATACCGACGGAAAGCAATGCCCCAAGATGAATTAATTAACGAAGAAATACAACCGATTTTAGATTATGTTTTAAAACAAGAAAATTGTTGGCTAGCACGATTTGTTGCACTTATTTCGAAATGCCGTTTAGAATCATCTCATAAACGTACAATAGAACGGGCTTTAAATCAAAGTGAAACGTTAATTAATACTTTAAACTCGGATGGAGCACCATTAGTTCAAAGATTAAATAATTTTTGGACTTTATCACCTATCACACGATGGAATATTGAAGCACAATTAGCGGATATGATGTTATCATTGGGTTTGGTTAAAGCAGCTTTGGATATTTTCTTAAAATTATCACTTTGGGAGGATGTTATTGTATGTTATACAATTTTACAGTTACGACATAAAGCTGCTGAAATAATTCGACAAGAATTAGAGAAAAAGAAAAACGTTAAGCTACTATGTTTACTTGGAGATGCTTTGGATGATATACAAATGTACGACGAAGCCTGGGAATTATCAGAGAGAAAAAGTGCAAGACCACATCGACACTGGGGTCAATTTTTATTTGCAAAAAAAGAATATGAAGCTTGCATTCCACATTTACAACAATCGTTAGAAATTAATTCATTACAAGCTACAGTATGGCTGCGTTTGGGTTATGCAGCATTATCTGTCGAAAAATGGGATATTGCTGCTAATGCTTATCGACGTTACACAACAATTGAACCAAACTGTTTCGAAGCTTGGAACAATTTAGCACGTGTTTATATCGCACAAGGTGATAAAAATCGGGCGTACAAAGCATTTAACGAAGCATTAAAAACCAGCTTTGATAATTGGCAAGTTTGGGAAAATTTCATGTTAACTAGTATTGATACGGGTCACTTTGAGGATGCAATTAGATCATATCATCGATTACTCGACTTAAAAGAGAAACATTTGGATACAGAAGTTTTAGTTATTTTAGTTGAAGCGATTTTAAAAAATTTACCAAACCATGATGGTGGAGATTCAGCAAGACTTACACAGAAATGTTTAGAATTATTAGGTCGAGTAACAGCTATTTTTCAAAATGAATTTAAACCATGGGAATTGTATGCTACGTTGACCACCGATAATTATTTGCGTGTACAAAGATTACAACGAGCTCATCGTGCATTAATTCAAGATAGTAATTGGCCAAAAGATATGCATAGATGTTGTAAAGTCATTGAAAATTGTATTAAATTGGGTGAAAATTGCTTAACATTGACTGATGAGAGTTTAAAATCATCGGTAAGATTATCATTAAAAGCAGCCTTGAGAGGTGCAAGCAAAGAACAATGGACAGAATGTGCAAATTCGTTGAACGAACTTGAAAAAATTGTGGAGGAATTATGTAAATAAGTTTTTTTTTTGCTAATAAATTCTTTTAATGTATTTTTATTGTTTATTTTTTATTATCAAATAAAGCTAGTCAGAAGCTAAAATGCGACTACGATTAATTACGAACTAAATTATAATACATTTATAGAAAAAATTGTTCAAAATTCTGCTCATTTTTAAAATGATAATAATTATCATTCTTCGCGAACTTGGATGCATGAAATGAAAAATTATAGCCTATGTAACTAAATAGTGCAGTTTTCTATTAGTGAAAGAATTTTTAGAATCGATTCAGTAGTTCCAGTTTGCACTTTGCACTGAAATTGTGTTTAAACTATTGGCTGTGAGAAAAAAAAGTTTGTTTTCTATCTCGCATCGTTTAAAAGTTAGTAGCTGCCACACGACATGGCTGATTCATAAAACAAAAACTTTTTATAGCCTATGTCACTCGGGAATAATGTAGCGTCCTAAAGCTGTAAATCCTACCAGATAGGTAAATAGACAAAAAAAATCCACAAATTTGGTGGTTTTTAGACAACAGAAATTTTAACCGAAGAAATTTTATTACAGATCTCAACACAAAATTTGCTAGTCATTGTTTGAACCCAGATATACTGAACCATATATTTTGGAAAAGTTTGTTTTTCGACTAGTACATCATAAAATATAGGCATTTCTTGTCCATTAATTTTGGTTTTTCTGAATATTTAAAAACCCATGGAAAGATACGTCGCGTCGTTTAAACCGCTACAGATACGATAATTTCACTGTCCAAAATTGATCCAATTTTGACCGAAAGCTAAGTTTTCTCGAATAAGAAATAAGTATCTTTACTAAAAAATTCAACGAAATTATGTTTCTTCAGAATTATTGATCACGAAAAAAGTTTTTTTTCTTTTCAAAACTGAGATTTACTCTCATTTTAAGACGTCCCTTTTTTGTTATTTTAAAATTATTTGATCCATTTTAAAGAAAAATATTAAAAAAGAAGAAAGTTAATTAGCCAGTAAATATACTAAAAATTCATTTAATTAAAATTTCTGTCATTTGAAACATTTGTTGAAATGACCAAGGCCTAAATATCTAAAAATTGTGAATAGAATCGAGAGTTATTTTGTAGAACTGCATTCTATAAATAGATAAACATAATTTCTTTTTTACTGTACAACTTTTTCTTTTATTAAAAACTAGCTGTGATCAGATTAGCTGTGTTCTGTTCGATAATGGATACTTATAAGTGATCTGAAACATTGTCACAATTTAATCTATACTAATATATAGAGATTAAATTTTTTTGTTCCTAGGAATCTATGGAACTACTGAACCAATTCTCAAAATTATTTCTCTGTTGGAGGCTACATTATTCCCGAGAGACATAGGGTATTAAAAGTTTTTTTAAATGTAACAATACGCGCGTGTCAGTTACTAAATAAGTGTCCACGTAGCATGCTTAAAACATAACATTTAAACGATGCGAGATAGAGAAAATCTCTAATATAAAAAATGTTTATCTAATAAAAACAAACAACTTTTGCATGAAATATTTTTACCAATAGTTTAGACACAATTTCAATTTAATAAATAAAGAAATACACGTTTCAGCGTTTTTGAAAATCAACTCTTAAGGGGGCAAAATAGGGAGTCAAGGTTTCGGTTGTTTTGAAGTTAGAGACATGAAAATTTCTATTTCAATTATACATTATAAAATACGTGTTTTCGAGTTTTTGAAAAATGGACCCTCAAGGGGGTGAAACACGGGGTGTTTCATTTGTATGGGAGTTGAATATTTTAAAATTAGAATCATGAAAATTGATATTTAGCTTAAAAATTATAAATAAGCAAATACATGCATGTAACAGCGTTTTAAGACAATCAGTACTTGACGGGGAGAAATATTATGTTTCTCAATTATAAGGGCTTTATAAAATTTTTGCGGGCGAAGTCGCAACGGGTAATGGTAGTTTATAATAAAAGAAAAAGTGGTAAAGCAAAAAAGAAACTGTTTTGATTTATTTATATACAAAAATTAGTTAGTTTGACTGAATTTTTCTATTTGTGAAGCGTCATTTTTAGAAACAATTTCGGGGTAATTGTATCCAGGTAATTGTAAAATATTCCATGTGGCCGAGGGCATACTTCTAGTATAGGTCAACTTTTTTGGTTCTATATCTAAATGATTCATATGAAATGACTGTGCTACTAAAACTTTTGAAAATTCTGTGCGTACATTGCTGAACATTAATACTTAAGTCATTTATCACCTATGCGTTGAAAAGTTGGGTATTTTTTTTATTAGACTGTAGCTTTAAAACAAATCGAAATTAATTTTTTTAGTTTATTTTATATTACACAATAAATATAAAATACTTATACAATTGTGTTAGAAAAAACACATTTTCTACTAGTCTCTGTTTAACCCCTTTTCAAAATTTGAGGTTTTCCACTGACCTCCGGCTCCACCATATTATAGGGATGGACGTCAGTGGGTTTCTCATTTTATAGATGACGTTCTCTGTCTAAAAATTTTTTGTTGTTCGACTTGTTCCTAATCAAATGAGTTGATAATTTTTAGGATCATAAAGACGTTGAAACCAAGCACTGTAAAATTTTCATCAAATAGACCTTTTCATTTCAAAATACGAGTTTATTTTGTTTCGGGCAGAATATCAAATACATCAATGTGAAGAAATGAGTAAACAATACTTGTTCATCGTATTGTGGAGTACCCGAAAATCGTATGCGCATCTACTAATCTCTGGCATAAGACCCTATGAAAAAGTCTATTCGTGCTCATACTTTCCGAGAAAAAAGGACAGTTTCGTTTTTATCTTCCGGCTAATTGTTACACTATTGAATCAAATAGGTTGAAGGAAGTTTAACAATTTTTTTTGGGACTTTGATTGATTGTCGCTTTTAAACTCCTTGACTACTACGGTACTTGAAATATAGAGATAATGGGGCTGTTCGGCCGAACTAAGAAATTAGTAATCTTAGTAAGATAGTCAGATTAACTTGCTTAGTCGTTGGCCGGGACACTTTATACTTACTAAGAAACTTTTCTTATGCCGGCATTTTACTTAGTATCTACGTCACGGGCAGGTTTGCCAGATATCCCGTTTAACGGTAGATCTACCGCTTTTTTAGTATTTCTACCGTACTACCGTTTTTTTTGAAATTTTTTGAGTAAATAAAAAAATTTTTGAATTTGTGTCATTTTTTTCAATTTTTTATAATAATTATTAATTTAAATCTCCCCAGTCGTACAAATACAAAATCAGTCATTACATACCATATTCCATTATTTGAAATAATGGAATATGGTTCTGTAATTACTTTAAGGTATTATTTTATAATGGGATTTTAAACAATAAGTAATGCAATATATGATAAATACAAAGATTTAATATTATTTAATATTTGAAGAAAAAAAATTCTATAATATATTAAATACTAATGTAATATAATTTTAATTATTCTGAATAGAAGTATTCATTTCAAACTATTTAAATTGGAATTTTCACTTTTTGAATCTACCGCTTTTTTTAATCTTCTGCTTTTTAAAAAATCGGCTGGGTCATATAGTTCTTCCATTAAAATACTCCTTATAAAATTATCCATTTTATTAAATTTTTATCTGACTTATTACAATAATAACAAATTATCAACACACGAGAAATGTTCTGAATGTGATACATAAACAAATAGGTTATGATCAGTGTCGCCAGATCCGATTTCTTAAAAAGCGGTAGATCCACCAAAATACAGTGGTAGATTCAAAAAGTGAAAATTCCAATTTAAATAGTTTTAAATAAATACTTTTATTCAGAATAATTAAAATTAAATTACATTAGTATTTAATATATTATAGAATTTTTTTTCTTCAAATATTAAATAATAATAATTCTTTTTATTTGTCATATATTGCATTACTTATTGTTTAAAATCTCATTATAAAATAATACCTTAAAGTAATTACAGAACCATATTCCAATATTTCAAATAATGGAATATGGTCTGTAAAGACTAATTTTGTATTTGTACGACTGGGGAGTTTTAATTATTATTTTTATTATAAAAAATTGAAAAAAATGACACAAATTCAAAAATTTTTTTATTTATTCGAAAAAAAAGCTAGATATACTAACAAAGCAGTAGATCTACTGTTAAACGGGAGATCTGGCAACACTGATTAAGAAGCAAAAGAAAATGTGTCCAGGCCGAAACTCGCTGACTCAGATGCTCAGAACAAAATTTTATTTATTCTATCTTACTAAGGGTGCATTCGTCTTGGACGCTCACACGCTTTCAGCGCGCTCAATCGTCGTTTTCAGCGTTCGACTTGGCGCTGTGAGTGTCAAAAAATCACACTTGCGGCTGAGTTCATGAGGAAGATCCCGCGCTCACAGACGCTTACTCCACAGAGGTAGGGCAGCAAAAGCGTGAGCGCCAAATCTTACTATTTATCAAAACGAATGCTACGTGAGCGTAAGCTAACCAAACTTTTGTCATATTTATTAAAGTACTTAAAATTAAAATCGTTGACAAATCAGTAAAAATGGCTAACTATTTACCCAGATTATTTTCAATCGATTTAAATTATTCAGAATCTGGTAAAACGCATATTATTTCTGTGACTTCCGACGAAATAAAACGTCGCCATGTTGATACAAACTAACGCTTACAACGTCCAAAACGAACGATATTTTCTGATCGATTCTAAGCGCTCGTAGGCCAAGATGAACACCAATAATTTGTGCTTATAAGCATGAGCGCTCAAAGCGTGTAAGCCTCCAAGACGAATGGACCCTAAGATTTCTTACTTCTTAGTTCGGCCCATGAAGAATAGATATATTAGGAGATTGAACGACATAGGCAATTCGTCTGTTTTTGTGTCCTCAAAAACGTGTAGAGATCATAGTTATTATTTTCGCCACTAGCAGCAGTGCGAATCTGCCCGTACGGAATTATTATTATTATTACATATTAAAATCAATGGTTATCACATCTTACAAATAAAAATTGTAAGTATAAAAATTGTTTAATTTTATAAATGTGAAAAAATGGGACGATGTTGTACAGGGAAAGCATAGATATACTGCTATATATTTATGAGTGAAAGGTTGTTTAAGGATAGGAATGCGTGTCTGCATTTACGAAAGGAATATGGTCTGTAATTACCGGTTTTGTTATCTTCTTTCTTTATCTAATATATGTCAGTTATTGTAAACATATATTGTATATTATTATTATTAATTGCAAAATTATCACTATGATTCTTCATCTTTTAATTTATTGCAATTATTAAGAATTCTCTATTATTAATATTTATTTAATTATTACTTGATAATCGAAAACAATTTTTTATTATCTATAAAACTAAGACTTCTTATTAACTGAATGAAAGTGATTTCTTGGCGACTACATTTAAACATTTAAATTCCGTACGGCACTGACACCAGTGACCCCTACTGATAAAAGATAGTTACACCAATTCTTGACCGTTTTTTTAACATTACGTTCGCTCTCCTAATATATCTATTCTTCATGGTTCGGCCGAACACCCAATATGTATAAAGTAGGCAAGTTATAGGCGCGCGCCTAGGTGGAAACAAACAAAAATGTGTCTATTTATAGAAAGTGATAGAACATCGATGAGGTATACTTGTCTCTTTCTAAACGACTAATATGTATTCTTTGCACACATATTGTGGTTGCTTCTAAGCATAGTAGGGTTACAAACCCTTCAGTTTTAGACCGGAGACTCCGGAAAAATGAAGTTTTCTCCAGACTCCAGATTAAAAAAATAATCTCCGGATTTTTTCATTATTATGAAAAGAAAATACTAATTCTTTATGCATAATTATTAAATTTATTATCGCGATAAATTTATTTATATTTATAATGTTCTCACTATTGAAAGTTGCTTATAATATAGTTACAATATTAACTTTTTACACTGCAAAGTGAGCCACTTAGCGTTATTTTGAATGTTTACGCTTGCGTATATGTACATAAATAGATAATTCGTTTGTCTGATTTTTATAAATATCCTCAAAAGAATGAGTTTTTTTTTAGTAATTACGTTCGTTAGCAAATATGTCCGGACCGATGAGATCAATCTCCGGATTTTCTAAAATTTTGAGTTGGTAATCCTAAAGCATAGATAATAGATGGAGATATATTAAACTTCAAAGTGTCACAGGTAATTTTGCGATTAAAACGTTCTATATTATTTTATGTTATTTGAAATTCGAACAAAAACAAGTGGAAATAACAACTAACTGAGTTAATTGCTTAAATACCCGGTATATAATAAATTTATGAAAAAAAATTTCAAACATCAATTATTTATTTAAACAAACATGGTTCGATTTTGACCATTCACCTTACCCGATTTTGACCTATTACTTTTAGCTCTAGCTCTAGAACACACATACAAAATTTCAGCTCGCGATCTTTGTTCGTTTTTGAGTTATCGTGTTTACGGACGAAAAACTTTGAATTTAATTTAATTAGGTCATTTTATGAACACATATACCAAAGTTTTTTTTCTGCGACCAATATTTTCAAGCATTACAAAGTCGGAACTAAACTTAATATACCCTGGTATATATCATATACCGGGTATAATGAGAAGGTCCAAGTTTTCCAATACAACATGTATTAATATCCCATCAAAAACAAAAATGTTCGCCTACAAAAGTAGTGAAATCTATGTTTTTTAACAAAAGTGAGAAAATGTTATTGTTAAAGTTTCTTAAGTGCCGAGTATTTCATATTTTACTTGGCAAATATACACTTGAGATTTACTTACACAATAAATATATTCCAATCATTTTTCACTTTAATTAAAAAATTTGGCCCTTACTTTAGATTTAACTACTTTTGTAGGCGAATGTCTGTTTTTGCTGGGATATTAATACTTTTTGTATCCGACAACTTGGTCCCTCTCACATTTTTGTTTTTGTTCGGATATCATTACTTTTTACAAAGTTCTTTTAATTAAGATCAAAAGTTTAATAAAATGAGATAGTAGTAACAAAAATTTACTATACTCACGCTACGTTATTTGAACTTCATAACTTTTTTGTTTCCTGAGATCCAGAGGCCTAAGAATCATCTCTAATCCTTTCTCTAAAACATAGTACAGTAGGCGTCTATGCTTAAACTTTGTCTTACGCACTACCGTACTATGTGATGAAAAAATTAAACTGATAAATACTCTTGAGTACCACTAGTACGTTAACGGGATAATACATTGGGTAGCATAGGGGTTAAATTTAACTTGAAAATGATCTGACACAATTAAACAAGCTTCTATATTGTAGAAAAATATTCTTTATTCATTTGAAAAAGATTCACAAAATTATTAGTATGTTTTTTAAATTAATGGCATGCACATAATATTGTAAAAAAAATTTAACCTTTAATTTAATTGATAACTCGAACATTAAAATTTAATATGGCACTACAAATCTTAAATCAACTAATTTTAAATTATTTAATAAATAATTTTTTATTAAAATAATTTTTAATTATTTATATCAAATTTAGTTTATGATGATTGTTGCGGAAATAAAAAATGTCTCAAACTGGAATAAATTTTATAATCTTTATTTCGATATTTAGGTAAAGTGAACCTAAATCAAAATATTAAAAAAATATCTGAAATCGTGAATTCATATAAAAATTATTCCAATATCTTTCGCCATTTTTTTCCATGTTAAAATTTATTTATTGGCTAGTGTTAATAAAGCATAGAAGATTTATCTAATCTTATAATCTTACGGCTTCGTTTAAATCTCGCTGAATTTCAGCCAAAGATTTTCCTTTCGTTTCTATTACTACATAATGCGTGAATATAGCGCTTAAAGCACAAAATAGTCCAAATACATAAAATGTACCACTACGTCCAAGTAAAGTTATCATTTTAATGAAATATTTTGATGTTACAAATGTTATCAATAAATTACATAGAATTGCAATACTAGCTGCTTTATTCTTAATTTCTGGTGCAAATACTTCACCAATTAATACCCATGGTACAGTACCCAAACCAAGTGAATAAGCAATAGCGTAAATACTAATTAATAATAATGGAATAAATGTACCTCCAGCAATCACATAAATAGCATGGTAATAACTAAGTTGGAAATAAATTCCAAGTACAAATAACGAAATACATGTATATATAGCCGATCGCGTTAGTAAATATTTTCGACCTGAGGAATCCACAATTGCTTCACCAATAAGATTCCCAAGCATTTGTATAACACCAAGGAATATAATAATTTCTTCTGGTGTTATCATCGAAGCTCCAGTACTTTGAATAACGATTGTTGAATATGACAAAATTGGATATAATCCAGTTAATTGTTGGAATATCATGGTTCCACAAGCAATCCAAAAAGCTCGTTGAGTGGCGGGTTGCTTAAGTGCTTCGATTAAAGTTGTAGAATTTTGATTTAGTTCTTCTTCAGCGGCAACAATTTCACGAATCTCGGAATCTACATCAAAATTTCTGCCACGTAATCTGGTTAACGATTGTCGAGCTTCGTCAATGCGATTATTTCGTACTAAGAATACAGGACTTTCTGGTTGGAAGTAGAATACTGCACCAAATATAAGTGGAATAATAGCGCATATCACTGAAAGTGAGATTATTGTTACCATAGATCCAATAACGTAGGCGAATAAGATTCCTGCCGTAATCATTATCGGAAACATTGTATTCAATGATCCACGAATCTCTTTTTGAGCAATTTCAGCGATATATATTGGTGTTGTTACACAAAATCCGCCACTTGCAAACCCGGTAACAAAACGACCAATATAAACAGATGTAATCGAAGATGCGTATATTATAAAAAGCCATCCAATTGTAAACGGTATTAACAAAAGTAACATTGTAATCTTTCTACCATATTTATTGATCACATACTCGATTGGTGCTAAAACAACCGCTGCACCAAGAAATGTTAACGAACCAAGCCAACTAATTTCTACATTGCCTACAGGGAAACCATAAGCACCAGTAAGACGTGCAATTGCTGGTGATATCCAACCTAATACAGTGCCTAATGCAAAAGCACCTAAGGTTGATGATAAGGCGGCTACATATTGTGGCCATTTGTCACCTTTTCCATATTTCACGACATTAGAAGAACCAAGGGTTCCACCACGTGGGGGACGTTGTGGCGGATCATTACTTGAACTTGACGTCCCAGGAACTGGGTCTATTTGAAGAGTTTCCTGAAATTATTTCAAAAAAAAAACTTGTATGCGTATTCGAATTTTTTTGCATATCAATTCTACATTTTTTATACATTTGTATATATTTTTGTTAATATGGGGGTAAAATTGTAAATAAAAACGTTATAGTTTATGGGAAAAAAATTAATTTAAAATAAAAGACAAATTTTCATAAATTTTATAATTTCAAAAATGCAAATTTTATTTCCAGGTTTTTAGAAGAAAATAAACTTTTACAGAGGTTACTACCACCTCTTGCTCAAATTAATGCCTCAAGCCTTCTAGGTACACTTTTAATGAAGTTCGGTGCGATATCTTGGGTGTTACGCGCTCCCTACAGTAAAGCTATTTCTACATTATGAGCTCCAGTGAGCTCTCAGGAGGGTTAATTTATTTTCATATACGTAGAAAAAGTTCTCAAAATCTGAATTTTGATCGCTTTATTTTAATGTACATCCTTCGGAATCGTCTTTCTACTGCTTCTGAGACTGCTCAAAGGCTCCCTATAGATCCTAATTTTGCTACTAGTGCAAAAACTGTTAGAAGAAGACTAGCTGAAATGAATTCACAAACCAGAATATCAGCCATAGCACCAGTGCTCTCTGTACATCATCGAAGAACCCGTCTAAAGCTCATAACGTGCACTGTATATGCCAGATAAACATGCAAGAGTCTACTGAAGGTCATGTAAACTTTACTCTGAATGTAGGATTACAGAAAGAGTGTAATTCGGAGGTGGCTCATTGATGGAGGTGGTTAAATGGGTTCTTCAATGATTTACAGTGAACTGTGGTGCTACGGCTGGCCTTCTGGGCGAAAGATTATTTCAGCAAGTCTTCATCTTACAGTTTTTGCACTAATCGCAAAACTAGGATCTATACGAAACATTTAAGCAGCCTCAGAAGCAGTAGAAATACGATTCCGAAGGGTGTACATTAAAATAAATCGATGGTTCTGTTTTGAGAAAGATAATTATGTTTTGAAGTTAATTATGGGAGGTAATCAGCCAAGATGTCGTAACGAACATAATTAAAAGTGTTCCTAAAGGCTTGGGGCAGTCATTAGAGCAAGAGAAGGTAGTATCCACTGTAAAAAGTTTATTTCCTTCTAAAAACCTCGAAATAAAATGCTTTTCTTAAATTATAAAATTTATGAAAATTTGTCTTTCTTTTAAATTAATTTTTCCCGGTAATATATAAGATTTTTTATTACAATTTTATCCCCATTTCAACAAAAACATATACAAATTTATAAAAATGTAGTTGCAATGCAAAAAAATTCGAAAGAAAATAATTTAAATGAATTTTTCAAAGCGCGCCACTTTTTTTACTGTGCCTGTATACTATTAAGATCACAAATTGAGATTTCAGCAGAATTCATTCGATTTTCGAAATATTTCGAACAAAAATTGCTTCTGATATGAAATACAAAATTTGTTCTAAATATTTTTTTTAAACCTGAATGCATTCGCCTGTAGTATGTCGACTGAAAAAATTTGAATCACGTTGCATTTCTGTGTACAATAGTTTCAATAATCATAAATGTGTTTGAAGAATTTATATAAATTTCAAAATAAAATAAACTATTATTGAAAAACTTTATAATATAAAACTTTAAGGAATTTTAAAATAAAAGTAATTTTATTAATGAAAAAAAATAAAACTTAACAAAAATATTTTGTTATGCAATATCAAAACCAGTTTCTAAATTATTCTAAATAACTGATCCTATGTAAATCAGAAGAAAAATAACTATTTTCTTACCGGTGTACTACCATATCCCCTTTCTGTATTTTCAATTAAACGATCTTTTTCAATTGGCATTTTGTATTAATTATATTTCCCAAAAAATTATTCTTTGACCATACCAAAAAAATAAGCTACTTGAATTAATATGTTTTCAAACTTTTTTGTAAATTAGAATATACCTATTACACTGCACACCTGGTAACTAATAATAACAGTATTAGATAGTAGATATACCTCTCCGTAGTCCGTAAGTTTGAACCAAAGCTACAACCAGATTACCTTCGTGTCTAATACGTTCATGTTGTTTGTCTCTTCTAATGCTAATTATTAGTTCTTTCTCTAAATTGTTTGTCTTAGAAGTTAATCATCTGGAAAAGGATAGAAGAATTATATGTACACTATACTCTATTTAATGGTTTTTTTTATGGATTACTTATATAACAAGTTTCTGTTAGCATTCCGTAGATTAGAGTAGATTTTTAAGGAATACCATATTTTAATATCTGTATAGCCCCAAGTTTATAACTATTAGAAATATTTATCGTAAAAAAATTTTTTGGTATAGTTCATTCAAAAATATATTCAAAAATTTTGGTTCATAAAATGACCTAATTAGACCTGTTTGTCCGTCACACGACAACTCAAAAACCGAAAAGAGATAACGAGCTGAAATTTTGCGTGTGTGTTCTAGAGCTAAAAAGTAAGCTAAACTTCGTAAATGGGCAAAATCGGACCATGTTTTGGCAAAATTGCCTATCTTTGAAACCGTAAGAGATATAGAACAAAAAATGTTACTTTTTTAAAAATAAACAACTTTTAAAGAACCTTTTGTTCATAAATTCAATATATACGGGGTATTTAAGCAATTAACTCAGTTAGTTGTTATTTTCACTTGTTTTTAGAAGAATTTTCAACAGGAAAGAGAATTTTTACATTGGAGTGGGGGTCCCAAGGCCGTCGGTAAGACTCTGTATTTTTCTATGACGGTTTTAGAGCTGAAAAGTGACTTCAAGTTCTTGAATTGGTGAAAACTTTAATGTCTTTTTTTTTATTTCGAACAATTTTTGTTTAAAACTTGTTTTCATAAAGTGAACAATTTTAATTCAAACAGATCTAATTACAGTCGATTACAGAAGCATGTGTGTACTACATATGTATAAAGGCTGTAACCCTAAAGACTAGAGCCCTTGGGATATAAAAAATATATGTTATAATGTAGATTTACTTTGTTTAATTGTTGATATTTTACAAAAACAGACATAATATCCGCCTCGTTTCCTGTACTTTACAAATAATTATATATCTCTGTTAAACTTATACATTATAAAATATAAAGTGGTGTATTTTTGATATCCCAATGACGAGTCATCAGAATTTTACACCCTGTATAGAACCGATATTCAAATTTGTACATACATCAGACATATTTTTATACATTTGCACGTGTGTAAAAAATAAAATAAAAAGCTCATGCACTGATATAATGAATTCAGTATATACAGAGTATATTAACTCAGTTAGTTGTTATATTTGCAGTTGTTCCGACCCGAATCTTTTTCCCGAATATACGCTACAGATGATTATGCAAGGAACTATTAATTATATTTACGCACTTAGTATACACTTTTTGTATTATATAGGTCAAGAGCGTAGTTATAGCTTTCACATGGAGTGGGGGGCGATTCCAACAATGAACAAAGGTAAACTAGTTTCGGCTCTTGACTTCACGCTATAAAAAAAGCAGAGCTCTAAACGCGCCAATAAAAACAATCAATTGAAAATTACATAAACGTATCATCCATATCACATGCAGTAAAGCTGCGGGTAAACGATAGTTAGATATTCGGCGAATATTAGCGTTTATTCGTAGACTATATAAGTACGTCCGTGGTTCCGTGGTATAGTACAATAATTATTTGTATTATATAATTCGATACGTATTTCGACTATAAATTAGTCATCATTAGTACCTATGAATTAACTAGTTGTAATTATACTCCCTGTCTCACCAAACTATAGCAACGAGTAAAATATCTCCTCGAAGAATAATTACGGCTAGCGAATATAATTCCAGTCCAAGTGGCCGAGCGGTCTAAGGCGTTATGTCTGCGCAGGATGCTTACTTGGAAACTGGGAGGTTATGGGTTCAAATCCCGACATCGGCAGTTTGTCAATTTTTAAGAAAAACAAAAGGGGCGGTTAATGGACTAAACTGTCGGCGTATGGACAAGAACGAAGTAACCGGCTATGCTTGAGAAGGTTTTCTGCAGTTTCCTTCACGAACTCCAGTTGAATATTGGCATAGTCCCTATCATAGTCGGCTGCAGCCGCATATCCTACCAATTCTTAATCTATACACAAAAATTACTTCCATTCCACTCACATCCGCACATCCTTAGGCATCACAATGGACCTTATGGTCGAAGTGTAGCCCGTCCATGGCAGCCTCTACAATCTATCTATCTAATCTAGCGAATATAATTGATGGTATTTAGCCACAGATTGTTTTGACTACAGTGACGGTTTTGACTGCAGTGTGTTGCTAGAACAAGTAGCCTTCACATTGCCTTCGCATTGTATTATGGACCACAAAAGTCGATGACAGAAAATGATTCGGATAAAAGTTGCTCATGAGAAATATAGTAACCACTTTCATTCGAAAACCAAATGAATAAGGCACAAATCAATTATAAAATTTAAAAAAATGACATCAACTTTTGTGGCTACATGTATACTCCCGTTCAATAAAATTGAACAGATCTGAACCGAATCAGTCTCTCACAATTTTGATTATTCTTGTAGTAAATGTAGTTTATTATACTTCCATTTCTTTTTTCACACTTAAAATATATACTAGTTATCTTTGTTTATAAATGAATAGTTATACAGAGAGTTACAAAAGTGAGGAGTTTTATGAAATGTAAGAAAATTAACATTTCAGGTCTGTTCAATTTTATTGAACGGGAGTGTACGTTGTTTCGAAAATTAAACAAAAACATAATTTTTATTGTAAAAAAGCACATTTTATAAACCGACAGAACCATGGATCTTAAAAAGTCATATAGAACTATCAAGTGTTTAAGTATGCATTTTTAAATACGTTTGTTTTTATGATTCACCACCATCTTATTATTCCATCTTGTTTAAGTTCATTGCTTAATTAATTAATGCTTTTTTTTTCTCATTATTTTGAAAATAGGCTTCTATTGAGTAAACACGCATCGGTTTTCCGCAATCCAGAAAACTTAAAATCATAGTCTGACATTTTCTGTGTTATAATGTGTATAATTTCTCACTATCTAATGTATATGTGTTTTTATTACAAAATCTTCACAGATTGGGTACAATTTATGTTCAAACATAAGTTCAGATTTCTGATCTATCAATCCACCGGCAAAGTTTTAAAGCATAAATCCTAATACTTAATTATGCATAAAACTAATTTATTTTTAACTGACTTCAAAAAAGGAGGAGGTTCTATGTTCGACTGTATGTATTTTTTAACCCGACTTCAAAAAGGAGGATCGTTCTCAATTCGTCTGTATTTTTTTTTATGTGTGCCACCTCAGAACTCCATCATTTATGAACCGATTTTGAATTTTTTTAAAGGGTTTGATTTCCGATTGATCCCATTATTACTAAATTGTATTTTGATGAGGGGATCCCCTGGAAATCGAGGCAAATCCTCATTTTAAATGTGATCACCGATTTCTGCGAAAATTTTGTTTTTGTTTGAAAGGGTATACTCATTCATAATGAAAAATAAGAAACTTTTTTTAAAAACCGACTTCAAATAAAAAAGTTTTTTACAAAAAAAAACAAAATGCATGTAAAAAAAACTGAAAATCTGCTATGAAAAAATGCACTAAAAATTAAAAAAAAAAAAAACGGATAAAAAAAAATGTGTTATAAAAAAATGCAATAAAAATTAGTAGGTCGTTTAGTAGGTCTACCCATATTCAGACAAATCAAATCAGTTATAGAACTTCAAAGTCACTAAAAAGCGAGAAATAAAAAAAAATTTTGACAAAAATGGAAAACCGACTTCAAAAATAAATTATTCTAAAACCAAAAATGCACTAAAAAGTAAAAAAATAATTGCGTATTCTTGTGTCAATTTTAGTTCACCTAAGCAAAATTTTTTAAATATATATGTACAATTATTGTTATTTTTTGAGGCGGTGTCCAAATTTTATGTGAAACATTAAAATTTAAATAAATACAATATTTTTTCGAAATAAAAACGACAATATTTTTTCAATTTCTCTATGCTGACATCGACTACAAAAATAACAATAATTGTACATATATATTTAAAAATTTTTGGTTTTAGAATATTTGAGATTTTTGAAGTCAATTTTTCATTTGTCAAAATTTTTTTTAATTTAATGTATGTTCACCGATTTCTCCATCAATTGTGAATCGATTTTGAAAATTCTTTTTTGTTTGAAACGGTATACTCTCGAGGTGGTCCCATTTTCACCAATTCATAATCTAATGAGGGGATCCCATGGAAATCATCAAATTTTATAGGCATATACAGTGTGTTTGTTGAACTCTCTCAAATCAAATCTATTAATCGATTCAAGTGTTTGGGTCTGAGAGTCATCACTTCATGCTGCTGAGCTGACGATGGCAGCCACAGTACTTCTTGACTGTTAGGCGTTAGGAGATAATACTGTAATATGTCGACAGAAACTTAGCGACAATTTAATTAGTATGGGTACTTAACTAAACACTATACTTACTACTTACCTACCTATATTCACACTAAAAATGGAAAAATAAACAAACTTAAAAAAAAAATCAACCGACTTCAAAAAAACACAAAAAGTCACTACACTAAAAAGCAAAAAATAATAAAATACAGATTTAATCCAAAAGACAATTCTTGTCCAAACCTATAATTTTAATAAAATATTATTATTGTTATGTGCTACCTACTGATCGGTTTGAAGTCGGTGCCATTCTCGGAGATGGTAAGAAGTTGGTGCCCTACAATGGCACCGAATTCAAAACGATCAGTAGGTAGCACATATCAATAATATTTTATTAAAATTATAGGTAATAGGTTTGGACAAGAATTGTTTTTTGGATTAAATCTGTATTTTGTTATTTTTCGCGTTTTAGTGTCGTAACTTTTTGTGTTTTTTGAAGTCGGTTGAATTTTGTTTTTAAAGTTTGATTATATGATAACATTTATATCATTTGATAACTGCCTTTTATCTGATGAACGAGACAAATATCAGACTCTCTAGGTCCAAACCTGATTATTATAAAATAATGATATTAGTTAAAACTATTTTAATAATTTAAAATTATTTATATTATTAAAAAAATACATATTTTACTTTACAATATTTTAAAATATCAATTCTATTTTTATAGATATTCACCATGAAATATTTTAGAGTCAGGAACAATTTTTCTTTAATAACAGTCTAAGTATTTTAGTGATTTTTCACAATCTTTACATCATGTATATACCATGTGTATATCAATATTATAAGTTTAGTGCCAAACTTGTAACGGTTAGTAATATGAATCATAGAAATAAAATTATGATACAGATGCTCATAAAATGTTATAATTATCCCATTTCTGTCTGTCGGTTCGTTAACACGATAATTCAGAGGCGAAAAGAGATAGCAAATAGCAACCTGAAATTATTGTGCATGTTCTATAGCTAAAAAGTGATTGAGTTTGTGAATAGGCAAAATCGGTTCATACATATACCTCTACGGTTTAAAAAACCAAACGTTTAAACCGTAAGAGACAGAAGAAAAATTGAAACAAAAATGTTTGAGAAAAGAAAAACTTTTATTAAAATTTTTTTGTCATACTCAATAGTTTTGTCACGATTTCAACTCAAACATCTATATAATTATTTGTAGATTACAGAAGCATGAGTATGTATAAATACATAAACATATGTTCACTACCTAAAATAAACAGCAGATACATTTAAAAAGAAATTAGAATATACAGGGTATTTAAACAATTAACTCAGTTATTAGTTTATATTATTTTAATTTTTAAGTAAACTGTTATTAGAGTCAAATTAGCTTCAAAAATCCGGTTTTAGGCAGCTTGCTCGGAATCGCAATTTTTTTAAAAATCGATTCATCTTGACGTCGTGAATATGACCCAAAATTGGTACGGTCCGACTCGTGACGGAACTGGGTCAAAATTGAATTCGAGCCCATAAACATTAAAATCGGTTTATTAGAATTCGAGAAAAAAATTCCCAAATGTCGAAAAACGCAAAAATTTTAAATTAAAATAAAAAATCTAAAAATTACTTCATGTTTTTTAAACAATGGCAATAATGTGCCCAATTTTAGCTCTTAAAAAAATTAGGTCCCCGACAATGAATAAAATACCATGTCAATTTATCAAAAAGAGACACATTGCTTCTGTGACTATATAGTCTGTATGTTTATCTCGTACATCCAATGTTTGAATGATTGGACAAGCATAAAAATATACAATTGGTAGAAGCATGTTTAATAGGTAATGCTTGTCCAATCATTCAAACATTGGATGCATGAGATAAACATACAGACTATATAGTCACAGAAGCAATGTGTCTCTTTTTGATAAATTTAATCAAGCTGTATTTTAATTATAAAAATATTATTTTCTAATTAAGTACTGGAACATTGCCGTTCCAAGCAACCTGTCTGAAAAATGCTAATTTGACTCTACTATGTGTATAGAAATTGAGTACTTTATGATTGTTTAATAACACAGGGTGGCCACAAATTTTTTTTTATAATCTTTCCTTTTATACGCAATCTGTCTCTTCATGGACATTTAGCAATATGTTTATTATTTGTAATAATCGTTTGAGGTCCAGGCATAGGCATATAAGAATAGACCACGCTAGTAATGGGACTATCATGTGGATGGACAATATGGTTCGATAAAAAGAGAACGAATCATAACGCTCCTTCTATCCTTGCCTGTGGGCGTAACATAACAAAACGTTAGCATGTAAAAACCATCCACGTGTTATAGATATAGATTATTGTATAGATACGTTACATGGAGCATATAACTAATGATGATGCGCAATTGTTAAAGGCTGTTAATGCGAAATCACGGCTAAAAAGAGAAGCAAAGAGCGTTGTAAATCGTTCTTTTTTTACCGAGTCAACGCATATCTCGCCTACTTCCTCGGTCTATTCTTATATGTCTATGGGTCCAGGTCCAGTGACTCGGCCACTTCAATGAAGTAGACAGTTATCTATACATGTCCTTGTTTATTCTGCTATGTCATTGACATAAGTCTAAAGGCATTTTTCTTTTCAGTCTTGAGAATATGACCCTCGGTTTCATCAGCTCGACTACAAGCTCGTTCACATGATTTAAGGTTGTTGTGAAGAAAATTCATTTAATGACAGGTTCTACAAAATTTTACAGCTTATTAATTCAATAATAAAGAATATCCTGTCAAAATTTGAAGTTGATCCTGTTTTTAGTTTTTGAGTAAAAAAATGTTAAAGTTACGATTTTTATATAGGTTAAATGGACTCGTCGGTAAAAACATGAATTAAAAATTTATATCTCGACAACCAGATATGCAAGTGTTATGAAAATAACACTGTCATAATATTTATCATAGTCTTATAAATTTGTAGATCGAAAAATGTTCTAAATCTAGTTTCATTTTTAGTTATATTTATTTTTATCTAGTTTTATTTTTTTCTAGTTTTATTTAGTTTTATCACCATGCAACTTTTTTGAAATACATAAAAACATATTTTTAATTATTAAAACTCTTCGAAAAAATGAAATTTAGGATTTAAGTTTTAAACAATATGTTTTTTTTACAAATATATTTGTTTTTTACAAAAATTAAATTATTTGAAACGATTTAATTACAATTTTTTTACTTATTTAGAGTTGGCAATAGATGAGATATCAATGCATTTAGTATAGGACAAACTCACCACCCCTACTTATCCTTTTCAGTTTCACAAAAACCTTAACATACGGTCTCTGTATTTAGGCATTGCTTTCTTTATTTCTTCCTTTATTGTGGGAATTCATAAATCGTGGTGCATCCTCTCATTGCTTATTTAAGGTGAGTCGGTTATAATTCTTAAGAGTTTCGTTTGAAATCTCTGCAATATTTCCAGGTTGAACTTTGCAGCAGTGCCCCACAGCTGAATTCCATATGTCCAAGTTGGCTTCATAATGCACTTATATATGAGCAGTTTATTTTCTAGGGATAGCTTGAGTTGTAGGCCGAGTTCTTTACGCTTAGTAAATATGAGTTTTTTTCCCAAGTAAGTCTTCTATCTAAGTACAGTCCAAGATATTTAGCTTCCTCGGCTTGAAGTATATCAACATTATTTAAGGTAACAGGTGGGTAAGTCTCTTTTCTCAGTGTGTAGGGGTACTTTGGAATATAAAATTATTGAAACGTGTTTGCCTATTCACGTGTTATATATTCATGAAATTGGATTCATATGCTGCCATATAGAATGAATAATTTGTACAATTTATTAGGATTCTATTTTGTATAACAATATTCACGTTAAATAAAAATTTTAAAAACCAATAACCAATATATCCCAATGCCAAATTACTACACAAATATAATTTCGATTAATAAATTACCTTTGGCATCTTTATTTCTAGCTTCTTAGAAATAAAAATAATTACATGTTATCAGTGGCGTAGCAAGACAACATTAAAATAAACATATGTTTAGTTCCTAATAGCCCAGATATTTGATCCAAACTTGTTACTCTTCGAGTGCCACTGCCCACTGTTTACAATATTTTTCTAGTAACGAGCAAATTAAGTTATAGATTAAATATTTTATTTAAAAAAATAGTGTTTTAAACAATAACAAATTATTAAATATTTTGATATAAATATTTGCTATGCAGATATAATAAAATTCAATATACAGACTGTAATCGTCAAGACTAGCTATTGAGATACGAAATTTGCAACATGGTATAATGGAGTTTAACAGAGACATACATTTATTTCTAAAGAGAGAAGTAGATAGGCATGCACACATATTTACAAAAAAAAAGTATAGTTAAAACAGTCTAGTCTACACACACCAACATTAATTAACTTTGAGAATTTTTTTGCAGGGAAGGGTATGTTTCTGTTAAATTGATACGCTGTTGAATAATTAGTATCCCAATGGCTTGCCATGATGATTACAGGCTGTATAAGTACTAACATAGTCTTTATATTTTATACATATGTTTTTTATACATATTTACATTATATTCTATATACATAGATTAATACTGTGTTCTTATTAAAGTATATATTTTAATTATTATTAATCAATACAAAAAGTTATTAAAACATTAACATACATTTTGGTGTTTCCCAAACACTAATAAAATCAAGTATACAACTAACTCATTCGCTCACGAAGCTGTCCAAGTCTCCATAACTCTGCAACTCAAATCTTGGATACACTAGTCATCAACATGCAAGGGCGTAGCTACGATGGGGCAGACTGGGGCCCTTGCCCTCCCCCAGCCGATTTAATGGAGCAAAAAATTATTATTTTTTTAATTGATGCTTCGGGAAAAATGCATTATTTAAATACTGACGATTAATTTTGATTAATTAAAGTTGGAAATTTTGATAAATTAATTATATAAAATCTCGTCTCTTGATTTATATAGGATTGGAGTTGGCCAACCCTATACGAATCAAGAGGCGATGTTCAAAATAAACATAGAATGAAATCTGATGTTTTTGTCCACACCTAAATAAAATTCGTTACGCCCTTGCCAAAAAGTAGAAAACATTTCTTCGGACATGAAGAGACTAAAATCGCGACATGTGTCTCGATATTTCATAACAAACCAATATGCGTGTATACATGTAAAAATACGTTCGTATACAGGTTATCGCGTATCAACGACTTGAGTAGCTTCGTATGCGGAGTGGCTAAGGGTAAGTTGGAGCAACAATACTATAAATTCATGTACAGTTACATAATATGAACTAAGGTTCTGGGCTTTGTTGCACAGCAACTATCCTTATTGTTTGTTGTTGCTTCAACATAAACCTATCATAAAATAGACCTGCAACTCAACCTCGACATTCATTAATTAAACTAGCAACAAGATAACTCATTCATTCGAACAATTTATTAAAAATATATTATCTAAGAATACTTTGGATTAAAATTATTTGAAATAACTACGGCGAAAGTTTTAGGAATAACTTTTAAACTTTACTCGATTTAGATTGAGCGGTTGAATGACTGTACTTGTCACTCGCTTTCATAATTTGAAGAAAATTAAGATATTAAATATCTATTTGTATGAAAATTAATACTACTAAATTACTAATTCAATTATTTTTTTATGATATCTTGAATTACTATTATATCTAGTTTGCATATTATCATTTATGTCCATAAATTCTGTAAATTAACAAACATCAGATTGTAACCAAGTTAGAGCAGATTAATTTGAAAAAATTTTTATTCATTAAAATTAAGTATTTGAAGACCTCTTTATTAGTAGATTAATATGATCTCTTTTTCAGGAATTCTTTATTTTCATTGTGCTTTTGAATTAATCCATTCAAATAGATAAACAATATACATAATTAAACATCAGAAACTTAGCTGTTTCTATAACGGAGTTTGGACCCTCAGTGCTCAGTCAAAACACCATTTTAGTGTGATCCGACACAGTAAGTATTCTTATATTACATACTTTTCATTAATATTTGGTCGAATAAGTTATATCGAGCTAACTGGTTACATCTTTATTTGCAGACTTTTAAGGTGTGAATTGCAGATCTAAAAACGTCGTTTTAAGTATGACAGACTTTTAATGAACTTCATAAATTAAACGACCCATTCATTATGTTACTTCTTGTACGTCAAGCTGCCCAGCTCAAGTAAATTTGATTATCGATATGCAATTGTGGTTTCGACAATCAAATCTGCTTAGTTATACAACCTATACATCCTTAGAGCTAATATTTAATCTATTCATTCGACATATTTATAAATTGAATATTTTATTTGTTTTTAAACATAGTCTCTTGAATAGTTTGCACAAAACAGTTAGTGATAAATATATTTATTCATCGTTTTAACTTCCAAGTAAACTTCCGAACTTAAATTACCGTGTCAAATACTTGACAATATCATTTAATTCGTTCATTTAATCTTTTTAAACCAAGTATGTATTAAAAGCGTGAATTTTGCGTGACGTATAGTATTTTTTTTGAGGAAATTTAAAATTTATGCACCAAAATTTATGTGCAATTTGTTAAAAAATAATCATAATTAAAATCGTGATGTATCAACATGTTTTTAAATTATAAGTGTACTCAAAATTACCGGCAACACTAAAAATTTTTTATCGTAACGGAGATCTTTTAAATAATAGCTCTAAAATTAGGGTTATGTTATACATTTGAATAATATTAATATTAAAAATATTCAATTTATAAACATAGACAAAGTTTATCTATTCATTTCTCAAATGTAAATGACTAGAAAAAACAAACGAAAAAATAAATCACATAATAGATGACTTAAACCTAGTTTTCATTTTTAGCATAGGCTGGATTCGTTTGTGCACCACCAGCTGGATGGTGTGTGAGTCGTGGTTCTCCATTTAATTCTCTTTGAATTTCATCTAAACTTTTACCCTTTGTTTCAGGTACCAATAACAATACAAATATCGTACCAACTATAGACACACCAGCAAATCCATAAAATGTGGCACCTTGACCAACTTCATCAGATAACGGCTGATAAAATTTGGTGACAAAAAATGCTAAAATCCAATTAAATGTACATGCCGACGATGTAATAGTACTTTGTAATTCTTTGGGTACAACTTCACCAACCATCATCCACGGTATTGGCCCAAATCCAAATGAAAATAATATAATGAACAACGATAGTGCTAAAATTGGTAACCATGACACCGATTCTTGATCACTTTTGCTTAGATTGAAATAAATGGCTAAGAGAATACTGCAAATAGCCATTACTACATCGGATGCTAGTAAAAGAATTTTTCTACCCAATTTTTCGACAATAATTGACGCAATAAATGTTGCAATTACTTGCATAACTCCAACAATAATCACAGCTTGATTAGATTCAATACCGACATCGGCGTCTTTAAATATCTTACCGGCATAAAATATCACAGCGTTTACACCGCTGAACTGTTGAAATAACATTAAACCAAATGCAATAACAACTGCTTTTTTTGCTCCTTTAGTTTTTAAAACTTGCATACGAGAAAGGGAAACTGAACCGGAATCCTCATTTGCAGAAATCATATCTTGCAATTCAAGTTCAACATTATAATGTGGTCCACGAAAGAAGGCTAACGATTTACGTGCATCTTCAATTTTTCCTTTTTTAACATAATAGACTGGTGTTTCCGGTTGGAAAAAGAATACCACAACAAAGAAAAAAGGAATAATTAAACAACATAGCGATAATACTGAAACGCTCAAAAAAGCACCAGCCACGTAATCAAAAAGTATACCAACTGTCACCATCAATTGAAAATAACTTCCTAAAGTACCACGTATTTCTTTTTGTGCTATTTCTGATGTATACAATGGAGCACTTACACAAAATGCACCACCAGCTAGACCCGTTAAAAATCGTCCGAAGTAGAGCATTAATACAGATTCAGCCCAATATATTAAACACCAACCAATTGTAAATGGAATAATTAATATGAGCATAGTAATTTTTCTACCAATCCAATCCATTACAAGAGCAATTGGAAAACATATTACAGCTGCTCCCAGGCACATTAAACCACCAATCCAACTAAATTGTTCTTCGCTTACATCAAATCCTAAAACTTTATCTTCGACAATTCTATCTTTTGTAGGAGATGTCCAACTTAAAACTGTACCAGCGGCAAGAGCACCCATTGTAACTGAAAAATTTTAAATATAACGTTTAAATAAAAATTTGCTAACTTTAACATGGAATATCTTATCGATTACAGAACATCGAAGTTTACTTTAAACTACGATCATATGGGTGATTGTATGATATATGATTAGACAAACGAAAAGTAATATCTATTTATCACGTAAAGATAAAAAAAAGTTAAAATTGCAGTTTAGCGGCTTTTGCCAATTCAGGAACTAAAAACATTTATTACAAAGAAGGGTATATTTGGGCATCTGGATTAATAAAAACGGGGGGGGGGGGTGTAGAGCGACATTTTCAATTGTTTATTTATAAGAAAGAAAAAAAAACTGTGAAAAAAGGTCGATATTATTATTATATAATTTTTTATATTATGGCCGATGACTATTCCAACCGAGTACTACAATCGTTCAATTCATTGGTCATACCTCGAGTTGGTCGAGTTTGCATATTTTTGGTCCCCCGTAATATGAGGCGTTCTATATATTTCAGATATTGTGGCAAAACTATAGTACTCGGTTGGAATAGTTAATGGATTTCAAAAGATTAGGGAATATCGTCAACTCCTGAGTAACAATTGAGTGGGCGTCATTTCACAAACTTTTTCTTAGCTAAAAATTACCTGCAATTGCAGCAGTATATTGTGTAAGTTTTCGAGCTTGTCCATATCCAACTCCAGATTCTGATACTAATGTCAAACTACTCACTCCCAACTTTTCACCCTCCTTTGGCATATTCGCAGATGTACTTGTTTCCTAAAAATAGAAAACATTTATTATTGAAGTTATAAAATACTTTTAAAACAAAATCTACCCCATCTTCGATGTCCGAAAGCAAATTATCATCACTTGATTGATCTAAAAGTCTTTCTTCTTCATCAGCCATTTTTACAATAAAGTGAAAATTATACTTCAATATATTAATTGATATAATGGATTACGATTAAAAATAATTCAATTGTATATACAAATAAGATTATATGTCATTGTCTATGTTTATTATTTATTTTAAATATTCTGTTAGATAACATCAGCTGTATCAGACTATCAGCTGAAACAGTACTTATTTATCTGTTTTTATTTTGTTGGTATTAACAGTGTACAAATAAATACAAGCAGTGGCACTCATCCATTTTTTAAATCATTTTAAATAGCCTTTAGATTATTGTTATTTTATGTTTCAATAGATTGACCTACAGACGGCAAGCAATTTTAATTTGATAAATAATTAAAATAAGATTCACAAATATACATTAAGAAAATTTCATAACAAGTAAATAAAATAATATCGAACATGTATAAAACAGTGCTGTCAGGTATCTAGAATAAATATCTAGATACAATTGATGTGTATAGATACATATTTTTAAGAAAATCTACATCTAGTATCTAGATATATTTAATGTGTATCTTTTTGTGGATTTTAACCTATTTATTAATGTAGAGGTGTATTTAAAAAGTCAGGTGACTTTATATTTTTATCAAAAACTTTTTATTTATTCATCAATATTCATGTTGTCCTCTTCAAAGTAATCCCCCTCAGATATAATACACTTGGGCCAACGCTTTTTCCAATCCTCGAAGCACTTCTGATAAGCACTTTTTGGTATAGCCTTGAGCTCTTCCAGCGATACAGTTTTTGTCTCCTCAATCGTTGCAAATCTCCGTCATTTCATGGGTTTCTTCAGTTTTGGGAACAGGAAATATCGCAGGGAGCTAAATCCGGTGAATATGGTGGCTGAGGCATGATTGTGATGTTGTTTTTGGCCAAAAAACCACAGACAAGCAACGATGAGTGAGCAAGTGCATCGTGATGCAAAAGTCATGAATTGTTTTTCCACAATTCCGCACGTTTATTTTGTATCGCTTCTCGCAAACGGCGCATAACTTCAAAGTAATACTACTTATTGACCGTACGACCTTGTGGTAAGAACTCCTAATGGACTACGCCACGGTAATCGCAGAAAGCAGTGAACAAAACCTTGACATTTGATCGATCGTCATTGGCATCTACTCGGCCTTCTTGGAAGAGCTTGTACCACTTATAAATTTTTTTTACTCAGAGTAGACTCACCGTATGCCATTGTCAACATTTAGAGTGTTTTGGAGCACTTCATTTCATTTTTTACACAAAATTTGATGCAAATTCTTTGACTCATTTTTTTCAACAGCAGAAAATGGCCGAGCACACCAAACACTTCTAACCTTTATGCCTCTCACAAACAAACAAAGAATGCTATATAGTTGAAACTGTGAACATATGTTCGAGACGAGTGTACCAACACAACAAAATAAATTATCGAATGTACGTAGCTTGCGAAATTTGAAAAGTCACCTTACTTTTTGAACACACCTCGTAGTATAAATATCAATTATATATTATAAATACCAGTTTTAATGAATAGATTTTAAAAACTAGCGCACTTGTCGATCGGCGTTCACTTTTATGGCGTACTATTTTATAACAAAACTAACACAAAATGACAAATCCTATTGTTTGCCGCCAATATCACAATGGCACAATTAAAACAGCATCATTACTTATTTTAATTGTAAGGCATAAAAAAGTTAGCACAAATAAAAATGGGTGTAACTGGCCCCAAAAGTTACTTGGGTATAACAGGACACTATATTGATTCCAAAACGCTTACTCGTCGGTCTATAATTATTTCTTGCAAAAGGAACATATGTTATTTAAAATAAAACTATACCTCATAAAAAATACCTATTATCTATACTATGTGATTTAAAAAAAAGTATCTTTTCACATATCTAGTATTTTGTATCTAGATATTGGGCACAGGGACCCCTTGGTCTAGGTGCTAGGGACCCGTATGCGGTACCCCTCTTTCTTATCAAGATATTAAATTATTTTGATTAACTGTATCTGTATCCAGATTCATTAAAAAAGTATCTGTTACAGCACTGGTATAAAATAATTTAAATACAAATAGTTAGTTAAAATTGCTATCTGTAATTAAATACCAATTCCTGCGATATATAAGTCAATGTATTGAAACCAATCTACATTTTCTCAAGATTATTTGAAAAGACTTCAAAAAAATTAGAGTGCCGACACGAAGTGTCCCTTCTTTAACATTTAACGTTCTCTGGTATTAACATCAATAACCCTGTTACTATGGTAACCGGTTGTATATGCAATAGCTTTTACAAAAATTATACTAATGTTGCCTGTACTGAAAAAGCTGTAATTAGTTTTCAAACAACGGAAAAAACGAAACAAAAGTTTATAATTAATATATATGCATAATTGAATTGTTTATCAGTTCAGTAAATTCATAAATAATACAAATATGATTTAATTAATATAATTTCAATACTATTTCAGTATAGTAAATGGCTTTAATTACAATTTCAAGTTTGTTAAGGTTATTAAAATTAATGGAAATATTTACAAAGTCATCAAAATATTTATTAATATTTCCGTAAATATAATTTAAACAAGATTTAAATCAATTAATAGACAATTACTTATATTGTAAACAAATTTGTTTTTCTATATATACTTTTGTCAGAATAATATTATGATACAACATACTTGTAAGATCAATATATATTAGTATCTACGTTCCGGTGTAAACTTACAAAAACTCCAAAAATGGCCCCTCAATAAATATTTTTTTTGCCCAGGAATAGTTCAAGAAATTATTTGAAAGTTTAAGAAACTAAATAGTAAAAAAATATTTTTTTTATTAGGAAATGTTTAAAAAATATTTCTGTGTTAAATTTTTAAAAAAATGAAATACACCTATTGGAATGGGTGTTGAAATATTTAAGTTTTTAATTTTCTACTTCAGATTAGCTTAGCGGTAACTTCAAAAGATATCTATCTTATCATAAAGAATTTATTGATAAACACATTCCATTAAAAAAATTACCTACTATTTTTTATGACTGTTAGCGATTAAATTAAACTGAATATTCGAAAAAAATATCACAGAACATTTTTGATGGAAAATAATATTTTCTACAACTTTTGTTTGAAAGTTTTTTGCAATTTTTCTGTCAGTTGTAAGATATAACCAAAAAAGCTTGTACCGTAATATATTTATGTTTAACTAGCATCACCCTTGCGGCTTCGCCTGTAAAAATTTTATAAAGCCCTTATAACTGAATAACATAATATTTCTCTCCATCAAGGACTGATTGACTTAAAACGCTGTTACACGTATTTATTTGTATACATACAAATGCTCACCGCGTGTGTCATCCCCTTGAGGTCCATTTTCCAAAAACACGGAAATACTTTTTTTTAAATGTATATATATTTCAATTAGAAATTGTCGTGTTTCTAGCTTCGAAAAAAACCGAAACTCTGATTCCCTATTTTACCCACTTAAGGGTTAATTTTCTAAAAAGGTTGAAACGTGTTTTTCTTTCTTTATTATAGATGACCCGCACAGGCTTTGTACTGAAATTGTGTCTAAATTGTTGGTTGTATGGAAAAATGCTTCATACAAAAGTTGTTTGTTTTTATTTGATACACATTTTTTATTTTTAAAGATTATCTTTCTCTCGCATCGTTTAAAAGATAGGTTTATAGCATGCCACGTGGACACGGATTTAGTAGTTACCATGCGGGCACGGATACATAAAACAAAAACGTTTTAGAGCTTATGTCACTCGGGAATAATGTAGCTTCCTGTCAGTGAAAGAATTTTTAGAATCGGTTCAGTTGTTCCAGAGATTACCCGGAACAAACAATCTAACAGACTAACAAATTTTATCTCTTTATATATTATACATATACGAGTATATAGATATAGAAGTATAGATATAGATAACACACTGTTTTCTCTTTTCAATTTGTATATTTCGTATATATCTTTCTCCTTTTTTTAACTTTCGTGGTTCCAATAACAGTCAGGAATAATAACATTAACAGATACCAATAAAAGTTTTATTATCAGAAAAATATCCTGAATACGCGGTTTAAAAAAAACCATCAACCCAATAGTTTCCTTGAGTGATTGCGCCCCCATAAACTGCACTATTAGAGGTTTTAAATTTTTGAGGAAAATTACGTGATTAATCAATATTAATTAGAAATAGAAAAACTTTGATAATATTAATGTACTATGAACCACAAAAATGATGTCATTTAAAAAAATTTTATAATTGATTTGTGCCTAATTGATTCGGTTTTCGAAAAAATGCTTCAGATAAAAGTTGTTCATTAGAATTATAGTAAAAATTTTTATTCGAAAATTTTTTCAGAAAACCGAACGAATAAGACACAAATCAACTATAAAATTTTAAAAACTGACATCAACTTTTGTGGTCAAGTGTATAACAAATATAATAAAATAGTTTTAAAAAAAAGTTTCTTTCGCGTTTGTATATGTTACAGTAAATGTAAACTCTTGGGAAATGTACACTTTTACCGTAAAATGTGTACATTTCCCAAAAAGTTAGGTATATGTGAACTGAATATAATGTATATGTACATATCCCGGCAAATGTGTACTCTTGCCTTCACGTTTTGGTAAATGTATACTCTTACCTTCATGTTTTAAGAAAAGTTGAAAAATTTTGGCACGATTACGATAAAAATATGCAAAATTCCAACAGAGAGAGCTAAAACATGATGAAATTAGATGATAAAATATATACCCAACCCAACCAGACCCAACCAAACCAGGAATAACCCAACTCGACCCAACCCAACCAGACCCAACCCAACTCGGGCCAACCCAACCAGACCCGACCCAACTCGACCCAACCCAACTCGGCCCAACCCAACTCGACCAAACCCAACTCGACCCAACCCAACCAGACCCAACCCAACCAGACCCAACCCAACTCGACCCATATCGATATCTCTATTTCGTATTTTGTGATTTCGTATGCTCACATTTACCAAAACGACATGGCCATTGTGAATTCAATGTACATTTCCCTTTTTTGAAATTGTAAATGTTAGTTGAATGCACATTACCCAAACGAGGAGGCAAATGTGCACATTTACCGGAAAATGTGTACATTTGCCGCAATATCTACTTTTACCGTGACATATACACTTTGATTTGATCAGTAGAGCTATTAATTAAGCATGCTCAAAGAACCCGCAATAGCACAAAAATACTTATAAAGACCAAACAAAATAAACATATCAATTGCAAACGTTAATGTTCCAATCTGTTGAGAAATATTGTGCGTTAAAGGCTATAATATTAATATTACCTCCCATATAAGGTTACGCGTTAAATGTTGATTTTAGAAAACATACTAATTGAAATTTTAGCTCGGTAAGGAGCATTTTTTTCCACCATTCTTAGTAAACATGTTTTAAAAAGTATTGATTACCATAAAATCTATTATCATTTAACCGTAAATTTATCCGTGATCGGATTACAGTCAATTACCGTAAAAATATGAACATATTTTTTAAATTAGATACACTTACTTGAAATTAGAACTAACTGAAGTTAGAAATATAATACACGATTAAAATCGTATTTAAAACAATAATGAAACCGCGACTATTAATTAGTTCAAACTCCAAATAAAAACTTAAAGTGGTATTGTAGTGTGAAACACGTAGACATATCAACTACTTTGTATTATTTGATTTGATGTTTTCATGCACTGATTTTGAACATTAATTAATTAATTGTTTTAATTAACAAAAATTTTATAATTATTTAAGTAAACATTAATTAATTAATAGTTTTAATTAACAAAAATTTTATAGAAAATTATTATACCGTTCAGAATAACACGTAGCCGTACCGGAAACTGTTGAGTAGCCTGTATGGTATGAATTTGTGCCCTGTTCTTAATTCGGTCTATCATCAGGGCTGTGTCTGGCTAGCATACATTGCGTGTGCAGCACTCAGGCGGTCAAATTCAGAGGCGGATAAATAGCCCGGGAAATTATAACAATTTTTTTGTTTCTTGTGTGTTTTTAATGATATTAAAAGATTAAAATAAGGATTTTATAGAAAAAAATTGACAAAGATAGAAGAAGAAAAAACAAGTAGTGAATTGAAAGGACTACACAGAATCCTTATGAAAATTGCCTCTCGATGCCACATCTCGTACTGATTTGTTATCTTTTATTTCCAACATACTGCATATCTCTACATCTCGTCTTTCTAATTCCTCAATTTTTTCCGCAGGTTTTTCTTTTTGTGGGTGGCATTTTCTACAGTCATTTACACAATAGCAATTCTCAAATGTGTCAACGATGTTGCGAATTGTCTGAAGGTAAGGTGTAGCTCGGTTCAGAAAATTGAGTCCAAACATTGCCACACATTGTGCTGGAAAATTCCCACCGTAAAACCATTTAATAACCTGAACTTTCTTGAGGCGTGAAAACAATCATTACGATAATGTACAAAATGAATCAAATCAACTAAAATTAAATGTAAACAAATATTTTAATTGTTGTTAAAATTAGTCTAACGCAAGCTTTTTCAAGAAGAAATATTAGTGTGAGAATTAATTTAGCATCGGTGATAAAATAAAAACCAGATTGAGTTGCGTAACTTTGCACAATTTATAAAGATTATTAAAATAATCAAGGAGAACTCTAGGTTTTTTTGAAATTATATTTCAAATTTTGCCCCTATTCCTAGAACATTTGTTTGTATTTTATAAATACGTATTTCGACTACAATGTAGTCATCATCAGTATTAATTAGCTAATCGTGACTATCTCTGGGATATGGATTCAGAGATATGTTGCTTGTTGCTAATTTGGTGCCTGTGTCACGCCTGTGTCATCTTTGGTGACACAGGCACCAAATTAGCAACAAGCAACATATCTCTGAATCCATATCCCAGAGATAGTTACGATTAGCTAATTTATGCTGATGATGACTACATTGTAGTCGAAATACGTATTTATAAAATACAAACAAATGTTCTAGGAATAGGGGCAAAATTTGAAATATAATTTGCACAATTTCTTCTTTTCATTTAATATCATATACTGCATATAACTACATAATTCTTGACGACCTGTATTTCGGGTTGCAAATAAAGAGTTTTAAGTTGATAGCATTTAGTCTTATTTTTTCCCCAAATCCTAAATCAAGAGTCTTTGACGGCGCGTCATGGCCTCATTAAAAAGGAGTTTTTGAGGATTGTATATAAAACAAACTCTTGTGTAAGTTATTTGCAGTGTTTTTTCTTTTGTTACCATGTAATATTCGTTCGCGTGATCAAAAAATCGTATTATAAAAAAAACTAAAATCTCGAATCGATCGGGTAATAATGTGTTTCACCATAAAATTTCGTACATAATGTTAGTAAACTATTATTAATCTAAGCTATTAGTAATCACACAAGTGCGTGTGTGATGTCAAAACTATACTATTAGTGTAGGGTAGTTAGTGTTTTGCTTTAAAATAATTTTAACGTCGATGGAATCGTAAGAGGGATTATCCCTCAACTGCGAAAACCTCTTTGGCACAACCACCTCATTTTTTCCATGGGTTTATATTTGTGTTTCCTTGATATATCCTCAACCGTTCAGTTTAAGGTACTGTCGCCTAATAAAGTCCGGATCCTAATAAAGATCAGTTATGAAAATGTTGTTATTGTAATTGTTGAATTAATTCGAAATATCTAACATATAAGCAGAAACATCAATAGACAAAAATGCAGCAACAACACTTTTAGCCAAATGCGTTTTCGGTTAGACAGCTTTTTTGAAATTCTTGGTAAAAGTGTTTTGTTTTTTTTTTGTTTTTACTATAGGATCTTAATATTTTAGGTTTGCATCATTGGCAGAAAGCCGATTTTTGTTTATTTCTTTCATTATTTGTTTTTTAACGACATTTTTGCAATCGATTGTTTCTGCTGGTAATAAGGCCCACTTGATTGTACCCTAAGAAGGCCCGCGCATTATTAATAGTATAAAATTTAACTTTGTTTATTAATTAATTTTCATAAAATTTCGCTTAAATAGCATGTTTTATAAATAAATAAAAGGTCAGTTAAATTAAAGTAAGCTTTTAATATTCCATACAAACAAAAACAGTTTCTAAGTTCATTTAGCCAATTTAGTTCCTTCTAGTATCATGTTTGAAATTTTTTCCTAAGACACCAAATAAGGTCCAGGGTGGATTGTAATTAAAAATAAAATACCGATATTGATTTTTTTTTAAAAATATTTAGTAAAAAATTAGTAAACAGTAACAGAGAAATGAAGATATTTTAAAATATAATGATAATTTTTTGTTTAAATGCAGCTTGTATTTTTAATAGATATCTAGCAGGCCCAGTTTATTTTCGGCTGAATTTTTGTGCGAAATACATAAATATTAAACAAGAAAATATTTATTTTCATGACTGTTTAGTGCAGGGATGTCAAAGATACGGCCCGCGATCGCAATGTGTGACAGACAGAAGAATCATGACTTGAGGTTATTAACTTGAGGTTAACGCTCTTACATTTTATACACAATATTTCAAGAGTTTGGATAACTACCCGCAATTAAAAAAGCATGCAGCACGCATTCTGTGCATGTATGGTAGCACCTATTTATGTGAGCAGATGTATTCCGTCATGAAAATAAATAAGAACAAACATCGCACAAGACTTACGAATTAATCATTAATTACGAATTAACATCTCCAATCAATTCTTAAAATAATTACAACGAATATGATACCTGACATCAATAGAAGTCAGGTATCTGGATCCTCGAGCTCAAAATAATTACCCTCTTTTATAACTTTGATATGATTTTTAACAACCGTATATTATATACTATATAATTAAGTAAATAAAATGTTATAATAATTCAGTACATTTTTTTTAATTTGAATCTGGCCCGCCTACACATTCTAAATTTAATATATGGCCCTCTGCAAAATTGAGTTTGACACCCCTGGTTTAGTGCATAATATTGATATACTTTGATTTAAGCTTCTTTTTTGACAAAGTTTTGTAATGGGCCTTATTGAGAGACCCGGTTCCTAATAAGGCCCAACATATGCTTTTAAAATTATCATTTTTCATGGAAACATAATAAATTGTGATGATTTTTCTAAAATATCGGATTCAGAAATAATCAATGTTTACTAAATTTCTATTTATTTTTGTTTATTTCGCCATTTTACGTTTTTATAGTGATTTTGCGAAAAGTGAGCCTTATTAGGCACCAGTACCTTATTAAAAAAGTTGATAAAACTGTTTTTGTACAGGAAAAAAAGTCCTCACATTTTTTTTTGAACTATTAATTCATAGCGTCACTAGGCAAAAATTGCAAAATAGATTAGGCAGAAATAGAATGATGTCATTTTTAACCCGACTTTAAAAAGGAGGATGGTTCTCAATTCGTCTGTATTTTTTTTTTTTTGTGTGTCACCTCAGAACTCCGTCATTTATGAACCGATTTTGAATTTTTGTTTTTGTTTTAAAGGGTTTGGTTTCCCATTGGTCCCATTGTCACCAAATCGCATTCTGATGAGAGGATCCCCGGGAAATCGAGGAAAATCCTCATTTTATATGTGATAACCGATTTCTGCGAATTTTTTTTTTTTTTTTGAAAGGGTATACTCATTCATAATGGGAAAATAAGAAAAATTTTTTAAAAACCGACTTCAAAAAAAAAAAAATTTTTACAAAAAAAAAACAACAAAATGCTTGTAAAAAAAACTGTAAATCTGTTTAAAAAATGCACTAAAAGTTAGCTGGTCGTTTAGTAGGTCTACCCATATTTAGACAAATAAAATCAGTTATAGAACTTCAAAGTCACTAAAAAGCGAGAAATAAACCATATTTTGACAAAATGGAAACCCGACTTCAAAAATCAAATATTCTATAACAAAAAATGCACTAAAAAGTAAAAAAATAATTGCATATTCTTGTGCCAATTTTAGTTCACCTAAGCAAAAATTTTTAAATATATATGTACAATTATTGTTATTTTTGGAGGCGGTGTCCAAAAGTTATGTGAATTTCTCTATGCTGACACCGACTCCAAAAATAACAATAATTGTACATATATATTTAAAAATTTTTGCTTAGGTGAACTAAAATTGGCACAAGAATATGCAATTATTTTTTAACTTTTTAGTGCATTTTTTGTTATAGAATATTTGATTTTTGAAGTCGGGTTTCCATTTTGTCAAAATAGGTTTTATTGAGTGCCTCATTCTCTTTATTTTTTCGCTATTAGCTAGCTATACACTAGCGTTCGTTCTATAAAGCTTGTAGTTACCGCGTAAACCTAGACACAGACATACAAGTATTTGATGTTATTGAAAATTCGACCTTCACCTTCATATTTAAAACAATTCCTATGTATAGACAGTCCGGGTTGGGTGGTTAATTTTTTTTTCATTAGTTGTGTTTTCAATATAATTTATGTTTTCATCAAACAAGTTTTTCTTCAAGTTTAACAAGAGACGTGTACATACATTAAAATGTAATTTATAAAAGAGGTAGTCGTCATTTATAAAGTTCAAGTACAGATACATGCATTTTTCAAAAAAGTTCGTAGGATTTAGATAGATAGATAGATAGATACATCTTGGGGTCTAAAAAGTACTGCACTTCGACCTTATGGTACATTGTGCTCCCCCCTTCTACTTCAGTTCGACGAGATTTGCTTCTCCCATATGTTGGCAATAGCCAGGAGCTTGCTTATCACGTCTTCCTGAAGGTTCAAATATTCGGGATTGGATCCACTGAATATCCTGTATCTGCTGGAACCCAGAGGTTCGCAGTCAAAGGTAATGTGGCTGGACGTTCCCTTCTCCTCGCCACAGAATCTGCCACAATGGACCCGTTATGGAGTCCCATTGTGTGCTGATGATTCCGCAGGGGATAATGCAATGCCCGATAATGAATCCGGTAAATTTCCGCAGTTGCATCCTGTTCAGCTTCAGTACATCGAGAGACAGCCTCTTGGTTGCACTCTGAAGCAGTATTTTCCCGAGCTCCTGCCGCGGTACTTTTTCCCAGTAATCATGGTGTTTAGCATTTGACCACTCGTTGATCACCTCTTTACATGCAATTCTTGGAATTCCTAAAATAGGCTCTGGACCTATGAAGGGTATTCCGACTCCCTTCTTTGCTAAGGTATCTGATATTTCGTTTCCTTCGAAACCATTGTGACCCGGCATCCAGATCAATTTAACATTGTTCCGTTTTGCCAGCTTCAGCAGTTTCTCCAGACAATCCTTGACTACCCTTGAGGAGACCTCAGTTCCAGGCAAGGCTTTTAGAACAGCTTGACTGCCCGAGAGAATACATATGTTCTGAGGAGCTACGTAGACTATCGAATTTTTTCAGAGAAAGGAGTCGTAATGAATATTAAACCAAGTTACTAGAGCCTCATTAGAACCTATTATCTATTTATTATAAATATAAAAATATTATAATTGCAAATATTTCTGTCAATTATGGTAAATTTTTCCACTTAACTAGTATTGAGAACTGACCTGAGAGCGGAGCTCAGAAAAACATGACTGACTATTGTCTGCAGCGAGAGAGTATTCCAGTTGTTTACATTCAGTAATCATATTTTATTTAATTAATTTCTATCAAATAATTATTTTTTTCTAAATTTTCACAGTTGTAAACATCATTTTGTTTATATTTTAAATTTACTGACAAATATTTTATTTAAAGTTTTGTTAATGCAAGTATTTCTATAGAAACTATAAACTATATTAGAGATCTGGGTCGGCTATAACTTTGGAACGTTCGAATACTTTAATTATATATACCTTTGGAAATGTTTGGAATTTTTTAAACTTTTGATAGTTTTTCGGGAGACGTAAGGAAAATTAACCTAGGGTTTTTTCTTATCATTATTTCGCTTTCTCCTATAGTTTTCTCCAAACAAATCGAACAAACACATATTTCCCTGTTTTATAAATTATAAAGAAGATTATACTCCACACTAACTTGGTGGTCAGTTATCAACAGAAGAGATATTCCATATTTTGTGTTTCGATAGATATATATTTATTAATTTTTCCAAAATCAACTAAAATCAATATTACATACCAGCGTCGGACTGTGCCTAAGGGGCCCGGGTGGCATTATGGCTTTAAGAAACACTGCCAAACCAAATGATAAAAATAATCAAATATCCAAGAGTTTTTCGAAGATTTTATTTTCAAAAACGTACGTTTGTATGTAAAAAGTTCTATTATGTCATAACTGAAGCCTAGCCTATTAACATTTTTTCGTAGAGGAGAAATTTCAGCCAGATTGTCAATAAATCGTAATTCGTAAAAGCTGCTATCCTTGTTATCTTTGACAAGAACTGATTATACGTTTAGGATAATCAACGTGTCCAGCAGTTCATCCAATTATTGTTATTTTTGGAGTCGGTGTCAGCATAGAGAAATTCACATAACTTTTGGACACCGCCTCCAAAAATAACAATAAGTGTACATATATATTTAAAAATTTTTGGTTAGGTGAACTAAAATTGACACAAGAATATGCAATTATTTTTTTACTTTTTAGTGCATTTTTTGTTATAGAATATTTGATTTTTGAAGTCGGGTTTCCATTTTGTCAAAATAGGTTTTATTTTCTAATATAATAAATGAAATATTTTATTCAGTCTTTAAAAATATCAGAGATAAACATTTAACAAATATTTTGTGAAATTTTCATTTCAAAATTTTGAAAATTCAGCCATTTCCTGTGACTCCTTAGATTAAAGTTCCCTTGACGTAGTCGGAATAACTGATGATAGATTCATCCGAAATTAAAAAACCAAATTATTGCTGTTAGTAGATGCTCGTGCTTGGACGAAGGAAAAAAAATGACAATTTGAATTTTTGGCAGAGTTTTGTACAAAAAGGTATTATTTTTGATATAATTTGCACCACGTATTTCCTTGTAAAATTAGTTGTGATTAAAAAAAATCCTTCGTTCAAGCACTAGTCAATTTTACCTAGAAGAAGTGTGCAAAATTTGAACAAAATCGGTTCATTATATTTGAAATATCATGTCAACCGTCTTCAAAAATAGAGTTTTGATATCTCCTAGACTTTGCCATCCCCTAGACTTTTACTCCAATCGACTTAAAACTTTGGGAGAATATTCTAGACCAGTGATTCTCAACCACTGTGTGGCACTTTTGTGTGCCGCCAAATTCCTAAAGTGTGCCGCCAAATTTTAGAAATGTATATAGTAAAGTATATTAACCAACATAAAAACGAAAAAAAAAAAGATCGAGACTGTTAAATGTTGAAGACAATATGAGAGTAGCATTTTCATTTTTACGACCAAATATAAATGAAATTATCAAAAAACATCAAGCTCAAATTTCTCATTTAAAGTATTCTTATTATTCACTTGTAATTAATCCCTGAATAAACGTACTGTTGTTTTTGTAGTACATATTATTTTATTTTACATTCAAAATTATTATCATAAACTATTTTACACAGTGTATTATAGGTAAGTAAACTTTGAAACTTAACTTTTTCTTTGTGTGTCGTCAAATTTTGAAATCGTTAAAAGTGTGCCGCAACAAAAAAAAGGTTGAGAATCACTAGACATATTGTACAGATAAGACAATAAGAAAAATCGATTTTTTGAATTTTTCAAACCCATGTAACGCAGAGAAAAGTTTTACTCAATTTCACAGCCTATCCTTATCCTTACATAGTATAAAATAAAGTCCCCCAGCCGAGTTTGTCTGTCTGTTCGCGATTTACTCAAAAACTACTGCACCGATTTTCATGCTGTTTTCACCAATGGATAGAGTGGTTCTCGAGAAAGGTTTTAGTATATAATTTGTCAAGTTTTTGTATACATTGGCTAAAGTATAATGATATTTGTTGGAGGTGTCGGAAAACATATTATAAAACAAATATAGATCGATAAATGGCAGTAAGTAACCAATGTGTTAAATATGCTATGCATAGATGGCAGTATACAAAACATGAGTACTTCAAAAATTTTGCCAATAGGTGGCAGTGCATACAACAAATGTATTTCAAGTCTTTGACGGGAGAAAATATTATGTTACTTGGTTATAAGGGCGTTACAAAATTTTTGCGGGCGAAGCCGCGACGAGTAATGCTAGTATAATATATTTCATATTTGCAAATATAAAAAAAAAGTACTTTTGTACATAATATTTATGACTTTAATTCCATATAATTAAAAGTAGATTATAGTTTTTGTTTATACAATTATGTTTCCATACATGCACTAACTATAAATATGCATATTTATTGACAAATATACATTAAATTTCCGCAAAATAATATTTATGTTTTAAAATTCTTTCGTTTTAAAACTTCAAAACTTTATTTTCAAATTAATTGTGAAGTTAACCACATAGTATATCAAAGAATGAGAGAGTACACGAGTCCAACCAACTTTGGGAAAATACTTATATCCAAGATCATGCGAAGGCTCTAATAAAAAGCTTCTCATGGAAAAAAAGCCTTTGAGCGTTTATAACTAGGAAAAAACCAAATGAGAATACTTACTGGCCATTGCAAACTCAATAAACATATACACAAAATTAATCTTACAGGGAATAATCTCTTCAGAGTTTTACGTTCCGACTCGTGACGGAACAGGGTCAAAATTGAATTTGTTTATAACAAAAAAGCGTTTTTTCATAATATCTTTTTTTAAACTAAAAATTTTAGAGGATTGTGAAATAAAATTTTTTTTTTTAAATTCTTTTTTGCGTTTCTTTTATTTTTTATTATAAATTAAAAATAAATTTTATTTCACAATCCTTAAAAATGAATTTCTACAAATTGAGACTCGATACAATACATAAATATTTTAAAAATGACAAAGAATATTATTAAATCTATATATATATGCTTTGTCCTGAATGACTGACTTCCGGATCAACGCACAGCCTAAACCGCTGATCGTAGAGACCTGATACTTGGAGGGTGTGTTCTTTGTATGACGTAGGTATCCGAAAGAAGATTTTCCGAAATTCTACTCCTAAGGGGGTAAAAAACGGGGCCAAAGTTTGTATGGGACAACGTGTTTCTTTGGTCCAATCTACTTCAAATTTTGCATAAACATTCAATATATTTACTTAAATACTAAGTAATATAAGGTCTTTAAAATTACAATTTTCGTGGGCGAAGTTGCGACGGACAGTTATAGTTCTATATAAAAAAAATAAAACAATGTACAAATTATAGATATTACACTATGTATGCTTGTAAATTCATTCAGAATATTTTATAGATTTTATCCTGCTTTTCTTTAAGAAATAAACCATATTGGTCGGAAATTTTTTTTGAGTTTATTGTTAGATAACGTAAGTGTTTAAACTTTCGATTAAGCCTTATAAAACCTAAAAATATTAATTTATATATAAGTTAATTAGCAAAAGTTGAAACATATGATAACTCTCTTCAAAGTTAACGTATCGGGATATTTTTTTAAAAATTAAAGATCTATAAAAAAAGATTTATTTAAAAAAAAAAGATTTATTCATCTAGCATGATCTAGGTGACATGATATTTTATTAATTGTCGGGGACCTGATTTTTTGTAAGGGCTAAAAAGGCATACTTTTCCATTGTTAAAAAAAGATGTAATTTTTAGATTTTTTATTTTAATTTAAAATTTTTGCGTTTTTTAAACTTTGGGATTTTTTTTCTCGAATTCTAATAAACCGATTTTAATGTTCATGGGATCATTTCTATTCTTTTTTATATATAGAAAAAGCTGCCCGCCTTGGCTTCGCACGGGTAGCACTAATTATCTATAGCCAGATGACACAAAATTGAAAATATGACACAAAATGGCCAATAATAATAATTTTTTTTCCCCAATCGCTAGTCAGGACTGTAGTACTACGGGCTACAAAAGTAGCTTTTTTTCAAAAAATTATAATTGTTTGTGCCTTATTCATTCGGTTTTCGAAAAATATACTTTGGTTAAAGTTATTCACTATAAATATACTAACAACTTTTATTCGAAACATTTTCCCAAAAACCGAATGAATTAAGTACAAGTTAACATTTTGAAAAAAGAGCGCTACTTTTGTGGCCCATTGTACAAACCTATCTATATAAGATACATGTGAAATTTATAATTTGATAGCATTGCATTAGGCGCAGATGCCGGTTTTGCTGGTGTATATGAAATCGCACTAAAAAATGTAAAATTTTCCTTTGAAAAACACTTTGTAGGAAAATTACTTTAAATAGAAATCAATAATACAATTGTTATTGTACAGTTCAATGGCCATTACAACATGTTTCTGTAGATTTTATTTAAGTTTTTTCATCTTATATGCAAATTGTATTGAAAATGATTCACAAATATTCTTCCTTCTAGTACAGTCAAAAGCAAAAAAATTGAACTACTGTTCCTCTGGACCGATTCTACCTTACTTCTTGACCGATTCTACTCATTAAAAAACTTGGTTTTTTCAGATCCCTATTCATAGTCACCTTAAGCATGATTTTTAGACAGCTTTTAGATTCATAGATGCAATCTTGAGGTAAGCTTGAAAGTTTGATCTTAGCTAAGATATGTGTGGTTGGATAAATATTCATAGGCATAGGTTAAGGCGATATTAAGAATTGAAGACTGTTGATATATTCAGAGCCAAATAAAACAATATTATTACAAACCTTATCCTTACTTTTTATTTAGAAAAGAGGATTTTCTTTAAGTTAGCGTTTTAGTAGACTTAAGACAGCCTTAATAACTTTGCAGTGAAAAAACTAGTGAAGATAATAAATTTTTTGGTTTTATATAATATCACAATATTGATCCAAATATTGATATCGATTTTGATTCTGACGATGAAGACATAATTATACGTATTCCTAAACGCTACATTCGAGATATATAAGACCCTTTTGATTTTAGCGAATTTCCTGAAAGGAAATAGAGCTATAGGTCCCGTACCGAAGTCAAAATTTCGCAAAAATTTCTTCAAATGTCCATCGATCCTACTTAGTAGATGTCAAAAATCACCATCTGGAAAATTTATATATATATATATCTTTGGACATATATATATATATATGTGTGTCTGTAATCGCTCTAGCGGTCACAATTTTGATCTGATTGGAATGAAATTTGGTATTTGATGCGCTTTTGTTATTCAAAAGGTCAAGTTCGTTAATGGGTAAAATCGGACAAGGGGAAATGGGGGTTTAAAAGGGAGGGGGAAACACAAAAATTGACATATCTCTCTTAATATTTGAAAAATCGAAAAATTTATCAGGACTTAAGTTTCTTATAATTTTTCTTTTATCACTAATATTTACAGAAATATTGACGGTTTAAGATTGAAAACTAAATTCCTTAATATCTCTGTACACATTAGAGTTTGAGCAAAAATGATAAGGTAATGAATTGTAGCAAACATGATTTTCTACAACTTTATTTCTTACGTATTTTTCGATTGTTCTAATATTAAGAGAGATATTTTATATTTTGTGTTTTCTTCTTTCTTTATGCCCCCCATTCCCCTTGACATATGTCATTTCTAAATAAAATTGGGCTTGCAAATACTAAAATCATATACGACATTTCATTTTCATCAGACAAAAATTGTGACCGCTAGAAAGTGATTTATGTATTCTAAAGGAAATTCGCTAAGTTGAAGCAGCTCCTGCGTAACGAATTTTTTTATTCAGGCATCGAATTTAAAAAACAGATTTAGATTCGACAAAATCAAGTATTAAATTTGGAATATTACCACTAATAGAACATAATTTAGCTAAAGTCAATCGCCGGATTACCTATTCCACTGGTGTTTTAATTATTAGTATGTTTCGATTTTATACATTTGTTAGTTGTCAGGTAAATATAAATTATTATCACATGAGAGTATTGCTTCAAAATTTGAAGAAAATTCTTTTATTCTATCGAAGTACAATTTTTGGTTTTACCTTTGCCCGTCATATTTTATTTCAAAAACAATTTTTTTTAGCTCGCTACTTTTATGTATGGTTTTATGAGGTATATTTGTTTACATTTGTAGAATAATATTCAGTAGAAGTATATTAATTTGTAAAGAAGCCTCGAATATCGTCACAGTTTGAGTGGATCGGTCTATTTTCAAAATGACGGGGAGGAAACATATATTTAATACTAAGTATTAAATATATGATTAAAATATGGTTTAAATAAGTAGCCCTTCTACTTTTAAATAAGTTCCCCTTACGCGCATATAATAGTCAAAACAAATTAATTCAGCTCTATCACTGACAATAATATGATACATTTCGCAGCACATCATCGGATACATGAGAATTATTACGGAAATTGACGATCAAAAATTAAGATGATCTCAGAATTCGTCTTACTATTAAGCTAATCTTAAACCGCACTTGCTCAAGACTGGACTATGAACATCAATATCAAAAGCAAATCAGATACCCAATTTCATTTTGATGTACTAAAATTGTGACCACTAGAGAGTAACGTATGTATGAAATATATATTTAATTAAATATACCTATGTGTCTGTAACAACTCTAGCGGTCATAGTTTTAATCAGATTGAAATGAAATATATTCTGTATTTTGTATTTATTCTGAGGAAATTCACTAAATTAACGCAACTCCTGCGTAAAGAATTATCTTTTTTTTTTGGTTCATTTTTATTGAAAGGCATTGTAGAAGTAGTACTCCCATTGAAATATTTGTTTGTGTTTAAATGTCGTTCACATCTTTCTCATAATAATAAGTCAATGATCTCTTATTGAACTGAATTCTCATTGCCACGAGCACTATTGTGTCTATATATCATTTGCAATGCTTGCTATTTTTCAACCCGACTTCAAAAAGGAGGATGGTTCTCAATTCGTCTGTATTTATTTATTTTTTTAATGTTTGTCACCTCAGAACTCCGTCATTTATGAACCGATTTTGAATTTTTTGTTTGTTTTAAAGGGTTTGATTTCAGATAGGTCTCATTGTCACCAAATCGCATTCTGGTGAGGGGATCCTCTGGAATAAGATAACCCATTTTTTTAAAAAACGACTTCAAAAAAATTTTTTTACAAAAAAAAACCGACCCAAAAAAAAAAAAATTTTTACAAAAAAAAAAACAAAATGCATGTAAAAAAAAAACTGAAAATCTATTATAAAAAATGCACTAAAAATTAAAAAAAAAAAACGGATAAAAAAAATGTGTTATAAAAAAATGCACTAAAAATGAGTAGGTCGTTTAGTAGGTCTACTATTTAGACAAATAAAGTTATAGAACTTCAAAGTCACTAAAAAGCGAGAAATAAAACCTATTTTGACAAAATGGAAACCCGACTTCAAAAATCAAATATTCTATAACAAAAAATGCACTAAAAAGTAAAAAAATAATTGCATATTCTTGTGCCAATTTTAGTTCACCTAAGCAAAAATTTCTAAATATATATGTACAATTATTGTTATTTTTGGAGGCGGTGTCCAAATTTTATGTGAATTTCTCTATGCTGACATCGCCTCCAAAAATAACAATAATTGTACATATATATTTAGAAATTTTTTAGTGCATTTTTTGTTATAGAATATTTGATTTTTGAAGTCGGGTTTCCATTTTGTCAAAATAGGTTTTATTTAATTCACTATACAGCTTGTATTTTAAAATACACCCAATCTGCAAATAATGTATAGTGCATCTATCACTGTTTATGCACAGTATACCATGATACTCTACTACTCTACACACAGAGCTGGACATACTTTGACTTTTGCAGAGAACCAACAAGGGACTGAGGGTATCTATTGTTCGTAATGCTGGGGAAGGGAGCAAGTAGATTTATATACTATGAGTAAGAGTGAGCAAGATAGGTATGTTTCGAAGTGAGACGGACGATGTTTAAATACAGGGTGTCCTACCAATTATTGCAATAAAAAATTATAAAACAAAAACAAATTTATTCGTTTTCGATTATTACATTTTGCATGCATTTTGATAAATTTTCAATATCCGGAATATACGTATTTGTCGATATTTGCATTATATTTTCTATATGTTTATTTCCATTGTTAGTATGGAAATAAATAGACGCTAGTTTACAAAAAAACAATTTAAAAATATGGGAATAGTAAATAAACAAAATTAATAGTACAGAGGTAGATTGTAAAGGCTGCCCTGGACGAGCTACACTTCGACCATAAGGTCCATTGTGATGCTTTAGGATGTGAGGATGTGAGTGGAGTGGAAGTAATTTTTGTGTATAGGGATTTGTGAGTAGACTAGGAATTGGTAGGATATGCGGCAGCAGCCGACTATGATAGGAACTACGCCGATATTCATCTGGAGCTCGTGAAGGAAACTGCAGAAAACCTTCTCAAGCATAGCCGGTTACTTCGTTCTTGTCCATACGCCGACAGTTTAGTCAATTAACCGCCCCTTTTTTTTATAATTGACAAACTGCCGATGTCGGGATTCGAACCCATAACCTCCCAGTTTCCAAGTACTGCATACGGCGCAGACATAACGCCTTAGACCGCTCGGCTACTTGGACTGGTTATAATAAATTTATAGTACAATGGCATTAAAAATGATGAAACTTTTCATTTAAAAAAAACTTAAGGATGTTCGATGAGGGAAGTAAGTCCCCGATTAACCATTCTTTCAAACCGACCGCCGGGGTAGTTTGCCCAAGATAGGGATAGGGTAAGGGCGACCAATGTATTATGAAACTACACATATTTCCCTATCATTCTATGAGAGAGTTGAGTTCCATTTTTTCGACTGTAATTAGGTTAATTACAGTAATCTTCTCAGGACTGACTTAGGGTGATCGATTGCCCTTAATAGGCGATTATTTATATTTATTAATTTACTATGTATATTGATGATGTTCGATGAGGGAGGTATCATGGGCTCTTGGTATAGTATAATGTAGATATTATACAACGATTCAATATAAGTAAGTGATACCGTCGATGTGCTGAGTAAATGAAAAGGACCACCCAAGTTAACGTTCAACAATCAATGTTTCCGGGTATGATATCCAGTCAGACTACCTAGAGCGATTAAGTATTATAATTACTTGATTCAGTTGAGATGTCTTGCAGAATTTTAAGTTTATTGCATTTCTAAAAAAAATTTCTCATTATTTCTGTTTTTAACCCGACTTCGCAAAGGAGGATGGTTCTCAATTCGTCTGTATTTTTTTTTTCAATGTTTGTTACCTCAGAATTCCGTTATTTATTAACCGATTTTGAATTTTTTTGTTTTGTTTTAAAGAGTTTGATTTCCGATTGGTCCTATTGTCACATTCTGAAATTGCATTCTGATGAAGCAATCCCCTGGAAATCGAGGAAAACCCTCATTTTATATGTGATAACCGATTTCTGCGAAATTTTTTTTTTTTTTTTTGAAAGGATATACTCATTCATAATGGGAAAATAAGAAATTTTTTTTAAAAACCGACTTCAAAAAAATTTTTTACAAAAAAAAACCGACCCCCCCCCAAAAAAAAAACGGATAAAAAAAAATGTGTTATAAAAAATTGCACTCAAAATTAGTTGGTCGTTTAGTAGGTCTACCCATATTTAGACAAATAAAATCCGTTATAGACCTTCAAAGTCACTTAAAAGGGAGAAATAAAACCTATTTTGACAAAATGGAAGCCCGACTTCTAAAATCAAATATTCTATAACAAAAAATGCACTAAAAAGTAGAAAAATAATTGTATATTCTTGTGCCAATTTTATTTCACCTAAGCAAAAATTTTTAAATATACATGTACAATTATTGTTATTTTTGGAGGCGGTGTCCAAAAGTTATGTGAATTTCTCTATGCTGACACCGACTCCAAAAATAACAATAATTGTACATATATATTTAAAAATTTTTGCTTAGGTGAACTAAAATTGGCACAAGAATATGCAATTATTTTTTTACTTTTTAGTGCATTTTCTGTTATAGAATATTCGATTTTTTAAGTCGGGTTTCCATTTTGTCAAAATAGGTTTTATTACTATACCAAACAGGTTGTTATAGAGCTCTGTATTCAATACTAGAAATATTTGAGCAACTTAAAAAATTACAGAAAAGAATTAAAAATATGCAGGTACGGATTCAGAGGGTGCAATGATCCCATCTAAAACTATACAACAAAATATTCACTGAAACGATGGACTTAATTCAGCCAAAAGTTTTATTTTATGTAAAATTTGAAATAAAATTATGTCATCGAGTTAGAAAAGAAATTTTTGGCCACTCTCAAAATTTGAGTTTCTTTATTTTAAAAGATGTCGAAACTGGGAACTGAATAAAAAAAATCTTTTCGGAACGCCGTTCACCGTACGCAATTTTTTTACGTCCAGCCCGTTGAATCCAAGATAGTTATAATAGCACTATTATGGTATGTCTAGGTAGAATAGAATATATTGTGTTATTTGTCTACCTTCTCCACAACTACAAAGTTAGAGCATGATTTCGAAACTAAATTATGATTGTTTGAGCTCGAGAAGTTTAAGACTGTCTCCAATTTAATTCCAGATCCACCAATAGTAACGTGTTATTCAAGTAATTTTAATAACTAAGAAGTTAATAAATTATACAGACCGTTTTCAAAAGCATTTCTAATAGAGAATCAATGTTAAATAAATAAATAAAATATTTACTATAAAACCATACATACACATACATACTGAAATTGAATGTCTGGACTGCAATATTGGATGACCATATTATAGGACCATTCTTCATCGACGGATCTTTAGATTCTCAAAAATATTTTGTTACGAAATAATATTTTGCCAACTGTTAGAGCTCTTCCTAATTTAGACCTGGAATATGTATGGTTCCAACAAGATGGTTAGCCTGCACTTAATGCCATGATAGTAAAGCTGTTCCTGGAACAAACTTTCCAGGAACGTCTTATGAGTGGTTTTGGAACCTTGAAGTGGCCACCCAGATCGCCAGATCTATCTCCTAACGATTTTCTTTTGTGGGGTTTTCTCAAAACACAGATCTATTCGCTGAATAGGCCTGAAAATTTACAACAATTAAGGCAAAGAATTGTTCACAATTGTGCGAATATTTCTCCTCAAATGCTAGAAAATACCCGGGTAGATTTCTACAATCGACTCGGACATTGTTTAGCAAATAATGGAGGAATATTCGAACCGTTGGTTTAACTTTTTTTTTGTCGGAGTTATATATTTTTTCTTTTTGGGGATTTATTTTTCTTTTAATTTGTGTGGATTGTTGTTATATGTTATACCGTTAATAGAATACTAGAGTTAAGTTCATTCGGAAAGAAATCTCGAATATCGTCACAGTTTGAGTGGATCAGTCTATTTTCAAAATGAATGGGAGGAAACATATATTAATACTAAGTATTAAATATGTGATTAAAATTATCGTTTAAATAAATTGCCCTTCTACTTTTAAATAAGTTCCCCTTACGCGCATATAAAGTCCAATAGAAATATTTAACATATTTAACCCACTCTCATTACATGTTAATGCAGTACAAAACAGTCCAGCAAGCATACACAACATACACACTAAAGAGTACCCCCACTATTTTTATTTCTTTATTAAGCATATTGTGTATAGTTATTATAGTAAATAATATTTAACATTGATTTTAAATTAGCAATGCTTTCCAACACGTACGATATATACACTACTCAGCAATTTTGAGGTGGCTCAGTGATGGAAGTGATTCATCGGGCTCTTCGATATTTTACAATAAGCTCTGGTCCTACAGCTGGTTTTTCTGGTCGTAATTTCTAGGCATATTCTAACAGTTTTTGCACTAATTGCAATACTATACGATCCATACGGTGCCTTTGGGCAATCTCAGACGCAGTAAAAAATCAATTTCGAAGGAAATGCCTTAAAATATAACGATCGAAATTCAGATTTTGAAATGGCCAGCACGTAGTCCTAGCTTTAGTGCAGGAGTTGGAGGAAATCACCCAAAATACCGTATCGAACTTTATTAAAAGTATGCTCGGAACGTTTGAGACAGTCATTAGAGCAAGAGGCGGTAATATCCGTCGTTACAAGTTTATTTCCTTCTAAAAACCTAGAAATAAATTGCTTTTTCACAATATAAATTTACGCAAATTGACTGGGATAAGAAATTTATAAGTAGTGTATATACTGCGTATACATGAGTTGAAAAGAGACCTACACTCCCGTTCAAAAAAAAAATGAACAGACCTTAAATGTTAAATTTCTTACATTTCATAAAACTCCTCACTTTTGTCACTGTCCGTATATTATTTATTTATGAACAAAGATAAGTAGTATATTTTTTAAATGTGAAAAAAGAAATGGAAGTTTTATATTTTTTATTTATGTAAATAATTTATGTAAACAAAAACATTTACTACAAGAATAATCAAAATTGTGAAAAACTGATTCGGTTCAGGTCTGTTCATTTTTTTTGAACGGGAGTATACATTAATTTGTAAAGAGAAAAAGTTAACTTTGTTTTTGTATTCATTATAATGCCTGCCTTCGAGAAAATTCAAGCTTATCCAAGTAGCTGATATTTTTATATTTTTTATGAATCATTCATGAAAAAAAAAATTTTAATACGATTTAAAAACAAATGCCTTCCGGTAATTTATTTAACACAATCTTATAAATTATGATTGTTTTATTGTCGTTGTCTTTCTCATCAAATGATTTTAATAGCATATGATCATATACATTTTCATTTACTTGTGGTGTTATTATTGTAATTACTAACTTAAAAAATATATAAATCAATTGAAATAATTGTGTACTTATTTTTTCAAGTCAATGACGCAATATACATTTGTTTTGTTAATTCTAATGTTGTAGGATCATGAGATCCACAGCATGATCTAAGTTTTAATGCCCTAATTTAAGACTATACACAGTGTACTCCTAACGATTAGCCATTGGGATATCTAAACTGCACCAATATCTAAATAAGTTTCACAGAGCGATTTACATTTATTTGTTATGAGGAAAAGAGACAAGCATACACATATATTTTGTTTATTTCTTAGAATCAGTAACAAATAAATGCATACCACTGTTGAACTTATTTATATGTTGTTGCAGCTTTTAGATATCACAATGGCTAGTCTTACACCGTGTGTATAGAGTGAAATCGTGAGGGGTAGGGTTGCCACCTCAAAATTATGAATAGTCGGGAGATCAACATATATTATCTCGATCTTGTCTGGAAATCGGGAGGTCCATTTATTATTTAGTAAATTGGGCAGTGGAGGAAATACCGGGTAGGCAAAGTAGGTAGCTGCTTAGGAGGGAAAATTTTTATCGTTTACACTAAATATACCGCTACTTGGGTGATCAAAAATATAATTTTTCATTTGAAAGCGTATAAGCCAGATACATTATTGAATCATTTAAAATGACATTAATTTTTTTAAATACGTTTAAGTATACACAAGAATAATATGTTGGAATAATAAGTTAGTAATTGACAAGCAAATAAATCGTGGTGTAACGGTTAGCACACTGGACGCGATTTACTGAGGTCCGGGGGTCGTTTTCTGACGGTTTAAAGAGTTTTTTTTGTCATATTAATATTAATTAGTAACAATATTATTATTTTTTAGATTTAGATTCATATTTAGAATTGTTTTTGCAAAATTTATTAATTTTGGTTAGCAAAATTTTTTTCCCACTGAACTCGGGAAAGTTGCCGATTTACCTTTGACATCAGGAATCGGAAGAAACTGTACGATTTCGGGAGTCTCTCGACGAAATCTGGAGAGGTGGCAACCTAACATTGCGGTGTCGAAAATGCAACAGTGTATATAAATATGTTTAACAGAGACATAAATTTATTTGTAAATAGGTCATCATTATATCTATGTAAAAATAATTATATATGTGTATGCATGCCTCTTTCCTCGTTACAAATACAGATATGTATCTGTGAAACTTCATAAACTATATAATCTGTTAAACTATATACACTGTTGCATTTGCGATATTCCAATAACTAGTCTTCAGGTTTAAACCGTTTATATATTAAATACAAGATAATAGTAATAATAATAAGCTTTATTCTAGTGACTGAAATATTGTTTACGCGAAACGTTTGCTAAGCGTTACGCTTCCATGGTGGTCATATTATGTAACTAACAAAAATAAAAATAAATAAATAAATTTACTTTGCATGTATGTAAATTTAATTCTGTAAACGTTTTTTTAGCAGATTTTATAATTTAATAATGTCTCGATCTTGTTCGGTGCCTTTGTGATCATCTAATAAAGGAAGAAACCCAAAAATTTCGTTTCATTATTTGCCACAGATAGGTAAAGAAAAAATATTAATTGAAAATAAATTATGGTGTAAATCTAAAAGATAGGCACAAAGCGGCCAAAATTGAAATTGAAAAACCCACTCGCAAACATATGAAGTAATATTTACTAAATTTTTAATATTTACTAACTTAAAATGTCGAATTTGTATACAGTTGCAATTTAATACCTTTGGCCACAAAACTAAATATTATAATTATTGAAAGTATCAAGTACAACAATTTACTAAAATCGCAACAAAATAATAAAATATAAAAAAAACACACAAAGGCACGTTACATTTATAAACATTGACTCTAGAATTACAAAAATAAAAACTATGTGTCAATACTTATTATATACTACCTAAAGGCAGCGCCACTCGATGTGGCCAACTATTGAAGCAAACTTTTGCCCCCAACATTGAAGCAAATATTCGTTGGCTCAAACGTAGGTTCAATAATTCAATATCAAAATGGGGGATACGTTGGATGATGCGATAATCGCTACGGACGCAACAATAATTTTAATGGCTTGTTGCAAAATTCTAAATGACCGAAATAAACGTAAACATTTTTATTGGGCGATTTTAAGTGTACAATAAATTAATACTATTCCTTTAATAATAATTATTTGAAAGATATTTGATTAATTGATTTATAATTACCTGCCAAAGGACAAATACAATTTAAAATCAAATCGCCAAAAAGACAAATAACAAATCGCAGGTCGTGTGGCAATGTGTCCAATACCTTCCAACGTACAGCCGAGCGGGAAGAGAAAATCCTTTGAAGCGGTCGCCTTTACCGACAACAGCCGGAACGTCTTCCAATGCCAACGCTGGACGCATGACGTTGGACACTCGTAGTTCAAGCATTTGCCACACGATGCGTCCAATCATCATTCGGCCAACGTTGGAAGGTGTTCGTTACATCATGTGGCCCCGCCTTAAGAATAAAACGATTCGATATTATAATTGCATTGTTCAAGTAGCAATATAATGTTTGTAAGTATATCTAGCGTTTGGTACATCGATTGCACCATCCGCTGATTAAGTTGTGTACATTTTTCAAAATTTGGCAGTTGTTCTCCACCAATGAAAAATTTACACTACTTACAATGATGCAAAAAAGAAAATATGCAAAAAAAAATATGCATATGCAAAAAAATAAATATTACTGACTGATAAGAGTTAATTTCAAAAAAAAAAAAAATGATATTGACATTGAAATAACAATGTAAAAGTTCAACTAATTAATTTGTTAGGTTGTCCGTACATACATAATTAATGAGTCATCATTTATGTACATTTATCGGTAGTTGAATCATCATATTATATTGTAATTATATACTATGATATGAAATATTAGGTGGGACAAAATAATTACCACGCCTCTGCCGATTAATAATCAAACTAAATTTATTTTGTAAATTTTTTTCCATATAACTATCAAGCCTTCCCATATAACTATCAAACCAGTCCGAGTGGTCCAGTTGATTAAGGCACTCTACTCAAAACAGGGAGGTTGCTTGTTCGATTTCCAACGGCGGGAGTTTGTCAATTAAATTAATTTAAACAAAAACAACAATTGATGGAGCAGTTAATTGACTAAAATGTCGGCGTATGGACAAGATCGAAAGTAACCGGCTATGCTTGTGAAAAGTTTTTGCAGTTTCCTTCCACAAACTTCAGATGAATATCGGCATGGTTCCTATCAAAGTCAGCTGCAGTCGCACAACCTATCAATTGCTAGTCTACATACAAATTCATTATCCTTTAGGGGTCGGTAAAAAAGGCCTAGAATGGCCTACTTGCCAGGTTTTGACCTCCCCTCCCCAACGCTACTACTACTACTACTACATCAAGCCTTTCACACTTCAAATCCGTAAGATAACACGTAAACGTATGCGTAACTATAATAATTTGCCCATGGCACATAAAATCGTAAGCAGTAACATTCTTCCAATCAGATTCGACCAGACAGTGCGAGATAGAAAATTTTTATAAGTGAATATAACCTAAAATAAGACTTGGTATAAGGATAAGAGGTATTCAGGATCAAGAAAAGTAAGCACCAATCAGCAAACCTCTAATTGCAACGTTTCGCTATCTATTTGTAGCTTCCTCAGGCTCTATAAAAATATATATATATATATATATATATATATATATATATATATATATATATATATATATATATATATATATATATTAGGATACAATAAAACAATAACAAGTCATATCTCAAATAAAAAGTATATACGTAAAAAACAGTACTACCTTTAAAAAATTTTTTAAAAAAAGAAGAAACAAAATAAATAAATTCTTTCTTCTTTTTTTAAAAAATTTTTTCATGTCCTTTTTTATAAACAAATTTTGTGGTAATAATATTGTTGTTGATTGCGAATACAGAGGTATTTTTAATGTATTGCCACAACCTATAGTGCAGAATAAGAACACATGTCAACCGTGTGCCAGCTAACAAGTTGTATTCTATCGATTATTGTCATAACTATTGTAAAAAAAATTTTACTTAATATTTTTGTGAGTATTTTTGATAACCTCCATATGAGAGTTATGATAAATAATACGTTTAAAATATATATAATATGGTATGCAGTGCTAGATTAATGACAAGTACTAAGCTACAACTTTAAGGTAGCACTGTTTTTTACGTATATACTTTTTATTTGAGATATGGCTTGTTATTGTTTTATTGTATCCTAATATATGTATATATATATAAATTTTTTTTTGGTATAGAGCCTGAGGAAGCTACAAATAGATAGTGAAACGTTGCAATTAGAGGTTTGCTGATTGGTGCTTACTTTTCTTGATCCTGAATATCTCTTATCCTTATACCAATATTGAATACCGGATCTGATTTTTCTAAAATAAGACGTCAAAAGATTTGCGTATATGCGATGCACTTTCATGTATTTATATTGAGACTTGCAAGGGTGGAGCTTAATATTTCAATCTACGTGCACTAGTTACTAAGCTGTTATCTTAGAAACTTGCAGGAAACATAAACCTAGTAGTTCTAGTTTCTAATTTATCCATCAGAGAGCATATCCAAAAGCGAGAGTTCCCAATTTCAAATTATATATATATATATATATATATATATATATATATATATATATATATATATATATATATATATATATGCAATATACAAATTTATTAAAATATTGAAAAAAGTAATACAACAAAAACAGTAAAACAACCATAGAAAGATTTAAATAAAGCAATTCTTTGGCTTAAATTCATAAATGCTGGAAAGGATTGTTTGTGATTGGTTGTCCAAAAGACGCAATCGTAAGAATTTCATACGTACGGATGTTTTTATACTTACGTCTTACGTTTTGCGGTGGCAATATGGAGGATAGAATACTTGACTGTGAGTGGCCGATTCAGTTACGTTTTTACGGACTTTTATATGTGAAGGCCATTATAGTTACCGCAAGAACAGATAAGACTAGAATAAAATATTTCTCGATTTTCTTGTCGATTCATTCTCGTCTCGTACGTTAAGAGATAAAACTGTTTTCACATCTCGTCTAGTTTGAATCTCGCGTCAAATATCGAAAAAAAAAACTTGAAGAATAGCATTTACTTCACAAACTCGAAAATTAGAAGTTTGTATCTGTTTTAGAGTTTAGTATCTTAAAAGAATAAACGGAACGCTTATCACTCTCGTGTCCGTCTGCCACAGTGGTTTTCTCGAAAACTATGTAACGTTGGTATTTGAACTTTGGCAAAATGTTAGGTCTTGATGACGCACCCAAAAATCGGCAGCCGACGATTTGAAAAAAAATAATTTTTTATTAAAATGGGCGGGGAGGGGGCGAGGTGTAGTTTATGGTACAAAGAAATAGAAAAGTTATAATTAAATAAAATATATATAAATAAAAAAAGTTTAATTAGGTATATTGGCTGTTCACTGTAGTATTGGTACGAAGCCCAACTTGCGCGAGCTCAGCTCTTGGCCGTTTTTTTTTCGTACTATTTTAAGATACTTCTCAAACATTGTGTTTAAAAGAATCAAATTATTTCGACTCTCGACATTATGTTTCTAGTCTCGTCTCAATTTCTTCGAGATCAAGAGATTTATCTCTAGTACCAAATCTTGACAAATGATCTTGTATCGTCTATAAATTCTTGTTTCTTGCAGTAAATTAATAAGGTTTAATTATTTTCTTGCCGGTTGTCCATCATTCGACAACTTAAAAACCAAAACAAAACACGTGCTGAAATTTCTTGAGTGTATTTTAAGAGATAAAACGTGAATGGGTAAAATCGGTTCATGCATCCCTTCGCTATCCGGATTTCATTTTAAAAAAAAGCTAAACTCGTGTGTACTGATGAAGAATGAATTGTCAATTTTCTTGGCTCAAAATTTTCCAATACTCGCTGCTGCAAAAAACTCGAACGATACGGCTTTTTAGGAACGAAGTTCTTTTACGCGGATTACAGTAGAGTGAATAGGCAAAAATCATCACGTAACGAAAAAGCGTTATGCCCCATCCAGGTGACCTTTTCCTCTCTTTCTCTCTATCTCTTTCTATTATATACGGTTGTATGCGTGTGTGTGTGTGTGCAATTATCGAGATTCGAGCAGCAAGCATTGTGCGCGGTCAGCTGTATAATTTCAATTTAAATAATAGTAGTAGTTGTAGTAGTAGCTGACTATTCAAGTTATATTATCATATATATACTAATTATATGGCACATATCACATGTGAGAAATTATTGAAAATTTTGAATTATTTTTCAAAAGCTATTCAATATTTTGAAGATTTTTGTGTACTGATACGTAATTTATGTAAATTGGCATAAAATAGCTCCGCTTGTTATATTTTTCTAAACACGGGTAAATATTGTTTAAACTTGTTTTTTGTTATTGTTTTAATTCACACGGGATTTATATTGTGTCATTATTGCAATTTTATAATGGATAGTCGGGAAACAGAAACTGCGGCAAATGTAAATAATGCAAACTTAGAAAAGTAAGTTAATAAATCATATAGCTTAATACAAGTATTTTCTGTTTACATACATTTAATATACATGTGGTCAAAAAGAGTATCAAAACTTCAGAGTGCGAAAAAAATACCAAAAACAACGCTCAATGTCCACAACAATTCCGGCATAATCAAAAAGAAAAAGTACCTACAGCAAAATGAAACATTGAATCTTTCCAGGTATAATATACAGACTGTGTTGGGATGCTTTTCCAATAGAGAATCAATGTTAAATATTATTTATTACTGGCAGGCCGTGTGGTTACTATGTGGAGTCTGTCAGTACACATGTAATGAGTACACACTCTTAAATGAGTCAGTACACACAATACACACAGTCAATGAGTCAGTACACACAATACACACAGTCAATGAGTCAGTACACACTCTTAAATAACAAACAAACTACAATACGCATATGAGATGACTCTCATTACATGTGTACTGACTGACTCCGCATAGTAACCACACGGGCTGCCAGTAATAAATAATATTTAATATTGATTCTCTATTGGAAAAGCATTCCAACACAGTCTGTATATATCTTTCGCATGAGAATAAGAAACAATTTTATTTTTTATTTATATATAATTTATGTTTCCTAAAATATTAAATAAAAGTTATTGATTTAAATTCTTACTTTACATTTTTGCTTATTAAAAATTAGAGAGAGAGAGAGAGTTGAATAAAAGAGGGCTGCGTTTTTTGGCGTGATAAAAATACACTAATATAATCAATAGAAATCTACATATTAAATCACGTTTAGAGTTGAAAAAATAACGTAAAGAACTTCGTTCCTGGCGGGGCCCCCCGATCGCACAACTTTTTTTTCCTCAAAGCAATTTCGGATAATTGGAGATCTACTGTATATGGTTTGTATCTAGATTATTTCTATATATTCGTTCGTTTGTATAGAAAGTTTACCGTAGAAGTACTTACAGGAGGTTTAAACAATTAACTCAGTTAGTTGTTCTTGTTGAATTGTGAAAAAAATCGTAAGATATTATAATAAAAATTTGATATCAGTTATATATATATAAAATAATTTACTACATGATTATTCATTGAGTTATTCCGAAGACATAGAAATAAATTAAATGTGCTAATAAAAAATTTTCTAAAAATAGAATCAGTAAATTTATGTACCACATTGGATAATAGAAAAAATTGATATTTTCCATTTGGATGAATTTCAATCTTATTTTTTTTATGAAAACTAATATATTATATATATATATATATATATATATGTATGTATATATATATATAATATATATATGTATATATATATATATATATAATATATATATATAATATATATATATAATATATATATATAATATATATATATATATATATATATATATATATATATATAATATTAAATATTGTATATTCTTTGAAAGTCACGGATATGTGAACACGTGACATTTTAATCACAAATAAAGGGCATTAGACTTCGAAGGCTCCAGCTTGTATATAAACCTTTGTCAAAAATAGTTGATATTCGACTTTGATTGCGAGATACGTATATATAACTATATAACTATACATAACTAAATAACTATACATTTTTGTTTCATAAAATTCAGAATATTTATATGTCTATTTACTTTCGAGTTTGCCCTTTTGTCAAAATATGTACATTAAATATGTATAGATTTTGGCGAAAATATGTAGATTGACCCTTTACATAACTATTATTAAAGGGGTCGTTCATAAACTAGGGAGAGGGGTACAATGAGAAGCTACGCTGGACCACGTAGGGAACAGTGGGTCTAGGTCTAAGCTTCAAATAATGCGCGCAATGAATCGAAATTGAGGTAAACGAACAAACCGCAAACCATGACCCGAATACCCCACCCATGCTTTATAGTGTACTTTAGTCGCTACTAAATCTCAACATATTTTCTTATTTAGATACCTTTGCATAATCACTACATATGCCCTCTGTTATTTAGGTAACTATATGTTTGTTACCTCAGTAACTATCAATAAATATGTTCAGACATTTTTTATCAGGAAAAAAAAGATTAGATTGAAATCTGAATTGCGTTTAGCTAATTATTCTAGAATTAGTTTTTAGGCAATTGGATTCTTATTTTTCCCTCAACTCTAATAATAGCACGTATTTCCTATCATAAGTGATCTCTATTGATGGCTCACCATTTTTCACCATTCATGAATTCAGATGGATTTGAACAATCAACATTTTACTCGAAATTTTAGGTATTTTGATACATTTATTATACAATTTTTTTTATTGGCATGCGTAATTAATTTTATCAGAGTCATACAAAAACTACGTTAATGATTGGGCGGAGGGAGGGTTGTGAAGAAAAATCTTCGATTGTCTACTTGAAGGGGAGGACTCTAAAATAGGACTACGTAGTTTATGAACGGTAAAAGGTATGGCTGGCCTTATATGGTAGTCGACGACCAGCTGCGAAGTTCTTTTATAGCAATAGAAACATTATTGTAAAATGATCTCACTTCATCAATATCTCTGTAAATATTAGAGAAACAGAAAAAATGATAAGAAACTTAATTATAGTAAAACTAATTTTCTACAACTTTACTTCATATGTTTTTTTTCGATTTTTCCAATATTAAGAGAGATATATCAAAGTTTGTGTTTCCCCCTCCCTATAAACCTCTTTTCTACCTTGTTGATTCAGGTCATGCTTACCATACAAATGCATTGTCATCGAAATTGAACATGTAAAAATGTAAAAACATGTAAAAATTCAATTCTGTAGGATAAGAGGAAGTGGTTCTAATTCAGTTTGCAAGATTTGACCCAAAAAACAAACAGGGCAAGCTAAATAAAACCGTTTAAAAACAGCGTATATTTTATTAAAAAACAAGTGAAAATAACAACTAACAAGTAATTTGCTTAAATACCCGATATGTACTGAATTTATGAATAAAAGCTGTATATATGAATAGAAAGTTGTTTATTTTTAAAAAAGGAACATTTTTTGTATTTTACCCAAACATGGTCCGATTTTGCTCATTCACTTGACCTAACTTTTTAGCTCTAGAACACACATACAAAATCGTGTTGATGGACGGACAGACACATTCATTTGCGGAAACACGCTAATCAGGTCATTTTATAAACACCTATACCGAAATATTTTTTCTGCGATCAATATTTTCAAGTTGCAAAAACGGCACTAAACTTGTATATTAAATTTAGTTCCATGGTATATATTATATACCGAGTATAAAAATAATCTTGTAAGGCACTTGTATCATGCCTTAAACCGGCCCCGCGGTAAAAGGAAATGAACACTTAAGACCTAAGCCAAAACAATATTATCTGAACATGTATAATGGTATTTCAACAAATTCAATTGTTATCTAATGCACTGATAAAGGTAATATAAAATAATTATTATTTTCAATTAAACTTTATAGCACATCTAATCATCCTTTTTATTTCAAATTATAATCATTAAAATATGTTTTAAATATAGCATGATGTATACAAAAAAAAGAAGATTTATTTCAAAATATTTCATGAATAATATACGTTTAATTTTGATACAAGTATGTGCTTAAATTACAACGTATATATGCAAAAATTCAAAGAAATACATTCTTCATTAGTCAGAGAATGAAAAACAAAATTACTTTTAACCAACAAAAAATGTTTTAAATACAGTAGAATCTCGATAGAAAGTTTTTATAACTTGAAAAAAATCCTTGTTCTCTTCCCTCTATTCCTCGAAATATAAGCCCTCTATAAGTCGAAACAATCATGATTCATCTACAAAACATTTCAGTATATATTTTCCATACAAAAGTCAAAATAATGTTATTTGACCTTGCAAACATTTTATTTGACAACTCGAAAAAATTCATGTTTGGTTTTACTACCACTTTATCTCGAAATTAGTAAATTAATAGATTGTTTAACTCGAAAAACCGATTGTTGCCCCAAAGTCAAAACCCTTAATAATTTTTGACTTTAAACGATCAGTGAAAAAATCTCTGAAAACTACAAAACAATTATTACACCCTCATTAGGAAGCACAGAAAAATAAGTCGGAACTCGGAAGAAAAGTATTTTGGATCCATCTGTATAAAAGCTAGTACATTCATAAAATTCTACAAAATCCACAATAAAGTTTGAAGTTGTACAACTGTTTATTTTTTTTAGCACGAAAAAAAATAAAAAGTTAACTATAATGCTGATAAAAATAATTAACTCGATTAACATCCGATAATACTATTTTTACTCAATTAAATAAACTGTTAACACAAAGAATATTTTAAAACTATATTTTTCACAGTGTCTAATTTATGAACATAGTTTCAGTTAAAAAGATCTATTTCATAAGGCTCATCTATGTCAAATATTTGATTCTAAATCGTTGATAACTTCGGTGATTTGTAATCGATAAATGGTCGATAAGAGGTTTTGAATTTTTAAGAAAACAATAATTATGCGATAATTGAAAATTGTCAAAGATTAAAACTGTTATCTAATATACATCTCACGCGTGAACGTGTTTAAAATCTCCGACATATGGTTAGAAACACCCTGAAGGTTAAGGATGAACGAGCACTGGAGCTTCAAAAAGATTAAGGATTGATTTTTTGTTTACATGTAGTTGAACTGCATATAAATCAATTATAAAAGTTTCACGAGGGGGGGGGGGTTACGTGGATCTTTAATTAGTTATTTAATGTTTTAATGCATTGCTCTTATGGAGAATGACGGGCCTAACTCATACCGTCATACCGGTATGAGTTAGGCCCGGTATGACGGGCCTAAATTAAAGTTTAATTTTAACTTACGACAAAAAATAATCAACTTTATTGTGGACTTTTATGAATGTATTATATAAGATTTTGAAGAATTTTATAAATGGACTATAAATAGCGCTCGTACATCCTTACGTGAAACCCATTTACAAATAATGTCAGTATACCCGATGAAAAATGCAATAAATATTAAATGTTTCATATTATGACCTTGATTTCAATTTCTTGTCACTGGTATAGGTACTAATGAAAGTAATTAAAAACAATTAATTAGCTAACAATGGAAAAGGTGATAAATAAAGAAAAACATACTATACTATCATACAACGATTCGTAAGTGTTTATTTTCAATTCGTCACATTAATTCTCACTAAAATCTAGATATTCTCTCTACATAAGTCATCAAAATTACTTATTTCCTTAGATATTCATTCGTCTTACACGACACTTAGCGAAACTTAGCGAAAAGTTTTTTCTCAAAGTTGACTGTCAACTAAACACAACGCCCGATTTCTACGTTGAATGAAGAGCGACAAATATTTTTTTACACAACTAACTCACGACAAAATAACGGTAAATTATGCGGCTCCAGGATCTTAGCACCCCATCCATGGAATTTCGAAAAACCAATTATACCACCTAATAGGTCACTAAGTGGTCATAAAAGGTCAGCTATCTCCATTAATTGGTCAGCAATAGAAAACTTTTTATCGATGTTTTAAATTTTTTCTTGAAAAAATTTTAGCACCCCATATTTTATAAAGAGAAAAAATAAAGGCACTAATCGATTGAGAATAATCCACTGATAATTGGTCAGTTAAAATAAATAATTGGTCAGACCAATTTCCTAAAATTTTTTTATGACCTTGAAAAATTTAAAATCTCGATAAAAAGATTTCTATCGCTGACCAATTAATGGGGCCAACCGATCTTTTATAATCAATTAGTGACCTATTAGAGGGTATAATTAGTTTTTCGAAATTCCATGGATGGGGTGCTAAAATTTATGTATGACCATGAAAAATATAAAGATCAATAAATTTTCTATCGCTGACCACTTACTGAGACCACCTGACCTACTATGACAATTTAGTGACCTATTAGATGGTATAATGGTTTTTCGAAATTCCATGGATGGGGTGCTAAGATCCTGGAACCAAATTATGCGCCTATTATCGACTTGATTTGAAGTAGTTGCTACTCTAAGTTGACAAACTTTTGGGTTTTTGATACATAAATACCTGAAGGATGATTGTTAAAGGATCCTGCGCAGAGCGAGTTCAAGATTGAATCATTTAGAGTAGACAATCAGTAAGTGTTTGCTATTACATCTCGGTAGGTATTTGCTATTACATAAGTTATTGTAAATTTTATTTACTACAACTTTACTAATGATAAACTTGCCCAATTAACTGGTATTAGGAGAGTTATTTCAAACTATGTGTTTCCTCTTTAAGCTCCACTTTCTCCTTGACTGAATTAGATATAATTTATGTCAGATTATATCGACGTTAACATGGCTTCGATTGACACGTCGACAAAGTCGATATCATTTTTGGGACGAGAAAAATGTCTTCGGCATACGAACGCACACGCACGCACACATGCAGATATCTTTCTAAGAATGGTGTCAATAGACTTCAAAACGTGCAGATATGGTAAAAATTTAGATTTAGATTTTCGGATCGACTACCATAATTTCCTTATACAGGGAAGTTAAAATCTTGCTTTTTGAAAATATATCAGTTTTATAATATTCCCTTCGATTTAAAAGCGTGCATAACCTTCTTTAAATATAGGTATATATAAATATTATTTGATAATACTAGAGTATACTATTTGATAATACATATTGTTGAATTGGGATTATAGTATATCGGTATGTTGAAAAACAAAATATATGCATATACTTTACTAAATCCATAATAAAATCCTAAAGCTTATTTTCGATAAGCGAAAAAAAAGTGACTTTAATGAATTTATTATATTACTTTTGAACATAAAATAAACATAATAAATTTATTAAATACTGTTTGATGTAATATCCCGTAATGTTAATTTAATTATCCCGTAATGTTAATTTAAACTATATTTTGACAAGAATAATCACTATTTAGTTTAAAACCGTGATTTTAATGTTAACAAGCACATTTTTAATGAAAAATATTAAAAGAACTTATTTATCAGTTGTTTATAAAAATTAAATTTATTGACCTAGTTTAAAATTTACATCAATAATATAAAGAAATAGACAGCTTTTGCTTTTTTCCGATAAAAAAAAATTCACAAAAAAAAAAAAAAAAATATATATATATATATATATATATATATATATTGTTGAAAATTAAAACCACGAACAGCAAACAGGTCTATGAACACTTAATGAATTGAAGTTGATTTTTTACAACTTTACTTCTTATACACTTCCAGTTTTCTAATATTAAGAGAGATGATATTATTCAACATATTCTGTTTTCTTCGTTCTCTTACCTCCCCTTTCCCTTTAACCGATTCTAGTGACTATATATAGATTCTAGTGACTTTTTGATATATATATATATATATATATATATATATATATATATATATATATATATATATATATATATATATATTTATATACATATATATATATATATATATATATATATATATATATATAAGTAAATTAAAAACATACATCCAGTTATTTGAATTTAGATTGTCTTTATTTTATGTTAGTAATCGAAAACTCATAATTATAATTTCGGAGAAATAGATTCTTTATCAAATAAAATGATAATAAATGATTTCAAATCATTAAAAAAAAAACACTTATAATGTAATATGAAATAAATATACAAACATTAATACAAAAGTTCATAATAATAGGTAAAGATTTTGAATCACTGAATTAAGTCATCAAAAATTATCATCATTATAATTTTTACATTATTGATCAGACGAAGAAACTGTATCTCTAAAATATTTGTTTGAGACATGCTTTTAGAAAATTGGACTATTGTTGAGAACTCAACAATGAAATTTAAAAAAATTAATAAAATTTTTTTACTCACGTTTTAAATATTGCAGAAAAAAATCCTTTTGTTGTATGTGCACTTATTTTATTTAAATAAAACTCATTCAAGCGTATTAAGCGTGTATTATTGGTAACAATAAGTATCTTACAATCAAACAATCAAGTGAACTAAATGTAAATAATAATTGAACTGATAAAGTGTACAAAAAAAAAAACATTTATAGCTTAAAATATTGTACGACAGCTTATCACTAACTGAACTATTTGATTTGATTTCGAAGGGCTGATATATGTTTCAGTGTGAGGTAACATATGAAGAATACGACGTTAGGCCTGATAGTGATTCCTCATTATATACATATACATATACATACATATATATATGTAAACAACAAACATACCACAATAACTCTGATTAATGTTAACAGCAATAAACAGTTTTCAACAAAACTTAAGTATGTTCTCATTTAGTGATAAACGTCAGTAGAGCAATGTGGTTATGTTATCAATAACGTATACAAAATTTGACCTTGTGGTATTCTTCTAAACGCGATATGAAATATAAACAAGGTATCTCACAAAAATTGAATTGTTCCGATCAATTTTAGTCGGAGGATAGTAAAATTAGACATAAAAACAATTGAAAATAACAACTAACTGAGTTAATTGCTTAGTACCTAGTATATAAACTGAATTTACAAAAAAAAGCTCCAAACAAAAGTCTTAAAATTTTTGTTCTATCTCTTACGGTTTCAAAAGATTTCGCCCATTTTGCAAAAACATGGTCCAATTTTACCTATTTTCGAACTTAATATTACTTTGTATAGCTCTAAAAAACACATACAAAATTTCAGTACACTATCTCTTTTCGATTTTTAGTTATCGTGATGACGGACGGACGGACAGACACATTTTCGGAAATGGGCTAATAAGGTCATTTTATGAACACCTATAACAAAATTTTTTTTCTGCGATCAATATTTTTAACCGTTACAAAAACGGAACTAAACTTAATATACCCTGGTATATATTATATACCGGGTATAATAATAGTAATGATAATTTTAATAGTAACTTCAAGCAATTAATCACTTAGTTTAGTGTATCCTTGGAGTATTGGTGTTTATTCCTTAGGACTATGACATGTGGTGACAATAATGAGAAACAGAGTAGTCAGGTTCAACTGTGATAGTTACATATGCTTTGCTAGTTAATAAAATAAACAAAAAAATATTATTTTTCTAATGAAACTCATCTGTTTTTATGAAAAATGAAAAGTGATAATTATGGTATAAGGTTTCATTAATTGTGTAAATGTAGCCTGACTAAAACCGCCATTTTGGAATATAACGTCATGTGTAAATTTACCAATAGCCAAATCAGCAATTAAATTAAAATTTTGTATTTTAGAATTTCTAAAAGAAAACTTTAATAATGTTAATGTATGTACACTCCCGTTCAATAAAATTGAACAGACCGGAAATGTTAATTTTCTTCAAAAAATGTTAAATTTCATAAAACTCCTCACTTTTGTAACTCTCTGTATAATGATTCATTTATAAACAAAGATAAGTAGTATATATTTTAAAAAGTGTGAAAAAAGAAATGGATGTATAGTAAAAAACATTTACTACAAGAATAATCAAAATTGTGAGAGACTGATTCGGTTCAGATCTGTTCAATTTTATTGAACGGGAGTGTACAATAAATTTTATAAAATTGTTTTAAAAAATGTGGCTTTAACTTGATCAGTAGAGTTATTGAGCAAGCGCAAAGTACTAATATATAATAATATAAATTTCAAACGTAAATGTTCCAATTTGTTGAGTAATATTATGAACATATTACATTATTTGTGTACGCTTAAAATGTCACATTGCTATACCAATGCCAATTTCCATTAAGGTTAAGCAGATAGTATGAAAGAACAAGCGTATACTATATCGAATAACATTTCAGTCATATAGGTATAGTACTATGACGTTTTGCGTATACACAAATAATAATATGTGGAATAATAAGTTAATAATGTTGAATTCAAAGTAATACTGTCAATGATATGAAAAAACTAACTCATCTATTTATCATCCGTGGTGGAATGGATAGCACACTGGGCATGAAATCTATAGGTCCAGTGTTCGATAACTAGTGGATGAGTTAATTTTTAGCGAATTTCCTCCAAAGGAAATGCAGCTATTGTCTTTGCACCAATATTGGAATTTCGTAAAAATTTCTTCAAATATATGTATATATATATATGTCGGATGTTGAATTTGTGCAAAGGACAAATTCACATTTGGAGATTTTAAACACTTACATTTATAAGTACAAAGAAACTATTTTTTTAAGAAAAGGTTTATTTTATTACAGTATGTCCGACATAGAGGTCCGGAAATTAGATATTATCAATACTTATATATTCTTAGAATAAAATAAATTGTCTAAAAGTGCAATAAAGAATAATTGCTTTAAGATTATCAATTAACACAGTAAGTAAGGGTTCGGTCGAAGGGAGCACGTGCGGCTCTCTACTTAGACGCAAATTGTACGGTACGGATGTTAATAAACCTATTTTTGTGATATACCAGAGATGGTACATAAATATAATGTAGTAATAGAATGACCCCTTTCCAATAATTTTACAAACATCAAGGAAGGGGGGTGAGTTTCAAAAAGGAAGCAGGACAGTCAGTTCTGAGAGTACAGCACCCGAGTACAGACCGTATCGTGCAGTTGCGTATTAGTATCAACTAAACTCTGCTGAAAGTTACATGAAAATAGCATCACATGGAAATAGCGTTTGGATTGTTGGTAGCCCTTTTGGACTAGTATAATTAATTATGTTTATTGATGAGATAACCGTGGTATGGCATTTGTTAGTATTATTCGTGTTGTATCTGTATTGTTAACTGGAGCCAACTTACTGTGTCGTAGGTTGAACTATTTGTGATTACTGATTGTGAAAGTTCGGGACACCGGGTATTATTGTAGACTAGTGCGTGTTTGTGAAAATGCAGTTTTCAGTGTGCTATTGTAAATTGGTAAGTGTTTGTATTTTATAAAAACAACAATGCCTGACAACATATATACTGGTTCAAACGACCATGCTCCCAATTATAAATTTCCGACATATATATATATATATATATATATATATATATATATATATATATAAATATATATATATATATATGTACATCAACATATATCAACATATATATGTACTTTTTTTAAAATGTCTGTTGACTCTCTAGCAGTCACAGTTTTATTCCGATTGGAATGAAATTTAGTATTTGAGTCGCTTTTGGATTCTAAAGGTCAAGGTTTAGAGGGAGGGGAAAACACAAAATTTGACGATCTCCCTTAATTTGAAAAATCGAAAAATTTATCAGGAGTTAAGTTGTAGGTACTAAGTTTTACTGTATTTTTGTTTCTTATCATTTTTCTGTTACACTAATATTTACAGAAATATTTACAATTAAAGATTGCAAGTTAAAATTCTAAATATCTCTGTTCACATTAGAGTTTGCGAAAAATGATCACGTAATGAATTGTAGCAAACTTGATTTTCTACAACTTTACTCCTTATACATTTTTCGATTATTCTAATATTAAGAGAGATATTTAATATTTTGTGTTTGTTTGACACGAATACATAAAATATATTTTATTGTAAAAAATTTTGATTGTCGTTTCCATAGTAACTATAAACTATAATCGTTATACCGTTTTTTTGGCTATTAATAAATTTAATTTTTGCAAAAACTAAAGCCATATTAGATATTATATTTCATTTTGAACACACTAAAATTATGACCGCTAGAGAGTGATTTATGTATTCTAAGGAAATTCGCTAAGTTGACGCAGCTCCTGCGTAACGAATTTTTTTGCAAATTAATATTTATATTAATATTATTGTTAAGTTCATCAGGAATGAAAGATAATAAGCTAAAAAATTTGCCTAGACCTTTCTTTTGACATTCTAAACACTGGCTCAAAAATCTAATATAATCAAGTGTCCGCGTCTTAAAATATTCAAAGGGACAAAGTCACGAAAGTCGGACAAATCATGTTTAAGTCATTAACTTGTAGACCATAAAATTCTCTATAATTTATGTCCTAAGAATTTTTTAACCACTAACCGTTTTTGAGATATCGTGCAGATAATGGGATTTTATTGAAATATTTATACAGGTCACACCATCAATGGATGTGACACAACATGTGCGCTGTTCAAAAAAAGGTAAACAAAAAATTAAAGAAATGCTTGAAAAACATCCTGACTTGTATAATGGACCGCAAAAGATCTTTTTCAAATTTTTACAGTTGATTTGTGCCGAATATATTTGAAAAATTGTTTAGAATAAATGTTGTTAATGTTTTTATAATCTATAACTTTTATTCTCGGCAATTTTTCGAAAACCGAATAGATTCGGCTCAAATCAGCTGTAAAATTTTGTAACGTATCTTTTCTGTACATACAACTTTTAACGATGGTTCTTTTTTTTACATCTACTAAGTATGTTCGATGAACATTTGAAGAAATTTTTCCGAAATCTTTTCATCGGTACAAAAGCAGTATCCATTTTTTTGTCCGCTAGTGTATTTATTCTATTCAAAGTAATTTTGAACTACTGCATACAAAGAACAAACTTACATTGACAAAAATGAAACAAGGAAAAAATTGTTGATTTAATTTATGTGTAGCTGCTGGTTATCGCAATTTTCTCAATTTACGTGTATCTACTTTCAACTGTTAATCGGGAAACCCACAAAAAAAATTATAAGGAAATATTTTTGCAAAAATTCGATCATGTGGTAAAAATTTAATAATGCGTAAGCAAATTAGATATCATCACTATAATCATTATATTTAAGAAATCTTTGTTTAGCGACACGCTAGCGGATGATCTTCTAGCCAATTCAGCTGATTTATATATCGGGTGTCCAAAAAGTTTGGACACGGCATAATAAATCGTTTAAGGTGATTCTAACTAAAAGTTTTCAAACGATAACCCCTAGTAATTTTTCCCGAGGAATTGAATGCGCTAATCAGATTTTGGGTCTGATGGACCCATAACGGCGAAGCAGGGTCTAAGTTTGAAATTTTAAATGGAAATCCATATTTTTTATTGAATATTCGTATTCTACGGAAAAAAATACGTATCTTTTGTAGGAAAACTTTTTCTTAAAAGTTCTCTCGCTAGAGGGCGTTGATTTAAATGTGTTTTTCGATTTTTTCAATATTAAGAGAGATATACCAAATTTTGTGTTTACTACTTCCTCTAAACCCCCCCCCCCCTTTCTTCTTGTTGATTCTTGTCATGCTTACCATAAAAACGCATTGTCATCGGAGCTGATCCAACATATAAAAAATTCAACTCCGTAGGATAAGTGGAAGTGGTTCTAATTAAGCTGGCAAGATTTGACCCGAACATACATATATACACATACATTGCAAAAAATTTCAAAAAAGTGATTAATAAATATTATAAACAGAAGACATCACTGAGAAAAACGGACCGTCACCAAATTAGCAACAAGTAACATCTTCTCGGAGAATAATTACAATTAGCTAATTCATACTGATGATGACTACTTTGTAGTCGATATACGTATTTATAAAATACAAACATTTTTTATATAGGAAATTGGGACAAAAATGAAAATTTAATTCGAAAAATCCTATAGTTCTTTTTGATATTATTTATACGGATTTGCTGTCTAACCGAAAACGCATTCGCCTAAAATTGTTGTTGGATGTTTATCTATTGTTGTTTCTATTTATGTGTTGGATATTTGGAATTAATTCAATAATAACAATAGCGATTTTTAATGACTGGGCTTTATTAGGAGCCAGGCCTTAAAAGACGAGCATATCCAACATAAAAGTAGAAACAACAATAGACGTTTGTCCAAATTCCTCTCGGTTACGTATGACAAACTGTAGAAGACTTTAGCGTATACTCCGACAAATTTCATTGTCATTGAATTTTTAATTAAATTAAATACTGATATGAAAAAATTAACTCGTCAACCAGGAATCGAACCTCGGGCCTCTGGATAACTAGTCCAGTATGCTTCCGCTACACCAAAGACGATTGTGACGTAGTAGCCAACTTTTTCATATTATTCTAATTTTTTATTTATTTAGACAGTATTACTTCTGTTGAAGTGATCTATTTATTTAATATTTGTTTTCATATTAGAATAATATGAAAAAGTTGGCTACTACGTCACAATCGTCTTTGGTGTAGCGGAAGCATACTGGACTAGTTATCCAGAGGCCCGAGGTTCGATTCCTGGTTGACGAGTTAATTTTTTCATATCAGTATTTAATTTAATTTAATTTAAAATTCAATGACAATGAAATTTGTCGGAGTATACGCTAAAGTCTTCTACAGTTTGTCATACGTAACCGAGAGGAATTTGGACAAACATCGTTATGTTGACGCGAAAGTATACACAAATAAACAAATATTAAATAGAATATTAGATTTTTGAAGTCGGGTTTCCATTTTGTCAAAATAGATTTTATAGTTCAATTTTTTCATAAGATTCCAAATAAGGTAATTAAAAACAAAATATTGATATCGATATTTTTTTTTAAATATTTAGTAAAAACTAATACAAGTAAACAATAACAGAGAAATGAGGATATTTTAAAATATAATGATAATTTTTTGTTTAAATGCAGTTTGTATTTTTAATAGATCTAACAAGGCCTAGCCTATTTTCGGCTGAAATATTGTGCGAAGTCCATATGAATATAAAAGTTGAAAAAATTTATTTTAATGATTATTTAGTGAATTCTAATAAAAAATTTGTTTTGACAAAGTATTTTAACGGGCCTTATTGAGAGACCCGTTTTCTGATAAGGCTCACAATCGAGGTTTTTAAAATTATCATTTTTCCATGAACATACAATGTGCTGATTTTTTTCAAATATCGGATGCATAAATAATCAATGTTTACTAAATTTCTATTTATTTTTGTCTATTACGCAATTCAACATTTTTATAGTCATTTTGCAAAAAGTGGGCCTTAGTAGGCACAACAAAAACTGTGAGAAAATATGCGTAATGTTAATAGAAAAACTAGTATTTTCAAAAAACATCCTAAAAAAATGCTTTGTAATTAACATTTATTAACTTCCCACGGAACACTGGTGTTCCACAGCACACAGTTTGGGAAACCCTGCCTTATATAGGATTAAACTTATATATTTTTAATTCATAATTACAAAAATAATATGAAATAAAAACTATGGTGTATAGTTTTTCCATAGTATTGAATTACGTATTTATATATTGAAATATAAAAATATTTTTAAAAAAGACTGGTTTTTATACCTAACGCTTTATTTACTAACGCTTTTCATTGGCTGGCATACGGTTCGCGTTAACTTCCGTTTCGAGTTGGTTCATGCTTTTCGTTTGGATACGTTTCGCGTGAAATCACGTTTCGCGAATCACTTCGCTTTGGATAACTAACGCTTCGTGTTGGCTGACAAACGGTTCGCTTTAGCTACGCGTTTCGCGTTGGTAAACGCTTTGCATTTACCAACGCTTCGCGTTGTACTACCACTTCTTATTAACTAACGCTTCGCGTTGGCTAACTAACGGTTCGCTTTAGCTTACGTTTCGCGTTGAAAAACGCTTTCCGTTAACCAACACTTCACGTTGTACTACCACTACCTATTAACTAACGCTTCGCGTTGGCTAACTTACGGTTCGCTTCAGCTTACGTTTCGCCTTACAATACCTATTACCGTTCCTTACAATACCTATTAACGAACGCTTCGCGTTGGCTGACTTACGGTTCGCTATAGCTTACGTTTCGCGTCGATTTACTAACGCTTCGCGTTGACCTGACACTTCCTATTGACTAACGCTTCTGATTGACCAACGCTTCGCGTTGGTTAAAGCCTTGCGTTAATTAACGATTCGCGTGAAATCACGCTTCGCGTATCACCAACGTTTCGCGTGAAATCACGCTTCGCGTATCACCAACGTTTCGCTTTGAATAACTAACGTTTCTCATTAACCTACGCTTCGCGTTGGCTGACTTACGGTTTGCTTTAGCTAACGTTCCGCGTGGACCTAACACTTCCTTTTGACTAACGCTTCTCATTGAGCAACGCTTCGCGTTGGTTGACTAACGGCTCGCTTGAGTTTACGGTTCTCGTTGGTTCACGCTTTGCGTTAATTAACGATTCACGTGAAATCACGCATCGCGAATCACCAACGTTTCGCTTTGTAAAACTAACGCTTGTCATTAACCAACGCTTCACGTTGGCTGACTTACGGTTCGCTTTAGCTTACGTTTCGAGTTGGTTAACGCTTTGCGTTGGTTAACGATTCGCTTAAATTCTCGCTTCGCGAATCACTGACGCTTCACTTTGCATAACTAACGCTTCTCATTGACCAACGCTTCGCGTTGGCTGACTTACGGTTCGCTTTAGACTACGTTACGCGATGACCTACCACTTCCTATTGACTAACGCTTCTCATTGACCATTGCTCCGCGTTGGCTGACTTACGGCTCAATTGAGCTTACGGTTCGAGTTGGTTAACGCTTCGCGTTAATTAACGATTCGCGTGAAATCACGCTTCACGAATCACCAACGCTTCGCTTTGCATAACTTACGCTTCTCTTTAACCAACGCTTCGCGTTGGCTAACTTAAGGTTCGCTTTTGCTTACGTTTCGCGTTGGTAAACGCTTTGCGTTGGTTTACTAACGCGTTGGTTTACTAAAACGTTGGTTTACTAACGCTTCGCGTTGGTTTACTAGCGCTTCGCGTTGGTTTACTAACGGTTCGCGTTGACTAAACACTTCTTATTGACCAACGCTTCGCGTTGGCTACCTTGCGGTTCTCTTCAGTTTACGTTTCGCGTTGGTAAGCGCAAAGCGTTCAGCAACGCTTTGCGTAGAGTTTTCTACGCTAGATTTTTTTCGCGTTGACCTAGTGCTTTCTATTGACCAACTCTTCGCGTTGGTTGACTTACGGTTCGCTTAAGCTTACGTTTCGTTAGCTAAACGTTTTTTCTGGCCAACGCTTTGCGTTGGCTGACTTACGGTTCGCTTTAGCTTACGTTTCACGTTGGTTAACGCTTTGCGTTGGTTAACGATTCACTTAAATTCTCGCTTCGCGAATCACTGACACTTCGCTTTGCATAACTAACGCTTCTCATTGACCAACCCTTGAGCTTACGGTTCAATTGAGCTTACGGTTCGAGTTGGTTAACGCTTCACGTTAATTAACGATTCGCGTGAAATCACGCTTCACGAATCACCAACGCTTTGCTTTGCATAACTAACGCTTCTCATTAACCAATGCTTCGCGTTGGCTAACTTAAGGTTCGCTTTTGCTAACGTTTCGCGTTGGTTTGCTTTGGTTTACTTTCGCGTTGGTTTGCTTTGGTTTACTAACGCGTTGGTTTACTAACACGTTGGTTTACTAACGCTTCGCGTTGACTAAACACTTCTAATTGACCAACGCTTCGCGTTGGCTATCTTGCGGTTCTCTTCAGTTTACGTTTCGCGTTGGTAAGCGCAAAGCGTTCAGCAACGCTTTGCGTAGATATTCTAACGCTTCCCGTTGACCTAGTGCTTTCTATTGACCAACTCTTCGCGTTGGCTGACTTAAGGTTCGCTTAAGCTTACGTTTCGTAAGCTAAACGTTTTTTCTGGCCAACGCTTCGCGTTGGCTGACTTAAGGCTCGCTTGAGCTTACGGTTCGCGTTGGTTAACACTTCGCGTTAATTAACGATTCGCGTGAAATCACGCTTTGCGAATCACTAACGCTTCGCTTTGAATAACTAACGCTTCTCATTAACCAACGCTTCGCGTTGGCTGACTTACGGTTCGCTTCGCTTACGCTTCGCGTTGACTAAACACTTCTATTTGATCAACGCTTCGCGTTGGCTAACTTGTGGTTCTCTTCAGCTTACGTTTCGCGTTGGTCAACGCAAAGCGTTTACAACGCTTTGGGTAGATTGTCTAACGCTTTGCGTTGACCTAACGCTTTCTATTGATCTACGCTTCGCGTTGGGTGATTTACGGTTCAGTTTGGTTTACGTTTCATGTTGGTTAACGCTGTGCGTTGGTTAACGATTTGCTTCAATTCTCGCTTTGCGTATCACTGACGCTTTGCTTTGGATTTCTTATGCTTCTCATTGACCAACGCTTCGCGTTGGCGACTTGCGGCTCGCTTGAGCTTACGGTTCGCGTTGGTTAACGCTTTGCGTTAATTAACGATTCACGTGAAATCACGCTTCGCGAATCACCAACGTTTCGCTTTGAAAAACTTACGCTTGTCACTAACCAACGCTTCACGTTGGCTGACGTACGGTTCGCTTTTGCTAACGTTTCGCGTTGGTAAACGCTTTGCGTTGGTTTACTAACGCTTCGCGTTGGTTTACTAACACTTCGCGTTGGTTTAATAACGCTTCGCGTTGGTTTACTAACGCTTCGCGTTGACTAAACACTTCTAATTGACCAACGCTTCGCGTTGGCTACCTTGCGGTTCTCTTCAGTTTACGTTTCGCGTTGGTAAGCGCAAAGCGTTCAGCAACGCTTTGCGTAGATTTTCTAACGCTTCCCTTTGACCTAGTGCTTTCTATTGACCAACTCTTCGCGTTGGCTGACTTACGGTTCGCTTAAGCTTACGTTTCGTAAGCTAAACGTTTTTTCTAGCCAACGCTTCGCGTTGGCTGACTTACGGTTCGCTTTAGCTTACGTTTCACGTTGGTTAACGCTTTGCGTTGGTTAACGATTCACTTAAGTTCTCGCTTCGTGAATCACTGACACTTCGCTTTGCATAACTAACGCTTCTCATTGACCAACGCTTCGCATTGGCTGACTTAAGGCTCGCTTGAGCTTACGGTTCGCGTTGGTTAACACTTCGCGTTAATTAACTATTCGCGTGTAATCACGCTTTGCGAATCACTAACGCTTCGCTTTGAATAACTAACGCTTCTCATTAACCAACGCTTCGCGTTGGCTGACTTACGGTTCGCTTCGCTTACGCTTCGCGTTGACTAAACACTTCTAATTGATCAACGCTTCGCGTTGGCTAACTTGTGGTTCTCTTCAGCTTACGTTTCGCGTTGGTCAACGCAAAGCGTTTACAACGCTTTGGGTAGATTGTCTAACGCTTTGCGTTGACCTAACGCTTTCTATTGAACTACGCTTCGCGTTGGGTGATTTACGGTTCAGTTTGGCTTACGTTTCATGTTGGTTAACGCTTTGCGTTGGTTAACGATTTGCTTAAATTCTCGCTTTGCGAATCACTGACGCTTCGCTTTGGATTTCTTATGCGTCCCATTGACCAACGCTTCGCGTTGGCGACTTACGGCTCGCTTGAGCTTACGGTTCGCGTTGGTTAACACTTCGCGTTAATTAACGATTCGTGTGAAATCGCGCTTTCCGAATCACCAACGCTTCGCTTTGAATAACTAACGCTTCTCATTAACCAACGCTTCGCGTTGGCTGACTTACGGTTCGCTTTCGCTTACGTTTCGCTTTCGCATTGCGTTTACCAACGCTTCGCGTTGGTTTACTAACGCTTCGCGTTGACTTAACACTTCTAATTGACTAACGCTTCTCATTGACCAACGCTTCGCGTTGGCTCACTTGTGGATTTCTCCAGCTTACGTTGATTTACTAACGCTTTGCGTTGACCTAACGTAGGTCAATAGACCTACGCTTCGCGTTGGGTGATTTACGGTTCGGTTTAGCTTACGTTTCGCGTTGGTTAACGCGTTAACAGTCGCTTCGCGTTGATTTACTCAATTATATAACTCAATATTTAAATATATAAAAATCGCAAGAACAATAATATAAATTTTTTTAAATGCAAGAACATTTATACTGTTTCAATATTAATTATTAACACAAAACAAACATTTACAAATAATTCATATTTTATAAACATTGAATAGGCAGAAATATGAACAATTCAAACATTGATATACAACTCAGTATATACTGGGTATTCAAACAATTAACTCAGTTAGTTGTTACATTACTTGTTCAATTATAAAAAAAAGTTGAATATCAAATTAAAATATTACGAAAATATAATGCAAACAAATATGTTACGAATATCTACACAGCCTCTATATACAGAACCCATAACATTCTTTGACATCAAATCTAGGATGGGAATCGAATCCACGATCTCTGGTTTTCTAGACCAACTGCTGGTCTGGAGGTCGTGGGTTCGATTCTCATACTTGATGTGTATGAAATGTAATATTCCACCAAACCCAAAATAACTTTACTTGTCTAGTTATAAATTTTAGTAGCCTTTCAAATTTTCTCGCCCCCCCCCCCCTAATTGTGACTTAGCTAGGTCCAGGCCTCAGATTTGGACCGCAGCCGAAGCCCGGCACTATCACTTACATAATTTTTTTTTTTAATAAATTTTAAAAAAAAGTTATTGATAGGTATATAATAATGAATGAAATGTAAAAATTAGTTCAGCCGCTAGGACGTAAACATAACCAAACTTATTATGGGACCTAGTGGCGTATTTAGGTTTGGTGCCGCCCTAGGGCTATTAAAATTGGTCGCCTTTTGGGCTATCACATCATATGCAATTATAAAATTGACAGTTGCATTCGAGTAACTTAAGTATTCCCTTTTTGTTTTTTCACCGTTAACAAGAAATTTATTGAATAAATTTGGAGAACAATAATCTGGATTATTTTCCATATGCCTTGAGATAAAGTCAATTATTTATCGCTGTCCTACTGATTTTTTATTAAAATTAATTATTACATTATTTTTTACTTGAAGAAGGTGTATGTACACTCCCGTTCAAAAAGAATGAACAGATCTGAATCGAATCAGTCTCTCACAATTTATTCTTGTAGTAAATGTTTTTGTTTACATAAATTGTTTACATTAATAAAAAATATGAAACTTCCATTTCTTTTTTCACATTTAAAAAATATACTACTTGTCTTTGTTTATTAATAAATAATATACAGAGAGTTACAAAAGTGAGAAGTTTTATGAAATGTAAGAAAGTTAACATTTCAGGTCTGTTCATTTTTTTCGAACGGGAGTGTATATCACTTAATAATTTATTTCTTTTCATTGTTTTAGGTTGACCGGACAGTACAGTACATTCCATAATAAACAGAAACACACTTTTTAACAGAAATTAAAAATTTTAATCTGTAATTTAATTATTTAAATTTAGATAGCATCTAACATCACTAGTAATCGGATTTATGTAATTATTTAATTACTTAAAATAATAAATAATCGTCTTTTGACGATTTGACGAAAATTTTCGTGAATTTTTTATCTTTATAAAAGTAGAAGTTTTTTACTTTTTAATCTATAGAAGGTGGAGCAACATTATCGAAAATATATGCGTTCATTTAACAGTTACTATTCACAACATGTTAAAATTCCCTTTTTTTATGATTAATTATACATAAAAACCCTTCGTCAGATTTAAAAAAATAAAAATTATTTTATACGTATCAGTTAGCAATTAATAACATATCAAAAATTCAGATTTTTATCTACACATTACTGATTTTACCTATACATGTGTCCGATCAACCTTAATAATTTTTTTTTTCACTGTTTTAGCACAACTTCAGATTAAATATTTTGATGTTGGCATTTGGTTAGAAATAATCATACCAATATAGTCAATGAAAAATTAACCGGCCACCCCCATAATTCTGCCACCCTGGGCTATAGCCCAATTAGCCCATATGTACATATAATCCTGAGTCGGCACCACCAAGTTGAACAATACCATAAATAATATTAAAGAGAACTCTAGGATTTTTCGAAATAAATTTCGATTTTTGCCCCAATTTCCTAGATCAAAATTTTTTTGTATTTTATAAATACGTTTTTCGACTACAAAGTAGTCATCATCAGTATGAATTAGCTAATTGTAATTATTCTCGGAGGAGATGTTACTTGTTGCTAATTTGACCGACTACCGTGACGGTCTGCACGGTCTGACGGTCCTCGGAGAATAATTACAATTAGCTAATTCATACTGATGATGACTACTTTGTAGTCGAAATACGTATTTATAAAATAAAAAAAATTTTGATCTAGGAAATTGGAGCAAAAATCGAAATTTATTATGAACAATACCATTATCATTTTTACAAAGAACATTACAAAACATACTACATACCCGATAAATGCCAGGCAGTTCCATAGGTACTAATAAAAGATACTCTACTGGCATAACGAAACGTGAATTAATAAGAATGACACCTTTCTAATGTTTATTGAATATTTTTATCAGGAAAAGTGTCACATAACAATGGACTTTGCATGTTTTAAATTTTTTGTGAAATGTCTAATCTATCAAAATTGAAAAAATATACAGGATGCTGCTAAATTATGTACAAATAGGGTCAAAAGTCGAGCTATCATTTCAAAAATTGATAATTGATTTATGCCTTATATATTCGGTTTTCGAATAAAATGCTTCGGATAAAAGTTGTTCATTATCATTACAATAACGCAACTTTTATTCGCAATATTTTTGCGAAATCCGAATAAATAAGGCAAAAATCAATTTTGAAATGATAGCTTGACTTTTGACGTTATTTGTACATAGCCTTAGAAACCAGTCCAAGTGGCCGAGCGATCTAAGGCGTTATGTCTGCGCAGTATGCAGTACTTGGAAACTGGGAGGTTATGGGTTCGAATCCCGACATCTGCAGTTTTTCAATTAATAAGAAAACAAAAGGGGCGGTTAATTGACTAAACTGTCGGCGTATGGACAAGAACGAAGAAACCTGCTTGAGAAGGTTTTCTGCAGTTTCCTTCACGAACTCAAGATGAATATCGACATAGTTCCTATCATAGTCGGCTGCAGCCGTATATCTTACCAATTCCTAGTCTATACACAAAAATTTCTTCCACTCCACTCACATCCTCATATCCTTAGGCATCACAATGGACGAAGTGTAGCCCGTCCAGGGCAGCCTCTACAATCTATCTATCTATAGCCTTAGAAACTGACAAAACTCGCCAAAATGTCTGAACTGTAACCAAGGGGAAAAAGTGCATATCCATCCATTGATGTTTTATTTGTGTCTATGAGATAGATAGCTCACTGAAATAGTAAAAAAAATGAGCTTATTTGTGTGACATACAAAATAGCAAAATGGTTAGTTGCAAAATTCCAGGCCTTTAACCAAACAAATTCACTCGCAATTAAAAACAGCATCGAACTAATCGATAAAATCAAAGACCAACCGGTACATCCAAAAGCACTACAAATATCATTCGACGTCAAAGCTTTATACCCCAGTGTACCAATCCCAGAAACCATAAAGATATTGGAAAAATGGCTAAATACTCAGGATATACCCAAAGAAGAAATAACAGAATTACTAAAACTAACACGCCTTTGCATGAAACAAAATGTCTTTACATTTGAAGAAAAATTCTACAGGCAAACATTCGGGACGAGCATGGGTAATCCACTATCACCTTTTCTAAGCAATCTCTTTATGAACGACTTAGAAGAAAAAGCCAATAACAGCTTCGAATACTTTCCGACGGTCTGGTACCGGTATGTTGATGACATTTTTACGATTTTTGATACGGCCAAAGAAAACCCGAAAACTTTTCTAGAAAAGCTCAACAAAATGTACCCATCTATAGAGTTCACAACAGAAGTCGAAAAGGAAGGCTCGACCCCCTTCTTAGATTTAAAAATCAGCAGGAACAAGGGCACAGATAAATTAGATTTTGACATATACAGAAAACCGACCCACACAGAAAGGTACATCACTTCTGACTCGAACAGTCCACCTCAACATAAACTAGCCATATTCAACTTTCTAATAAATAGACTACTAAAAGTGCCAATGTCGAGAAAAAATTATTTTAAAGAAGCCAAACATATTAAACAAATCGCAATATTTAACGGCAACACTCCAAAACTAATAAATTTCATGATCCGTAAAATTAAATTTAAAATTCTTAAAAGAAACACTACGACACTAACACCAGAACGGGCCGACAACGAACAAAATAAATGGTGCAAGCTAACGTACTTCCCGCCTTGTACGAACAAAATTAAAAAAGAAATGGAAGATCATAATATAAAAATAGCTCTCGTGAGCAACTGTAAACTTAAACAGATCCTCGGAAACCCAAAAGAAAAAATAATAGACGAACAAAAATCGGGAATCTATAGCATAGAGTGTCCTTCGTGTTCACAAACATACATTGGCCAAAGCCGTAGACAAATAGGAACCCGATTCAAAGAACATATGGCTCATACGAAATACGGCAGATTAGAAAAATCCTGTGTAGCTGCACACATTATAGAGAATGACCATAAAATTGACAAATCTAATTTAAAACTTGTTAAGGCTGTTCAAAATCCCTCAGAGCTGGATGCATACGAAAGCATATACATTCAGAAATTCAAAAGAAATATTATGAATCTAGACAATGGACCGGTACCAAATTCAGATTTAATCAAAATCTTGTGGTAAAATCAAGTGCCAATATATCAATCTCTCTCTAAAGATGTCGAAATACAAAAAAATTGTTCACTGCGCAAGGCATAACTCAGCACCAATCAGGTGCGGTCTTAGAATAGCATCTAAAGTCGGCCGAACATATCATAATCTAGTTAATTTTCTATTTATTTTTATTTTTGTCTGTTGATCTCGACTTTATAACTATCTCTAATTGTCAAAGAGTAAAGTACGACTAGCTAAGTTATACTGATGATGACTACATTGTAGTCGAAATACGTATTTATAATACAAAAAACTGATCTAGGTAAAGGGGACGAATTTGAAATTTTATTTCAAAAACCTAGAGTTCTCACTAATTATAAGTATTATAACTAATTATAAGTAGCGTAAAACCAAAATAGTTTGTGATACTGTCACCAAATTAGTAACAAGTAACATATCCTGCGACAATATAAGAGTAATTTTAATAAGAGTAAAATTAACAGGAACAAATATGAATGAAGGAAATTTTAACAAGAGCAATTTCAATATAATTTAAAATTTATTATATTTTAAATCTAGTATATATTTTAATCTAGTTAATTTTCTATTTATTTTTATTTTTGTCTGTTGATCTCGACTTTATAACTATCTCTAATTGTCAAAGAGTAAAGTACGACTAGCTAAGTTATACTGATGATGACTACATTGTAGTCGAAATACGTATTTATAATACAAAAAACTGATCTAGGTAAAGGGGACGAATTTGAAATTTTATTTCAAAAACCTAGAGTTCTCACTAATTATCATTCGATAATATAACGTCCAACATAATATTGTTTTGCTATTTCGGCGGAGCTATTATGTGAGAATTTATATAAATTACATATCAGTAGATAAAAAGTCTAAGATATTGGATAGTTTTTGAAAAATAAATCAAAATTTTGAATAAACTCTCGCAAGTGACATGTTACTATGCAATAGTATATATACTCGTATTTGAATAAACAGTAATATATAATAAATAAACAAACTCACTTTCGCATTAATAATATTATTAATAGTAATTAATAATCCCTTTAAACTCGGCATAGGCACTTCCGTGCTCTAGATAAAATAGTAATAATACTAATGCTAATATAATTCCATTTTAGTGGTATCGGGATCAGATAGGGATTACCCAATCAGGTCCCAAGACTTCCATCCGTTACATCCCAATTCGAGATCTCTATTGGGCAACCCAATTTGGTTCCCAAGACTTCTATACGTTACATCCCAATTCGGGATCCCTATTGGACAACCTAATTCGTTCCCAAACGGGTGTACACGAAAATTTCTAGTCGGGAAGCTATATTGGTTTTACGTTGGTTTACGTCGGTTTACGTCTCGTAAGCTATTGGTTTACATTAAATCAAAATTCATTTCTTAGCTAAATTCACACAGATAGGGTCCTCTAAAAATTTACAGGGCCAATAGTTCTCGAGATATACGATTGAGACTTGAACGTAACGATGCATGATTAAACTGTAAAATTGAGTTTTAAAAGAAACAAAAAGTGTCGTTTAATAAGTTGAGGTTTATGTCGACCTATAAGATTACAAGAGAAACAGCGAAATTTATCCTTTTAAACTCAGGTTTAGTTTATTGCCCAACTTATCTCTGTTATCTCTGTTATCTCAGATCTCTACTATTGATCTTCCGAAAATTTTGTATAGGTTTTTTTTTTATGTTGGATAAAGTTAGCTACGGAATATATTTGATAATGACCTTTATTCGAGAAAAGCTGATTTTCTTGACCTTTAATGTTCGCAATAATTTTTTTTTGTAATTTTTAAGAAAAATAAATTTTTGATCTCCTCTTTAACATATCGTGTCACGCAAACAAAGCATTGCTGTTTAAATTTACGAAAAAAAGATTTTGTCCAAAAATTTTGCATTTCTCATTACCATCCTGAAATTCTGGACCATGATTTTATTGCATCAACCTGTATAATTAAGAGGAAATGTAACAACCGAGTTAACTATTTAAATATTTAATCTACACGAAATTCTTTTTTAGTGGGTGTGTAGTTTATACTGCTACATATCAGGGGTGGGTAATATTTGAAATGATTCCTATTTAAATAGGTATTTAAAATGTATATAAATGCTATTTTCCATTTTATATTTTAATGAATTTTGTAAAATAGAAGTATTGATGCATTTAGACATTTTAAAATGATGAAATGTTTTAGATAATCACTACTAATTCACAGTTAGATAACGAGATCAATTATTTGGTTGGTCAAATAGCCGCGTGCTTTTCGTCGGGCACTGTTAAATGTATTGTGAATGTAGTGCTAATAGTTCAAATTTTATCCTGCATTCCAGATTTTCTTATAATAGGGAATATGCATGAACATTTTTTTTCTCTTGAATTGAAGCATGTTTACTTGACAAATACCAAGGTAAAATTACTTTTTAAATAACTTTAAAAATAAGCGAGATATGAACGATTGAAATTCCCGATTAGACAAAGAGGGTGATAGCCCTCTTGATATGTTATGTGACGTCATATTACACGTACACCATTTAAAATACACGTAAAACTCCGTTTTTAGTATTTTTGCAAGAAAGAGACAGTTAATAATCTTTAAAAGCTTATAGCTTCCTTGATATTTGTCGGATATTAATTTCGTTTTTAAATATTATTACAGTATTAACAGTATTTTCATATTCTGAAAATAAATGTGAAAAAAAATTTTCATGCATATTCCCTATTGATATGGTAACATTAGTCGTATTATGCAAGTGGGAATCACACGTGTGAATATTTTATGAAGTACACTTATAGAAGGAATTTCTTGAACCAAGTAAATATGTTTTCTGCAAAATAATATACTCTGAGAAAGAAATCCTTGTTTTCATTCAAGAATTTGTTTACTTGAAGATACTTATTCAAGTAAACAAATTCTTGAATGAAAACAAGGATTTCTTTCTCAGAGTATATTATTTTTATTTTGCAGAAAACATATTTACTTGGTTCAAGAAATTCCTATATGTTTTCTATATATATATATATATATTTTCCAGTTTTCCAGTTTCTCCAGTTTTCTTTATCACACCTTCTGCAGCAAATTAATGGTGATTGTATCCCTGATGTCAGAACAGCGAAAACTCACCTCCAAAAACGTTTTGGCAATGACATAGTCATAGTGGAGATGGACACCAACAAAGGGGCACTCGCCTGCTTCAAAAAAACCGACCATAAGATTTTGTATAATCATTGGTACAAGGAACAAAAAGGCGATGCGCTGCAAGAGTTGTGAAGGCAGCAGCAGAAATCATCGTGGAAGATATCCGCACACAAGTGTATGACACCAGTCAGTATCCCCCCTCGGACGATTTCTTCAACAATGTTGATTCTGTCATCCCTGAGTTAGTACAGCTATTTTTTGACACTGTTGTTCTCAAAAACAAGCGTGGCCTCCTTGAAGCATGAAAGAAGACGTGTGTGTCATTTTCTCATACTCTGATAGTTGCTGTAAGATCTCGATATTTTGTTTCCTCCCTTCTGTTTGGAAATGGTACTACTTTTACCGAAAATATGGATCCAAACATCTGACAAATATGTGCGCTGCGCTGGTTAAGTTATGACTGTATTTGGTTGTCTACCGTTTTTGAGAGAACCGCTAAGTCTACAGGTACCAGTTTGGTTTTAAATGAAATCTTATTAAATTTACTACAACTTTATTTCATATAATATTTGGCGTGGGATGCGTATTTTAGAAGATATTTCACAAAATAAGAGACCATTTCGAAAAAATTTCACTTTTTGGAAAAAATGGCCTATTTTCGAAGAACTGTATCTTGAGAACCAATAGCTTAGTCTCAAATTGTAGCAAATTTAGTCTACTTTAAAAGTGCATAGAATAACTATATCGGTCAGACCCTTCCTTTACTGTGATATTGAGCAAAAACTGAAAAAAGTCAGAAAATTTCATGGTTTTTTGGGCACACCGCCGCTAGCACAACACTTTGGAAATTGCAAATCTGGTTTTTTTTTAATATTGGTTTAGGTCCTAACAACATATAAAAAATTCAGAACGACTGGACCTTTTGCAAGCAAGAACCCCTTTTCATGTTTAACTTTACTGAACTAAATAGTACACTCTTGTATTATTAAGGATGTACGAGCGCTGATGTATAGTCCATTTATAAATTTCTTAAAAATCTTATATAGTACATTCATAAAAGTCCACAATAATGTTTATTATTTTTTCTCCTAAGTTAAAATTTAATTAATCCACTTTAAAACGAATTTCCCGCTACAAAAAACATTACATATTTTATAAAAAGTTTTGAATTTTTATTCAATACCATCAGTGGATGTTTGAAATTGTTTTCATTACAAATCACTTTTTCAAAATCTGTACATATAACATTTGATATAAGGTGAGACGCAGTTCGGTGAGGTCAAGCATCGTTAGTTTCTATGAAACACAGAAATGAATAAAACACAAAATATTCCCACGCTGGTTGATGAGACTCAGTCAATTGTTTTTATTCAAGAAATGAGATCCTCGATAAAGGAGAAACGCATTTACGCAATTCGATGGAGAAAACTTGTTTATGACACGTTTGGTTAAACAATTGGATCATTTACAAAATAACACCCACCCTAAATTCCCCCCTTTTTCATCGGAAAATGACCCCCGTAAACCCCCCCCCCCTGAAACTTTTATAATTGATTTATATACACTTGAGCTACGTGTAAACAAAAAATCAACCCTTAGTCTTTTAGAATCTTCAGTGCTCCTACATCCTTAAGATTCTGAACTAATAGGGAATATGCATGAACATTTTTTTCTCACTTGAATTGAAGCATGTTTACTTGACAAATATCAAGGTGAAATTACTTTTTAAATAACTTTAAAAATAAGCGAGATATGAATGATTGAAATTCCCGATTAGACAAAGAGGGTGATAGCCCTCTTGATATGTTATGTGACGTCATATTACACTTTTACCATTTAAAATACACGTAAAACTCCGTTTTTAGTATTTTTGCAAGAAAGAGGCAGATAATAATCTTTAAAATCTTATAGCTTTCTTGATATTGTCGGATTTTAATTTCGTTTTTAAATATTATTACAGTATTTACAGTATTTTCATATTCTGAAAATAAATGTGAAAAAAAATTTCATGCATATTCCCTATTGTCGACTCAATGTCACAGACATTCAGTGGCGATAAAATTACCACTTCAGCCGTCAATTTTCACTCTTTCTGCAGTTTATTCAAATCCTGGTTCTCTACGTCAACTTGCGTCACTTTTTGCCTGGCTTTAGAATCATTAATTTTAAAATAATGTGTAATGGATATAAAATGCGCAACTTAACAAATATGACGCCGCAGGGGGCAGACCATTTTTTAATGAATTACTTAATTCAAATGAATTATTACAAATATATATAGTACAGTCAATAGAGAATTGCGCTGCACTAAATTACAGGAGTGATTATTTTTTTTTTAATTAGTACATCACGTACTGAATGTAAATGAACAAAATCCTTACAAATTCGACCCCGGAAACGCCGTCATTTTGAGAAAAACTGTATGAAACTGTAGATATAGGCCAATATCTCCATTACCGTGCACTTTAGGCCAAAAATGTTAATAACCTTTCTTGTAGATTGAATTTCCTTTTTTTTTTGTTCATTCATTTTTTTTGTATCACTTACCGTTTACGACTTTTTTTTATTGACTTTTTGACCTATATCTCTTCTACCAACAACTTTTATATAAAACTTTTTTGTCTAAAATTAATATTTTTAAATTTATAATGCGTTTATGTTGCACTACCAGGTACAAGGTTAATAAAAACGAGATATGCATAGTATAATGATGAAAATTCAATAAATATGTTAAGAAATATAAATGATAGTGACATAATTAACAATAAATAATTTTCTTTCTAAACAATTATTAGAAGAGATATCGGCCAAAAAGTCTATAAATAAATAGTAATAGTCGAATAAGTCGTAAACGGTAAGTGATACAAAAAAAAAATAATTTACAAAAAATATAGGAAATTCAATTATCTATAAGAAAGATTAATATGCGGTAATGGATTAATAAGATTAGTATGCGGTAATGGAGATATAGGTCGATACAATTTTTCTCAAAATGGCGGTACTTCCGGGCTCGAAATTTGTAAGGATTTTGTTCATTTACATTCAGTACGTGATACTGAACCTAATTTTTTTTAAATAATAACTCCTGTAATTTAGTGCAATGCGGACAAGAGTAACGGGCTTCTCTATTGATTGTACTATATTATGTTTCAATTATATACAGATCATAATCAGCGAAGTTTGAAAATTATACTACTTTTTTTTTACTAATCTACAAATAATAAAACCTATTTTGACAAAATGGAAACCCGACTTCAAAAATCAAATATTCTATAACAAAAGATGCACTAAAAAGTAAAAAAATAATTGCATATTCGTGTGCCAATTTTAGTTCACCAAAGCAAAAATTTTTAAATATATATGTACAATTATTGTTATTTTTGGAGGCGGTGTCAGCATAGAGAAATTCACATAACTTTTGGACACCGCCTCCAAAAATAACAATAATTGTACATATATATTTAAAAAGTTTTGCTTTGGTGAACTAAAATTGGCACAAGAATATGCAATTATTTTTTTACTTTTTAGTGCATCTTTTGTTATAGAATATTTGATTTTAGAAGTCGGGTTTCCATTTTGTCAAAATAGGTTTTATTTCTCGCTTTTTAGTGACTTTGAAGTTCTATAACTGATTTTATTTGTCTATATGGGTAGACCTACTAAACGACCAACTAATTTTTAGTGAATTTTTTTATAACACTTTTTTTTTACCCGTTTTTTTTTTTTTTTTTTTATAATTTTTAGTGCATTTTTTTATAACAGATTTTCAGTTTTCTTTACAAGGAATTTGGTTTTTTTTTGTAAAATTTTTTTTTTTTTGGGTCGGTTTTTTTTTTATGTAAAAATTTTTTTTGAAGTCGGTTTTTAAAAAAATTTTCTTATTTTCCCATTATGAATGAGTATACACTTTCAAAAAAAAAAAAAATTTCGCAGAAATCGGTTATCACATATAAAATGAGGATTTTCCTCGATTTTCCGGAGATCCCCTCATCAGAATGCGATTTGGTGACAATGGGACCAATCGGGAATCAAACCCTTTAAAACAAAAAAAAATTCAAAATCGGTTCATAAATGACGGAGTTCTGAGGTAACAAACATAAAAAAAAAAAAATACAGACGAATTGAGAACCATCCTCCTTTTTTGAAGTCGGGTTAAAAACAAGTTTTTCTCTTTTTAATATTCATCAAAATAAAAAAACCAAACCCAAACAAACAAGACCACTTTATGAAATGTTCATAGGTGTATACATTTTATTATGAATTAATTATAAACTATTATTAATGAACTTCATGATATAAAAAGGTTATGAAAATATTGACAATTCCAAGCCGACAAGTTCAAGTATGCTAATTTATTTATGTATTCAATGTTTCTTTCATACAGCATTAGCCATTTTATTTTATCAACGCAAATTACTCCGATATGGGTGGTATGCTGATAGCAAAATATGGGTGGAATGGATAATAGCAAAATAATTTATGGACAATGGGTGTTATCTGGTAAATTGACACTGACAGTTTAGACACTGACATTTAGATGATGCTATTGTAGGATGATGGATTAATATGAATGAATTCCAATAATTAATAATCCCACAAATATTAAAAAGATTCCAAAGTAATAAAAAACAATAATAATTACTGTGCTATCAGAGTAGAGTTTCTGCTCGAGAATTCTCGAGAAGTTTGTCTTTAGTCGAGACGGGAAAAAAAACGCAACGCCTCGAGAACTCGAGAAACCAATATAATGAAGAGGACCTCAAACTCGACAATGAATTATTTGAACTTCAACTAAAAAAGGTCATTCAGACAGCTGAAACTTTAGACAAAACCAGTCACTCTCACATAACTAGAAATTTAATAAAATAATTTCAGTTATTTGAGTCTACTGGACAACGAACGCCTACTCTTGACAAAATGTACAATGCTGTAATGACTATTAAGCCAACATCGACAGAGAATTAGGGTGTTTTCTCGTTATCGGGAAACATTGCCAGTAAAATAAAAAACCGCCTATCAGATGATGCTGTTAATGCTCTGGTATTTCTGAAAGCCTATTTTATAAGGATAAAGCGTTAAATTAAAATTTGATTTCTTTGTTGATTATTTTGCGGGTTACTAGTTTAGTTTTAGTTGGCATGCTATACTCAAATAAAAAAAAAAGTATTGAAAGTTAATTATAATTTGTTTAATCGAAAGACTGTGATGTTATTAACATAATAGTTTATCCGACCAAAAACATAAATGTAAGAAAGGGCCGAGTTTTCGGGAAAATCCTAAATGTAATAGTTCCTTCTTAAAAAGTGATGATATGAGAGTAATGACCGAGCTATTTACAAAGTAAATAGCTCTAGACTTCATATAATAGTTGCTTCTTAAAAAGTGATGATATGGAAGAAAGGACCGAGCTATTTACAAAGTAAATAGCTCTAGACTTTATATAATAGTTGCTTGTTAAAAAGTGATGATATGGAAGAAAGGACCGAGCTATTTACAAAGTAAATAGCTCTAGACTTCAGATAATAGTTGCTCTTTGAAAAGTGATGATATCCCATTAAAGAGCCGAGCTATTTACAAAGTAAATAGCTCGGTAAACTATTAACTAAAAAAAATAATGAGGGGTAAATTGATTAAATGTAAGAAAAAATTTGGTTTAAAATTATTTCATAAGTTTTCCCTTAGTATGTTTTTAAAATTTTATAACGCGGCAAGTTTTAAAATATTGGAAATCAGAAAAAATAACTTGCCGCGCTATATAAAATTTTAAAAACATACTAAGGGAAAACTTATGAAATAATTTTAAACCAAATTTTTTCTTACATTTAATCAATTTACCCCTCATTATTTTTTTTAGTTAATAGTTTACCGAGCTATTTACTTTGTAAATAGCTCGGCTCTTTAATGGGATATCATCACTTTTCAAAGAGCAACTATTATCTGAAGTCTAGAGCTATTTACTTTGTAAATAGCTCGGTCCTTTCTTCCGTATCATCACTTTTTAACAAGCAACTATTATATAAAGTCTAGAGCTATTTACTTTGTAAATAGCTCGGTCCTTTCTTCCATATCATCACTTTTTAAGAAGCAACTATTATATGAAGTCTAGAGCTATTTACTTTGTAAATAGCTCGGTCATTACTCTCATATCATCACTTTTTAAGAAGGAACTATTACATTTAGGATTTTCCCGAAAACTCGGCCCTTTCTTACATTTATGTTTTTGGTCGGATATCAATAATTTTTGAAAGGCTTAAATATACGAAGCCAAAGGCTTCGCACAAAACGCGTAGCGTTTTGTTACTCTTCGCATATGCTTCGCGTATGCTATGCGTTCCTTTCGCTTCGCGATACTTTACTTTTTTTAGATTCACATTTACAAAGGAGACCGCTTCGCGTTATATTACGTCAACTGGCTCTGGTCGCTTTTTGAAGGGCTAAAACATCAATATAGTATGGTTGTAGTATAATATTGGGGACAATGGGAAATCAAACCCTTTAAAACAAAAAATTCAAAATCGATTCATAAATGACGGAGTTCTGAGGTAACACGCATTAAAAATTGTCCTGCAATTTTTGTGTTTTAGCGAATTTCCTGAAAGGAAATAGAGCTATTGGTCCCGTACCGAAGTCAAAATTTCGCAAAAATTTCTTCAAATGTCCATCGATCCTACCTAGTAGATGTCAAAAATCACCATCTGAAAAATTTATATATATATATATCTATGGACATATAAATATATATATTCATATATATATATATATATATATATATGTGTCTGTCATCACTCTAGCGGTCACAGTTTTCATTTTATCGGGATGAGATTTGGTATTTGAGGCGCTTTTGATATTCAAAAGGTCAAGTTCGTTAATGGGTAAAATCGGACCAGGGGAAAGGGGGGTTTAGAGGGAGGGGGAAACATAAAATTTGAGATATCTCCCTTAAAATTTGAAAAATCGAAAAATTTCTTAAGAAGTAAAGTTGTAGGTACTAAGTTTTACTGTAATTTTGTTTCTTATCATTTTTTCAGTAACAATAATATTTACAGAAATATTGACGGTTTAATATTGAAAATTAAATTCCTTAATATCTCTGTACACATTAGAGTTTGAGCAAAAATGATAAGGTGATGAATTGTAGCAAATTTGATTTTATACAACTTTATTCCATACGCATTTTTCGATTGTTCTAATATTAAGAGAGATATTTTATATTTTGTGTTTTCTTCTTTTTTGATACCTCCCCCCATTCGCCTCGACGTATGTCATTTATTGAGAAAATTGGACTTGCAAATGCTAAAATCATATATGACATTTCATTTTGATCAGACAAAAATTGTGATCACTAGAGAGTGATTTATTCTAAGGAAATTCGCTAAGTTGAAGCAGCTCCTGCGTAACGAATTTTTATTAATAAAACAATTAAATGTGTAACACTTGTATGTGTAACACTTGTATACCTTACATATATGAGATTCTGTACAATATTCTGTACAGTATGTTTTTATTAAAATTTTATAACGCGGCAAGTTAATTTTAGCGAATTTCCTGAAAGGAAATAGAGCTATTGGTCCCGTACCGAAGTCAAAATTTCGCAAAAATTTCTTCAAATGTCCATCGATCCTACCTTGTAGGTGTCAAAAATCACCATCTGTAAAATTTATATATATATATCTATGGACATATATATATATATATATATATATATATATATATATATATATATGTGTCTGTAATCACTCTAGCGGTCACAGTTTTCAGTTTATCGGAATGAGATTTGATATTTGAAGCGCTTTTAGTATTCAAAAGGTCAAGTTCGTTAATGGGTAAAATCGGACCAGGGGAAAGGGGGGTTTAGAGGGAGGGGGAAACACAAAATTCGACATATCTCCCTTAATATTCGAAAAATCGAAAATTTTATAAAAAGTAAAGTTGTAGGTATTAAGTTTTACTGTAATTTTGTTTCTTATCATTTTTTCTTTAACCCTAATATTTACAAAAATATTGACGGTTTAAGATTGAAAATTAAATTCCTCAATATCTCTGTACGCATTAGAGTTTGAGCAAAAATGATAGGGTGATGATTGTAGCAAACATGATTTTCTACAACTTTGTTTCTTACGCATTTTTCGATTGTTCTAATATTAAGAGAGATATTTTATATTTTGTGTTTTCTTCTATCTTTATGCCCCCCTTTCCCCTTGACGTATGTTATTTATTAATAAAATTGGCCATGCAAATACTGAAATCAGATACGACATTTCATTTTGATCAGACTAACATTGTGACCGCTAGAGAGTAATTTATTTATTCCAAGGAAATTCGCTAAGTTGAAGCAGCTCCTGCGTAACGAAATTTTTATTAATAAATGACATACGTCAAAGGAAAAGGGGGGCATAAAGATAAAAGAAAACACAAAATCTAAAATATCTCTCTTAATATTTGAACAATCGACAAATGCGTAAGAAACAAAGTTGTAGAAAATCATGTTTTCTACATTTCATCACCTAATCATTTTTGCTAAAACTCTAATGCGTACAGAGATATTGAGGAATTTAATTTTCAATCTTAAACCGTCAATATTTTTGTAAATATTAGGGTTACAGAAAAAATGATAAGAAACAAAATTACAGTAAAACTTAATACCTACAACTTTACATCTTATAAAATTTTCGATTTTTCGAATATTAAGGGAGATATGTCAAATTTTGAGTTTCCCCCTCCCTCTAAAACCCCCTTTCCCCTGGTCCGATTTTACCCATTAACGAACTTGACCTTTTGAATACCAAAAGCGCTTCAAATACCAAATCTCATTCCGATAAAATGAAAACTGTGACCGCTAGAGTGATTACAGACACACATATATATATATATATATATATATATATATGTATATATATATATATATATATATATATATATATATATATATATATATATATATATATATATATATATATATATATATGTCCATAGATATATATATATAAATTTTACAGATGGTGATTTTTGACATCTACAAGGTAGGATCGATGGACATTTGAAGAAATTTTTGCGAAATTTTGACTTCGGTACGGGACCAATAGCTCTATTTCCTTTCAGAAAATTCGCTAATAAAAACATACTAAGGGAAAACTTATGACATAAATTTCAACCAAATTTTTTCTTACACTTAATTAATTTACCCCTCATTTATTTTTTTAATAAATAGTTCACCGAGCTGTTTAGCTTGTAAATAGCTCGAAACTTTATGGGATATCATCACTTTTTAAGGAACAGCTATTATTTGAAGTCTAGAGCTATTTACTTTGTTAATAGCTCGGTCCTTTCTCGTATATCATCACTTTTTAAGGAGCAACTATTATATGAAGTCTGGATCTATTTACTTTGTAAATAGCTCGGTCCTTTATCCCATATCATCACTTATTAAGAAGCAAATATTTTATTAACGGTTAATTCGTTAACATTGATTGAAAACATTGGTTCTTATAATTCCGTAAAGTATCTATATTCGAAATATCAACCCTGTAGCTCTTTCCGTTCAAAAGATACAGCACCCAAAAAATGAGCCTAAATTAAGGTGTAGTAATAACACTGTAGTGAAAAGTCCGAATGTCTCCCTTAAAACTCGGCCACGCACTACCGTGCTCTTGATAAATATAAAAGGCATTTTTAGTTGAAGTTGGTAGCTTAAAATGTTTGTTTTGTTAAACAAGTTTTTATAGTTACCTAAATATGTACTAGTAATTTTGTTGATTTAATTTTACTAATTATTTTTTATTTAATTAAAGACTAGTGTATATTGGGAAAGATAAGCCTACCCTACTCTTTACTTTTTATATAGACCAGTCGAGTATAGTTTGATTAGTTTATTGTTTGTTATCGATTTGTTAATTAATAAGTGCAATTTATGGTAACTAAAACATTACCATTTTATCAGTCTAATTTGTAATAAAGCAAAAATTTGGAAATAATATTGTGTTTTATTAAAAATTTCAAAATTTCTCGAGATACTCTAGACTCGAGAAATCCTGGACGGGATATCTCTTACTTCGAGAAATGAAAAATTCATTACGCAGGTGCTGCGCCAACTTAGCGAATTTCCTTAGAATACATAAATCATTTTAAGATTTCATTTCCTAAGAAAAAGTATGAACACTAAATAAATTTGTTCATTGGGAAAAAACTTTTTCAGATGGTGAACAACCTTATATATAAATACCTATAAGGTTCCTATGAAAATAAAATAAAAAGAAAATTTATTTAATTTTTTACAAAAATGAACTAGTATAAAAATTAGGCTAAATCACAGATGTACTTCACTGAAGAATGGTTATGAAGATGGATAATTTTCCAGACAGCTTTAAAGTCAGATCAGATGTGAAGATATCCTTCTCTGATGTATGGCCGAGAAGGAGGAGAAATTTTCCAAAAACAAAGCTGCACTTCACTGATGTGTGGTTGGGAAATTGGATATTCCAATAAGCTTCTAAGTCACGATCAGGTGTGAAGAATCTGATGATGAACCAAAAAGTTGTTAGTTGTTCTATAAAAGAAAAAATAAATTTTTTGAACAGTAAGAAATTCTAAAAAATTCTTAGATATAGAATTAATTTTATGAATATGATCATTAGCAAATATTACGACTGACTTCAGATTTGAATCGGAATTCGAGCATCAAATTTTCCAATCACTAATTCACGAATGAACCGTGAATTAAGATTTAGACCACCTTATAGGGATATATCATTGTATTATATAATAATTGGAGAGAATCGAAATTATTTTGAGATAAACTCAATAATTTATTTTGACGTTCTTTATGAGAAAGTCCAAATGATTCTTTAAGAATATTTTTCAGTGATTCCAGCTTAAATTCTTGAGGTGGATTGGCAATGATATCTCTAACATGAGAAATATAATCGACAGGTATAGCTAAAGAAGAATTTGGTTTCATCGTCAATAATATTTCGAATACTAATGAAACGAGAAACCTGAATTATCCATAATTCAATGTGTGTAACATTAAATTCTGGCAATTTTAGTAAATTTGGAAGAATTATTGGAGTTGCTTCCAAATTCAGTAAATCAATTCGATTTCTAGCAGGCATATTAAAATCTTAGGATTGACAAATTGGATAAAAATTGAATGTCAACAGAAAAAAAGTAAAAATATTTTTCTAGAAATCGAAGTATTTACAAGCGTAAAGAAAAAAAAAATTCGTTACGCAGGAGCTGCTTCAACTTAGCAAATTTCCTTATAATACATAAATCACTTTCTAGCGGTCACAATTTTAGTCTGATCAAAATGAAATGTTGTTCATGACTTTAGTATTTGCATGACCAATTTTATTATTAAATGACATACGTCAGGGGAAGTGGGGGCATAAGGAAAGAAGAAAACACAAAATATAAAATATCTCTCTTAATATTAGAACAATCAAAAAATGCGTAAGATATAAAGTTGTAGAAAATCATGTTTGCTACAATTCATCACCTTATCATTTTCGCTCAAACTCTAATGTGTACAGAGATATTGTGGAATTTAATTTTCAATCTTAAACCGTCAATATTTCTGTAAATATTAGGGTAACATAAAAAATGATAAGAAACAAAATTAAAGTAAAACTTAGTACCTACAACTTTATTTCTTATAAATTTTTCGATTTTTCGAATATTAAGGGAGATATGTCAAATTTTGTGTTTCCCCCTACCTTTAAACCCCCATTTCCCCTTGTTCGATTTTACCCATTAACGAACTTTCAAATCAAATATTTTTATTTTTTGAGTTGGTGCTAGCCGCATCTACTGTCTTGTTGTCGATTATGAAATGCTTTGTAGTTAAAGTGAAATTAAATGTTTGTTAACCTTGGCTGACACCAACTGGAAAAAAATGGATATTTATAAGTAAATTGAAGTAAATAAATAACGCAATTATTTTTTACTTTTTAATGCATTGTTTCGTAGCAGATTTTTTTAGATCCTTTTTTGGAGTCGGGTTTTGTTTTTTTGTAAAAAAATTTTTATTTTTTTATTTTTAATGCATTTTTTCATAGCATATTTTCAGTTTTTTTTACATGCATTTTGTTTTTTTTTTGTAAAAATTTTTTTTTTTTTGGAGTCGGTTTTTTTTTGTAAAAAATTTTTTTATTTGAAGTCGGTTTTGTGAAAGCTTCTTATTTTTCCATTATGAATGAGTATACACTTTCAAACAAACAAAAAATTTTCGCAGAAATCGGTGATCACATATAAAATGAGGATTTTCCTCGATTTCCAGGGGATCCCCTCATCAGAATGCGATAAAACAAAAAATTCCAAATCGTTTCTCGAGTTCTGAGGTAAAACATATTAAAAAAAAAAAAATTCAGACGAATTGAGAACCATCCTCCTTTTTGAAGTCGGGTTAAAAAACAATAATAATTACTGTGATATCAGAGGGAGATGTAGTTGAGGAGCATTAGTTTCTAAAAGAAAGTAAATTGGATTTTAATAGGTGAAACTGACCCCAGTTTCTCTTATTCTTTTTAAATAAAATCATTTATAAGCGACTACTAGTTTTTAGTATTATAAATACGTATTTCGACTACAATGTAGTCATCATCAGTATAAATTAGCTAGTCGTACTTTACTCTTTGACAATTAGGAATAGATATAAAGTCGAGATCAATAGACAAAAATAAAAATAAATAGAAAATTAACTAGATTAAAATATACTAGATTTAAAATATAATAAATTTTAAATTATATTGAAATTGCTCTTGTTAAAATTTCCTTCATTCACATTTATTCCTGTTAATTTTACTCTTATTAAAATTACTCTTATATTGTCGTTTAATAAGATTTAACGTTTGTGTACTATTTAGGGACATTTATTAAATTACTTGATGCGTGATGCGTATAATTACTGGAAAAATCATTTAAAAGACTCATTAAAAAAAAACTTATTTCATAATAATTATTACATTTTTTTTTCAAATGAAATAATGCATAAAAAATTCGAGTAAATATTTATTTTATACTAACAAATAATCTAATTTAAGTTCAATGTCGAAAAAATTTATATTGTGTTGTTTTTGTACTTCTATTAACTAAAAAAGTAAACAATTTTCATAAAAAATTTATATTGTGTTGTTTTTGTATTTCTATAAACTAAAAAAGTAAACAATTTTAATAAATAATTATTTTAACTTATTCAAATGCAACATTGTTTGAGAAAATGATTCAATGTTACATGACATCAAATCGCTCAAAATTATATAAACATCTAACATTAAAGAAAAAAAAATTTGTTACGCAGGAGCTACTTTAGCTTAGCGAATTTCCTTAGAATACCTAAATCACTGTCTAGCGGTCATAATTTTAGTCTGATCAAAATGAAATGTATTTGACATGATTTTAGTATTTGCAAGGCCAATTTTATTAATAAATTGGCATAAAGAAAAAAGAAAACACAAAATATAAAATATCTCTTCTAATATTAAAAAAAACGAAAAATATATAAGGAGTAAAGTTGTAGAAAATCATGTTTGCTACAGTTCATTACCTAGTCATTTTTTTTCAAACTCTAATTTGTACAGAGATATTTAGAAATTTAACTTTCAATTTTAATTCGTAAATATTTCTGTCAATAGGGTGACAGAAAAAATGATAAGAAACAAAATTATAGTAAAATTAATTATCTATAACTTTACATTTTTCAATTTTCCCAACATTAAGACAGATATACCAAATTTTGTATTTTCCCCTCCCTGTAATCCCCCCCCCGTTCCCTTGTCCGATTTACTGATTAACGAACTCGACCGTTCATATACCAAAAGCACCTCATATACCCAATTTTTTTCCAATCGGATTAAAACTGTGACCGCTAGAGCGATTACAGACACATATATACATACATTTATTTTTTTTTTTTTTTTGATATCAAGAGGGGGAAATGCATGAAATTGCACTGACCGAGAAGTCTCCTTTCAGGGGACTTTCGGCACGGTGCGGGGCTCGGTCCAGAGAAGTCTGGAACATACCCGCTAAAACCCTAAACTCTTGAGGATACTCCATTGCACCCCGCGCGGAACCGCCGTCAGGCACTACTTCACCCGGGAAGGACTGGCTTACTACTGCCTATTCAATTATTGTCGCTGTGGACGTCTCCTTGGTCGATCTCCCTGGAGAATCTTCATCATCTTGGCCGCTGCGTCGGCCACTGCCTTCCAATTTTCCTCACAGCGGACCATCAGGTCAACGAGGTTTTCTGGTGTACCATGGCAATGGAGTCTTGCATCTAGTGCCGCTCTCTCTGCAACGAAACGGGGGCACGAGAAGAAAATGTGCTCCGCCGTTTCCTCTTTATGTGGGCAACTTGGACATGGTGGTTCGAAGTCCAAACCGAACCTGTTGAGGTAGGCTCGGAAGTTGCCATGTCCGGTCAGCAACTGCGTGACATAGAAGTCCACTTCTCCATGCTTCCTGTTGAACCATTTCGCGATGTCTGAAATCAGACGATACGTCCATCTTCCATTTGTCGATGATTCCCAGCGTCTTTGCCACATCTCAAGTGTGCGGTCTCTTTCTTCTGATGCGAGTGTCCTGATGTCGTCAGTGTCACTCTGCCTTCGTTGGTAGATTCTCCGTCGCTCGTCTGCCAAGATTTCGATTGGCGGAAGACTAGCCACTACACACACAGCATCATACGATACCGTGCGGTAAGCGCATGCGACGCGCAGTGCACTTCTCCTGTAGACTCTAATCATTGGGCGAGCGTAAGAAGCGGTATCCATGGCCGACGACCAGTTCGGTGCGGCGTACAAAAGGATCGAGCTGGTGACCGTTGAGAGGAGCTGTCTACGGCTCTGTCGTGGTCCTCCTGTGTTTGGCATCAACCAGGTCAGTGCGTTTACCACCTTGGATGCTTTCTGGCTAACTATTCGAAGATGTTCGTCGAACCGAAGCTTCGTGTCGATCACATATATACATATATGCATACATGCAAATATATATATATATATATATATATATATATATATATATATTATATATAAATAAATATATATATATATACATATATAAATTTTAGAGACGTTGATTTTCGACATCTACTAAGTAGGATGGATGGACATTTTAAGAAACTTTGGCGAAATTTTGACTTTGGTATGAGATCAATAGCTCTATTTCCTTTCAGGAAATTCGAAAAAAAGTTTAAGTACAATTGATATGTTCAATCTCTCTTTACAAAATATATATGGCAGTTAAGGACGTTCGTGAGCCTTGATATTCGATGAAGCCTTTAATCTTTGGAATTGGTAATTTTAATCAAGTTATTATGTTTCTACAAAAATTTAAAACCTCATATCGATCATTTGAAAAAGTTATCTCTCATTAATAATCAAATTTTTAACATAGCGTCTTATGGGATAATAATAATAATATAAGCCTGTATCAGCCCACTTCCTCGGCAAAGGCCTCCCCCAGTGCATTCCATCCCTTCTTATTAATAACCCGACTTCAAAAAGGAGGATGGTTCTCAATTCGTCTATATTTTTTTTTAATGTTTGTTACCTCAGAACTCCGTCATTTATTAACCGATTTTGAATTTTATGTGTGATAGGCGGTGTCCAAATTTTATGTGAATTTCTCTATGCTGACACCGACTCCAAAAATAACAATTGTACATATTTATTTAAAATTTTTTGCTTAGGTGAACTAAAATTGGCACAAGAATATGCAATTATTTTTTACTTTTTAGTGCATTTTTTGTTTTAGAATTTGATTTTTGAAGTCGGGTTTTCCATTTTGTCAAAATAGGTTTTATTAGTCAATCTACTCCACTGTCTACCCGCAAAAGCAGCGCTCTCGTCTCTCCATCTACATGGTGGTCGGCCCCTTTTTCTCTTATGGTTGTAAGGTGTCCATAACGTGCATCTTGAAGTTCAACGATCATCTTTAATTCTACCAACATGTCCCGCCCAACTCAATTTCAATTGTTTGATATTAACCACAACATTCTTAATATTTGTTCTTGTTCTAATGTTGTTACTACGTATTTTATGACTTCTTTTAATGTTCAACATACTTCTCTCCATGATCCTTTGACATGTTCTTAGTTTTTAACTAACCGTAAATGTTAGTGTAACAGAAAAAATGATAAGAAAGAAAATTACAGTAAAACTTAGTACCTAAAACTTTAAACCCCCCTTTCCCCTTTCCCGATTTTACCCATTAACAAAATTGACCTTTTGAATACCAAAAGCGCCTCAAATACCAAATTTCATTCCAATCAGATTAAAATTGTGACCACTAGAGCTATTACAGACCCATATATATGTATATATATATATATATATATATATATATATATATATATATATATATATATATATATATATATATATATATATGTATATATATATATGTATATATATATATATATGTATATATATATATATGTCCATAGATACATCTACTAGGTAGGATCGATGGACATTTGAAAAAATTTTTGCAAAATTTTGAAGCCGGTACGGGACCAATTTCCTTTCAGGAAATTCGCTAAAAAATTGTTTGCTCCAATCAATGCCTGACAAAGAGAGTGTAAAACTGTCAATATATGATTATTGTTTTGTTTCGTTTTATTTTTTTTAGGGAATTTACTAATTCTTGTATTACAAGCACTTACCTCTACATAACTAAACAGATTATGCTTATGGGTGTAAACGTGAAATAACGGCTCAAACTAAATGATTGTCAACGCCGCCAAAACTAGCCAATATACTAAAACTTTATGTGTGTAGTGGAGATACATGTGGGAGCCACGCAAACACTTACACACATTTTTATCACACATACATCATACGCCTCAACTAGCCAAAGTACTAAATTCACTGACCTCTATATAACCTCAACTAGCCAAGGTACTAAATTGGCTCTAGGATGCTAGCACCCCATTCATGGAATTTCGAAAAACTAATTATACCATTTAATTGGTCATAAATGGTCAGGTAGCCCCATTATTTAGTTAGCGATAGACAACTTTTTATCGATTTTTAAAATTTTTTTCAAGGTCCTGACCATTTTTGACCAATTAGTGACAAATTAGATGGTATAATTGGTTTTCGAAATTCTATGGATGGGATGCTAAAAGTTTTCTATGACCTTGAAAAAATCAAAATATCAATAAAAATTTTCTATCGCTGACCAATTAATGGAGCCTACTAAATTCTGAAATCTTATTACAAAATTTTTTTTTTACAATTTAATGATCTTAATTTTATGATACTCACGTAGTTATAAATATCACGTAGTCATAAATATCAATCAAATACATCGATAATAAAAATTTTTAATTAGTACTAAATTTTGAAATCTTATTTAAAAATAAGTATTCGTTTTTTTTTTTATTGAAATGCGGCGCAGAAGCGCTGAATCAAAAACTAGTTTCTTGGCTAGTTGAGTAATTGGGGTTTATGGCGTAACATAGGAAAATCTGTAGAGGTCAGTGATTGCAAGAGCAAAAAAGTGAATAAACTAATCATTTAAAGTAAACAAAATACTTGAAATTACGTGAATTCAGGTAGAAAAAAATGAAATAAATTAATACAAATAAAAAAACCATTTAGGAAATTATTGTAATTATTTTGTATAAAGTGCATTTTTCCTTAGTCGATGTCGTTTTAGACATGTTTTTCTTTGTGTGAACAGTCATATAGTACTTGTAAGATGCTTTCACAATACTGGCAAAAGCGGAGCCTGTCAGTGGAGACTCCCGAAATCGTACAGTTTCTCCCGACTCCCGATTTCAAAGGTAAATCTCCCGACTTCACGAGTTCAGTGGAAAAAAGTTTGCTAACCAAAATTAATATACAAACTGAACTTCTTCGCTTGATGTCAACCGTTATTAATTAGAACTAATAACTAGTAGATGGAATTATACCAACTTCTTCGCTTGACGCCGATCGTTAATTGTTAGAATTGATTTTGTTAGGATTTTGGACATTTGGGTGATCTTATTTGAGAAATAATAATACTTATATTGGTTGATTGTTAAATATTTATTTATTGTTGATATCGCAGTTTTAAACTAAGTATGTCCATCGTGAGTGATAGATTATATCTGACTATATTATATAGATGTAGAAATACAACTGGGATGAATAATATGTTTTAACCCCTATCTTTTGTGAGAACGTTTGTGTGTATATTTGGATCATGTATCAGCAAGAAAATGTAATGGCTCTTATTAGTTGGTAAAACCCAGATTTTTATGTACAGAACACTTTTAGCCTTTGTATGTCGCCGACTTCCAAATATAAGGGATATTTGTTTTTGTTATAGATGGTTGTTAAAATCTAACAGATTTATTGTAAATTTGCATATTGGTAGTACTTGGTTATCTTTATATAGTTATATTATTAAAAGAAGAGAAAACAAAAAAATAAATGTCAATTTTAATGATTCGAGAATGTATCACGCTTTCAAATGAAAAATTATATTTTTGATCACCCTATCGGTATATTTAGTGTAAACGATCAAAATTTGCCACCCTAGGCAGCTTCCCACCTTGCCTACCCCGTAAATCCTCCACTGCTCAGTTTACTAAATAATATATGGACCTCCCGTTCTCCAGACAAGATCGAAATAATATATGTTGATCTGCCGACTGTTCTTAATTTTGAGGTGGCAACTCTAGCCGTTGACGTTGCTAGCCACTGTAATTTAGTTTCAAAATGGTAAACTTTCCGCAAGCTTTGTGAATTTAGCACACATACAATGTTTTTTTTTTATATGTCACGTTTTTTAAAAAAAGGTTAATGGTTAATAACTTCAATTGACCTATTTGACCATGGAGACTACACAAGGAGACCGAACTCAAACGGGAGAATTGACAAAATATGGCAAAGTAATGGTAGAAGCTCGTATATTTACTTTTTGTGCCACTAGCGTCGCTGTTTTCCATTTTGCACCGAAGTGAATATAGTATAATAAATAGGAGTGAAGTATATATTTGTCATTTTGTTGACTTATTATTAATAAATAAAAGTTTAATTTAATATCTGATTCAATAATCTTTAAATTGATTTTAATAATTTTAATATAATTTATTTCTACTTAATTTATTTGCATTTTTACAATTCCAACTTTACAGGTTACTATTTAATAATTCGATGTATTATAATTATTTTGTTTTTTATTGTTATGTAATTATTTTGCGAATTTTTAACTACCACTTACTTCAACTAATTACTTTATTTCATTTATTAAAAAAAGTATAAAAATACTTTGGTTGAAAATAATTTTTATAATACTACATAAATGCGTCATGTTTTTCAATTCAAACTCGCGTCTTATCCTATCTCCACTGTTTCCGGTGTAGAAGGAACACTACTGGCATCTTATTTTTGTCAATTATTTGTTTACATGGAGTTCTGTTCTCCTTTTGATGTTTCCATGCATTTGACCTTGAAATTAGTTTATGAAACAATTACCATTGAGCGTTCCCCACGCGCCTTACTACTTTTGGCTAAAACATTTTTCACCATCTTACTTAGTTTTCAAAATATCGGCCTGTTGCCTGTTAAAATGTAGCAGAATATTTGTGGCACCCTCTAGCGGGAGAACGTAAAACTTTTAAGACAAATTTTTTTATAAAAAAAATAATAATTCATGTTTGTTTCGTATTTTTATTCTTAAAATAAGAATTAGAAATAAAAAATATAGGTTTCTATTTATAAAAAAAACACAGTTGACCTCAAAAGTTGAACCCATACAACTTTTGTTTGAAGTGTTTTCCTGCAAAAACCTATTTGTTTTAAAAATATTCAGCTGATCAAGTTAAAATGGGACACCGTGTATTTAAAACGCACAACTTCTACGAAGCATTTCTTCGTGAACCGAATAGTACAATCTTACGTAAGATAATACTGAAATAAATGAAACCGGAGTTTGAATCGGCAGGCCATTTATAAAAATTGATCAATGGATGCGATTTCCGGGATACCGATTGTCGGGTCAAGCTACATGTGAAAGAACTTCTCGATGAACGAAAGAGTCTTGTCTATTTCACATGATTAAATAACATTAAATCATATACCAATGCATTGTAAAATTATAATATGTTCTATTCATGAGACGCGCAAATCTTTGTAAATGATAATTATCATTAATACATATTATTTTAATATTATTCCAGTAATTATATATTTCCTTTTTATAAAATAAAAAAAATACATATCTGTTTTTGTACTTGTCATACAATTTGTATACTCATATCAATTAGTATGACATATCTCGTTGAAATTTAATAGCCATGCCGAGCCATACGCCTTCAATGATAAATAATCAAATTAAATTTTTTGTCTAGTAGTTTTATGTTTTACAATGCGTTAAAAAATAATCGATGAACTTGAATTAGATACTTAGGATTATTTAATTTTCTTCACAATAATTGCTAAAAGAATTAACATTTATGTAATATAAAAAATAATTAGTGCGTCAGACCAAGTTTAAGCACTACCTATGTTTACAGAAATGGTTAAAGACGGTTTTTAGGTCTATGTTTCTCAGAAACCATAAAAGCTATGAAGTTCAAAAAGCTCAAAACGTAGCGTGAGACCTACCATATGACGGTACGTCCCAGTTTCAACGTTACAGCTTTAATAGTTTCCAAGATATTTAACCCTAAAAATCATCAATATTCTAGGATACTTCCAGTTATCCTAGAAAGTTGATTCTTTGGTTGGCAGATAATTCTTAGGCTAAAACCACCAAGAAAAATCTAAAAACCGAAAATTTGCATCGCCCTGGAGCGGGTGGGACTTTATATGTCAAAAACAGTAAAAAAGTAGAACACAAATTTTTAGATAAAATTTTCCTTGTCTAAAAATAAACAACTTGTGTTTGAAACTTGTTTTCATAAAATTTATAGATTTGCCATAATTTATGTTCAAACATTGTCAATTATCATTAGCGATGTGTCTGTAGGCACCCTACTGACCAGTTATAATCCGATCAGAATGAAATTTGGTATGTACATAAGGTGATTTTAATACTTGAAAGGCTAAGTTCGTTAATTGGCAAAATCGGACAAAGACAAAGGGGGTAGAGGAAAGGGGAAACGCAAAATTTGATATAACTCTCTTAATACTGGAACAATAAAAAAATGTTAAAAAGGAGCAAAGTCTAATATAATTAATTTTACTGCAATTTCGTTTCTTACGATTTTTTCGGTTGATTGATTCATCTTGGGGTCTAAAAACAATTGCACTTCGACCTCATGGTCCATTGTGCTCCCCCTTCTACCTCAGTCCGACGAGATTCGCTTCTTCCATATGTTGGCAATAGCGTGGAGCGTGCCTATCAGGTCCTCCCGAAGTTTCATATATTCGGGGTGAGATGCACTGAATATCCTGTATCTGCTGTAACCCAGAGGTTCGCAGTCAAAGATTATGTGGCTGGATGTTTCTTCCTCCTCGCCACACAATCTGCACATAATGGACTCGTTATGGAGTCCCATTGTGTGTAGATGCTTCCGCAGGGGATAATGCCCGGTAATGAATCCGGTAACCTTCCGCAGTTGCATCCTGTTCAGCCTCAGTGCATCGAGAGATATCCTCTTTGTTGCACTCTGAAGCAGTACCTTCCCGAGCTCTTACCGCGGTACTTTTTCCCAGTGATCACGGTTTTTAGCATTTTGCCACTCGTTGATCAACTGTTTACATGCAGTCCTTGGAATTCCTAAGATATGCTCTGAGCCAATGAAGGGTATTCCGACTTCATTCTTTGCTAAGGTGTCTGGTTTTTCGTTTCCTTCGAAACCACTGTGACCCGCCACCCATATCAATTTAACATTGTTCCGTTTTGCCAGTTTCAGAAGTTCCTCCAGACACTCCTTGACTACCCTTGAGATGACCTCAGTTCCAGGCAAGGCTTTTAAAGCAGCTTGACTGTCCGAGAGAATACATACGTTCTGGTTTATGCAACCTCTACGCAGGTTCTCACGGACGCAAGCCAGTATGGCGTACATACAGTGAAAGGTTTTGCGTATATTTTGGGAAGTATATCTGTGGCCATTTCAAAAACAGGATCTGAGATGATTGATGTTCCCACGATCCTTGCATGTCCAACCTGATTTTTATAATCCAGTTAATCTATAGGCGCTGGATCTCGCTTTAGCTATTATTACAATGCTTGGGTGTAATGCTCATGGATCCAGTGATGCACAAACAGGCCAGTCTTTGAATCCTGGATAGCTTTTCGCATGCTGTTATCTGGTTAAATTTTGGCCACCGCATTAGAGCAGCGTAGGTTATAATGGGCCTAACTACTGTTGTGTAAAGCCAGTGGATCATTTTGGGTTTTAGACCCCAGACTTTTCCACATGCTCTCTTGCAAAGCATGAGAGACGATTTGCTCTTATTTGTTATGTATTCCAGATGAGGGTTCCATGTTAGTTTCCAACATTACTCCTAAGAACTTGGTTTCCCTTTCCCTTTTCCGTGTGAATGGAATTAGTGCGGTCTTACCAGGGTTTATTTGGTATGCAAGGTGCTTTTGATATTTGAAAGGCTAAGTTCGTTAATTGACAAAATCGGACAAAGACAAAGGGGGGTAGAGGAAAGGGGAAACACAAAATTTGATATAACTCTCTTAATACTGGAACAATAAAAAAATGTGAAAAAGGAGTCAACATATATATAAATAATTTGACTACAATTTCGTTTCTTATCATTTTTATATCTTTGTATATATTAGAGATTGAAAAAAAAACTGATCAGGTAATGCATTGAAGTAAAGTTAATTTACAACTTATACATTTTTCGACTTTTAATATGAAGAGAGATATTCTATATTATGTATTTTCTTCTTCTCTAAAATATCTTGACTACATAAATATTACATTTTATGCATCATAAATGCAGTGCGCATAAAAAACTTTCCAAAAAGTAATGATATCCGACAAAAAACATAAATGTGAGAGGTACCAAGTTTTCGCACACAAAAAGTATTGATATCTCAGGAAAAACAAAAATTTTCGCCTTCAAAAGTACTGAAATCTATGTAAGGATAAAATTTTTTAACAAAAATGAGAAAATGATTGGTATATATTTATTGGGTAAGTTCCTCAGGTGCAGGGTTTTCATATTTTACTTGGCAAGTGGTCAGATTGTATAACACTTAATACAGAAAGTGTGGTATCTTTACCAATATTATTAAACAAAAATATTTGTATAAGTTAAAGAATGTCGTTTATTCAAATAAATATTATAATACACAAAACTAATTAATACTTTGAAAGTCACAGGTAAAGGCCATTACACAATGAAAAAAATAAGGTATAAGAGATAAGAAATAAGGAATAAGAAACAGCAAGAGAACCGGTGATCAATTCACAATTCAAAAATAAGGAATAAGAAATAGCAACAGAATTTCCGTCGCGTTGGATATCTGTTACTTATTTCTTATTCCCAGCCAACCACAGGTTTGGCTGGCAATGTTATGCGCAGTTCATTCTCCTATCCGATATGACAATGCCACAGAGAGCACCTGATCTCCACTTGCCAAAATTAAATTATTAATAATATATCTGTAAAATAAATTATAACAATTAGATTATGTTTTTGACATTCGTGCACACACCAGCAGCAGGCATTCAACCGCGTGATTGGTTGAATATTGTAGCATATCGCCCATTGGTCGCTGTGCTATTTCTTATTCCTTATTTCTTATATCTTATACCTTATGTTTAGCGAATTTCCTCCAAAGGAAATGCAGCTATTGTTTTTGCACCAATGTTGGAATTTCGTAAAAATTTCTTCAAATGTCCATCGATCCTACCTATTATATGTTAAAAATCACTATCGCTAAAATTTATATATATATATATATATATATATATATATATATATGTGGGCAGATACATTACTTTTCGACAAAAACTTGCGCACTCATGTCATTGATTTGGCAGCTAATTTTTTTATCAAAACTGCCTAGAAAAAAAGACGATTCCCACCATATGAGCTTCATCCGCTAAAATCCGACGGGTGTGGAATTTTTTGAAATTTTGAAAATGCCAATTTTTTAGTCATTTTCAGAAGCACATACCTCCGTCTCTGAATGACTTGAAACAAACGCCATTTTTTCTTAATTATTTTGTACTTTCAAGAAGCACACAAACTTGATTTAAAACCAAAATCTGGTATCACAGTTATTATACACAGCCTTTACCTGACCCATTGTTTTAGCAAAATTTTCAGGTCAGCGGTTTTTTATTTAGAAAGCTATATAGTGGCTCATATTTTTCGTTTTGACGTACTCTATTGATAACTATTATCAGTTTTACTTATTGACTCTTCCTTATTGATATGTGGCCTCTCAAAGTCAATCAGTTTTTGAAAAATCGCAATTTTCAGATAACTGTAACTTTTTTCTTCCTATTTAAAATTACTTAAAATTTTCAATATACTTCTTTAAGTCGTAAAACCAACCCTGGTAATTTTAAGTTTGGGTTCGAGCTAGTTTACGAGCTATGATTTTTTTTAAATTTCTAGTTTTACGCTTTATATTACATATTTTATGGTGTCAATGACTAACTAGTCATTGAATAGCCAAAAGGGGGGTGTAGACAACATGGAAGGGGGAAAGTATTTGAAATTTGGAATTTGTTAAGGGCATGTAAGAATTAAACATACTAAAAAACCCCGCTCCTACCCCTACCGATTTACCGGTGCAAGTAGTGGGGGAAATACCCCTTTTTTGGGTGTTCACTTATATCTCGAAAACGGTGAGTCGTATCGAAAAAATTATACTTTTAAAAATTAAAGCTGACAATATTTTCTACTTGAATGTTTATAATAATTTTTTTCGTATCTACTATGGTTTTCGAGATATTCACTATCGAAAATTAACTAAATTAATTTCGGAAAATTTATTTCCGCGTCACTTTTTTTGTCAAACTTGTCATTTTAATGCCTCAGCCTTTCTTTTTATAAGAAAATCAACTGAAAGGAAATTGTAGGTATTGCTGCCCTCCACCAGGCACTGTTACCCTGTTACCCTGAGGGGCGTTCACAAGGTGCTACCAGCCGGGCCGGGTGGACTAATGAGTTTTTATGAGGTTTTACTCTTCAACAACAATTAAAAAGTAACGGAAGTTTGAAATTTTCTGCTAAATTTCGTGATATTCTGCTTTTTGCACGACGGGGAGTTTTTGGTACAGTTTGGTTTTTTACAAAACCAAGTTTACTCTACCTTAATCACAGCCAATAAAAGCATTCAAGAGCAAAAACAGTCCATAATTAAAACATCAAATTGGGGAAGATGTGGAACTTGCAGTGATTCTAACTGCAAATATACATCCTTAGCAGAATGCGTTATTTAGAAAACCTGTTTTAACCATGTTTTATTGGCTGTGATTAAGATACAGTAAACTTGGTTTTACTCTACCTTAAGTTAAAGGAGTTAAGTTGTAGGTAATAAGTTTTACTGTAATTTTGTTTCTTATCATTTTTCTGTTACACTAATATTTACAGAAGTATTTACAATTAAAGATTGCAAGTTAAAATTCTAAATATCTCTGTTGACATTATAGTTTGAGAAAAATGATCAAGTAATGAATTGTAGCAAACTTGATTTTCTACAACTTTACTCCTTATACATTTTTCGATTATTCTAATATTAAGAGAGATATTTAATATTTTGTGTTTGTTTGACACGAATACATGAAATATATTTTATTGTAAAAAATTTTGATTGTCGTTTCCATAGTAACTATAAACAATAATCGTTATACCGTTCTATTTTGGCTATTAATAAATTTAATTTTTGCAAATACTAAAGTCATATCAGATCTTATATTTCATTTTGATCACACTAAAATTATGACCGCTAGAGAGTGATTTATGTATTCTCAGGAAATTCGCTAAATTGACGCAGCTCCTACGTAACGAATTTTTTTCATTGTGTAATGGCCTTAAATAACAAGGTGGTCGCTTATCGAACTTTGTCAATGGTTGAACTACAAGTGAACTCATTTGCCGAGATGATGGTGACTGCAACCATAGCCGGAACATGCTACGAGACAGAGTATAATGACTACGTGATTTTACAACTAATACACGCAGCCACTCTACTATAATATACCTACGATACTTAAATCAGCCATTTATGTCAAACTAAGTTTATCAGTGGAACACTGTGTACTGAAAACACCTATTATTAATGACTTATACCTGTTATTGTTATTATTACTTAAGTATCGCATATACATATATGCAAAGAAATAATCTGACCACTTGTTAAGTAAATAAAAAAAAATTTTGACAAAATGGAAACCCGACTTCAAAAATCAAGTATTCTAAAACAACAAATGCAATAAAAAGTAAAAAAATAATTGCATATTCTTGTGTCAATTTTAGTTCATCTAGGCAAAAATTTTTAAATATATAGGTACAATTATTGTTATTTTGGAGTCGGTGTCAGCATAGAGAAATTCACATAAAATTTGGACACCGCCTCCAAAAATAACAATAATTGTACATATATATTTAAAAATTTTTGCTTAGGTGAACTAAAATTGACACAAGAATATGCAATTATTTTTTTACTTTTTAGTGCATTTGTTGTTTTAGAATACTTGATTTTTGAAGTCGGGTTTCCATTTTGTCATAATTTTTTTTTATTTCTCGCTTTTTAGTGACTTTGAAGTTCTATAACTGATTTTATTTGTCTAAATATGGCTAGATCTACTAAACGTCCTACTAATTTATTTATAACACATTTTTTTTTTCCTTTTTTTTTTTTTAATTTTTAGTGCATTTTTTTTACAAGCATTTTGTTTTTTTTTTGTAAAAATTTTTTTTTGGGGTCGGTTTTTTTTTATAAAAAATTTTTTTGAAGTCGGTTTTTAAAAAAAGTTTCTAATTTTTCCATTATGAATGAGTATACCCTTTCGAACAAAAAAAAAAAATTCGCAGAAATCGGTGATCACATATAATGAGGATTTTCCTCAATTACCAGGGGATCCCCTCATCAGAATGCGATTTGGTGACAATGGGACCAATCGGGAATCATACCCTTTAAAACAAAAGACAAAAATTCAAAATCGGTTCATAAATGACGGAGTTCTGAGGTAACAAACATTAAAAAAAAAAATACAGACGAATTGAGTACCATCCTCCTTTTTGAAGTTGGGTTAAACATGAAAATCCTGCACCTGAGAAACTTAACTAATAAATTTATACCAATCATTTTCTCATTTTTTGTTAAAAAACTTGGTCATTACGTAGATTTAACTACTTTTGAAGGCGAACATTATTGTTTTTACTGGCATATCAATACTTTATTTGTGCGAAAACTTGGTACCTCACACATTTATGTTTTTTGTCGGATACAAATTTAATAAAAATATTTAAAGTTCAAATCATCAGAAATATTTTAAGACGAAAAAGTTTAAACCAGTATTTCATGTAATTCTACTATAAACAACTTTTATTTAATATAAATATTTTTTGTTGGAAAAAATTTACATGCATCATTCTAAAATTTACCTGAATGAAAAATTTCGTCTTTCAAGGTCTTTGAAATTTCCAACCGGAGACGAACTTATATCACTGTTTAAACACGTTTTAACTCAATTTTACTGAGGAAAAATAAAATAAATTAATAGAGGTAAAAAAAAAAACTTTAATTTTAGAATGTGTGTTTTTCCTTAAGGTGATCGGTTTAGACACATTTTTTAGCCCAATCGAATTAGGATTCGACCCGGAAAAAATTATAAGTAGCAATTTTCCTTCGAAATTCGATGGAGGGGGTCACTAGCAGTCTACATTTTGTTTTGCGTGGTACTCGATCCGTTGCGTCATCCGCCATCTTGATTTTAAGGGTTAATTTTTGTTTATTGAATAACTCGTTTATTTTCAATTTCACACGAAAAATTGTTATTAACAAAGTTGTTTAAAATTCCAATTTCTACAATTTTGATTCTTATCAATTTTTTCGTCTGATGGATATTGGATGGAATTGCTACTTATAATTCTTTCCGGGTTTGCCCCTTTTTTGAGATAATTCGATTGGGGTAATTTCCCTCAGTAGAAAAGCTGTACTGAAGTAATAGAACCTTTCACACACATCGAAAACAACATAGATCCAATTTAGTTTACCAGCCAATTGTAATTAATTTCAAAATGATAAACTTTCCACAAGGTCTATGGGCACTTGAAATTCATAAAATATTGTAATATTTTTCAAAAACAGAAGTAGTCTGATTATAGAGATTGCGTGGATGTTGCGAAATATAGATTTGTATTTTATACTTCTTTTGGCGCGTTATGAGAATCTGATCAGAGTGTATTATCAGCATATAACGAATCGCTAATATAACACTCGGCTGATGTAGAACTCGCTCGATCGATGTTACACAGTTTTCTATCCTACTCTATTGCACAGTGCTTGGGAGATAGTAAAAAATGTGTATCATACAGTAGTAAGACTAAATCCATATATACACTCCCCTTCAATAAAATTGAACCGACCCGAATAAAATAAAATAAAACTAAAATAAATATAAGTTCGAGGAGCGGGAGTAAGAAGCGGTGAGGGATGCACGGGCGTAGGATGCTGGATTATTGGACGTGCCTATTGAAGTGCCAGATTTGTGAGACTCTACTGTATAACCTATATCGTACTCAGGGGCAGAATAAGACTATTAGTCGCCCTAGACAGCTGAAAAATTGCCGTCCTTTTTTTAGGTGCATTTTCATGCTTACTGTCGATTGGGCCACGTGATCGATCAAGTGACCAGTTTTGACACCATCATTAAAAAATAGCAGAAGTTAGAATTAAACCAATTTCTTCACTTGACGCCTATCATTATTAATTAAAATTGATTTATTGTAATTTCACTATTTTCGTCATATATTTTCATCCATGTAGAAACTGAAACTCGAGCTCATGCAGTGTTAGATAGATTAATTTAGAAAAATTATACATTTTCGGAATCTGTGAATTATAACCATTCATTTGATATCATATACTAGGCACATTTGTGAAATTTTTGTTTGTTTGTTGACTAGCGTATTATGCAAATCATATCCGTCCTGTTGGATTTTGTATGATGTCACATAGCCTATGACACGAAGAACAACGAACATATCGACACCTCATGTGCCAAAATATGATAATTAGCTTAGGAGCTACACCGGTACAGGTGTTATGCTAACAGACATCTAGACATACAATGCCTGTTAAACACATAACTCTGCGTAGTCGGGTAAAAATGTGATAATTTCACTGTCAAATTAGTTTGACGCTGGATGTTGGACGTCTAAAACAAGCATGCAACGTTCGGCGCCCTATACAATCGTCGTTTTTTTTTTTTTGATACTAAAAAAATTCGTTACGCAGGAGCTGCTTCAACTTAGCGAATTTCCTTAAAATACATAAATCACTTTCTAGCGGTCACAATTTTAGTCTGATCAAAATGAAATGTCGAATATGATTTTAGTATTTGCAAAGCCAATTTTATTAATGAATGACATACGTCAAGGGGAAATTGGGACATAAAGAAAGAAGAAAACACAAAAAATAAAATATCTCTCTTAATATTAGAACAATCAAAAAATGAGTAAGGAATAAAGTTGAAGAAAATCAAGTTTGCTACAATTCATCACCTTATCATTTTTGCTCAAACTCTAAGGTGTACAGAGATAGTGAGGAATTTCATTTTCAATCTTAAACCGTCAATATTTCTGTAAATATTAGGGTAACAGAAAAAATGATAAGAAACAAAATTACAGTAAAACTTAATACCTACAACTTTATTTCTTATAAATTTTTCGATTTTTCAAATATTAAGGGAGATATGTCAAATCTTGTGTTTCCCCCTGCCTCTAAACCCCCCTTTCCCCTTGTTCGATTTTACCCATTAACAAACTTGACCTTTTGAATACCAAAAGCGCCTCAAATACCAAATTGTATTCCGATAAAATGAAAACTGTGACCGCTAGAGTGATTACAGACACACATATATATATATATATATATATATATATATATATATATATATATATATATATATGTCCATAGATATATATATATATATAAATTTTACAGATGATGATTTTTGACATCTACTTGGTAGGATCGATGGACATTTGAAGAAATTTTTCCGAAATTTTGACTTCGGTACGGGACCAATAGCTCTATTTCCTTTCAGGAAATTTACTAAAAATCGTTACGCAGGAGCTACTTCAACTTAGCGAATTTCCTTAAAATAGATAAATCACTCTCTAGCGGTCACAATTTTAGTCTGATCAAAATGAAATGTCGTATATGATTTTAGTATTTGCAAGGCCAATTTTATTAATAAATGACATTGAAAAGGGGAAATGGGGGCATAAAGAAAGAAGAAAACACAAAATATAAAATATCTCACTTAATAGTAGAACAATCGAAAAATGCGTAAGGAATAAATTTGTAGAAAATCATTTTAGCTACAATTCATCACCTTATCATTTTTGCTCAAACTCTAATGTGTACAGAGATATTGAGGAATTTAATTTTCAATCTTAAACCGTCAATATTTCTGTAAATATTAGGGCAACAGAAAAAATGATAAGAAACAAAATTACAGTAAAACTTAGTGCCTAGAACTTTACTTCTTATAAATTTTTCCATTTTTCTAATTTTAAGGGATATATGTCAAATTTTGTGTTTTCCCCTCCCTTTGAACCCCCCTTTCCCCTTGTTCGATTTTACCCATTAACGAACTTGACCTTTTGAATTGCAAAAGCACCTCAAATACCAAATTTCATTCCAATCAGATCAAAATTGTGACCACTAGAGTGATTACAGACACATATATATATACATATATATATATATATATATATATATATATATATATATATATATATATATATATATATATATATATATATATATATGTCCATAGATATATATATACAAATTTTACAGATGGTGATTTTCGACATCTACTAGGTAGGAACGATGGGCATTTGCAAAATTTTGAAGTCGTACGAGACTATTAGCTCTATTTCCTTTCAGGATATTCGCTAAAAGATAATATTATGAGAACAATAAAATACGATTCATTTTCAATGATTCAAGAATGTATTTGGCTTGTACGCTTTCAAATGAAAAACTCTATTTCAATCATCCAAGTAGCGTTGTACCTATGATAGCTGGATATAATGCTGCAAGGTCAACCTGGTTTATTACAAATACCGGAAAGAGATAAACCGTCTGGTAGGGGTGCTTACCAGTCACTGCAGTCTCAAAAGTCATCTATCCCTTGGAGGACAGTCCGATCTATCCAGACTATAACGAGATCGAATGATTCACCTTTCCACCTTCTTGCAGAATGTTCCTTCAGAGCCTGAATGACGTATATAGCATTCAGCTCAACCGAATTGTCGAACCTGAGGTAAACTACAACTAAAGTGGAGCTCTGTCCTATCATTCTCAAAGAAGACGGGTAGGTACGACAACGAACATAGGGCTAGAGGAAACGAACCAGTTATAGTAGAGAATAGAAGAATATGAGGGGAAGGATTTCTTAGGGACAGGTAAATATCTTAAAAAGGTTTACTTGCCAGGCTTCGACTTCTCCTCTACTGCTACTACTACTACTACTACTACTAGCATTGTATCTTGTGTAAACGAGCAAAATTTGTCACCCTTTAACATTTTCTTGCCTGCATATCTTACCTACCCGGTAAATCCGCCAATGATCGTAAATATAACGTAAACCGTAAATACAACCTATATTATGGCATATCAAATAAAATGAAGTCAGGCACAGCATAAATGAACGTAACAGAAAGAATGTAGTTTCATACAACTGGTTTCGTTGTATTTTGGTTGCGTAAATTGACAATCTGCCTAATTCCTATAACTTTCAATCTCACAATTTGTCATATTTAAATTAAAGCTTGCAGCTCAATTTAAATATTTACATAAGTAGTCCGTCATTGTTATGAAAAGGTCACTTTAACAAAACACTGTCATAAATTAAATATAATAATTTATGAATTATGTAGAATATATGAAGTATGTATTGTTATTTATTTTTTAATTTCATACTTTCAGATTAGATAAAAAAAATATCTATTTTTAATGGAATACCTTGTTGATATGTCATCAAACAGAATTTTCATTGTCAATAGAAAAATTCCATGATGAAATACACTTGGCATTTTCGAAATAGGTATCCAATTAAATATACCCCGATATCCAATAATTAATTCCATATGTGAGTCATCATTTTCAGACAATTTTTGGTTCTGGCCAAACTAGTAGACAAACCAAAGCATCAAAATTATAAAGCTCATATTATCATTTAGACCAAGGCGATTGCGTTTGATCTATAGCTATGTTTGCAGCCGAAACTATCAAGATTGAGAGTTGAAACCAATTTCACTTGATATATGGTCATTTTTACTTTTATATATAGACTAAAATAATACACCTATCCTTCAAAGGTGTTCCAGGACTCATTGATTTCATCTGGCTGGAGATCTGTCCATCCCAAATGATAGTGTTTTTTGAGTCAAATGATAATGTATATTCCGATTTCCTCCTTTTCGGCTGACAAAATCTGTACAGATCATTCTACAGATTTTGTGAGATTGATTTTCTGCATATGTTTATTGAGTTTGCAATGGGCAGTAAGAATGCCAGTAAGTACCCTCAATTAGTTTTTTCCTAGTTGTAAGCGCTCAGAGAACTTTTTCCATGAGAAGCTTTTTATAAGAGTCTATGCTTTACTTGGCCAAGAACGGTTGAACTCGTGTACTGCTCATTCTTTTATTTTATATTTTATTGTGCCTTTCGACACTCCAAGAAACGGTTTTGCGCGGTTTAGTGAAGCATTAGCATCTATTCTTACTAATTCATCAGTCTTCTCGTTTCCACCAATTTCTTAATGTTCAGGCATCCAGTCAATTGTTACTTTGTTATGTTTACTCACATTTTCAGTAAGACGAAACACTATACAGGGCAATTTTTAGGGTTTTTTTAAGTGAACTTAACGTTTTAAGCGCGACTTGACTATCGGATAAAATATATATTATTCTACCTTTGTAGTTTCGCTGAAGGTTCTCGATTGTACATCTATTTATGGCATACACTTCAGCCTGCGATAACGAGGCGTAATTACCAGGACTGATCTATATATTCACCCTTGGTCGCCCAGAGTATAGTCCTGATGCTACTCCTATATCGGTTTTCGATTCATCTACATACTAGATTATATATTGGCTGTCGAAGAGGATTGTGCCATTATCCCCTGACGATTTGTCATATATATTAAACTTCAAATGGTTTGCATCAATCCATGCCACCCCTATGATCGGATCATTAAATATATAGTAAATTAATATAGAGGTTGTGTAGTTGTGTATGTCATAAATCAATCTTGAATTTTCAGATGCTAAAAATACCATTTTTACCATTAGTTTGTGGGAACGAAAAGCACTAGAATAGCTAAATTATATATCAATAGGGAGTTAAATTATATATCAATCAATATACCTACATATATATTCTTCTCCTAGGCATGGTAGGACCTTGTCGTTGGTGGAGAGGCTAGAGTGCATCGATGAAATGCTATGCTATGTCGGCAGGAATACCCATGCCAGACAGGATAGCAACACGGAAAAATGTTTAATTGATCTGGGTATCAGGTCACAGTAGTTTCGAAGGGAACGAAAAAGCAGATACCTTAGAAAAGAAAGAGTCGGGATACCCTTTATAGGTCCAGAGCCTATTTTAGGAATTCCAAAGACAGCATGTAAACAGGTGATCAGCGAGTGGATGAATGCAAAACACCGTGATCACTGAGAAAATATACCGCAGCAAAAACTCGGGAAAATACTGCTTCGTAATGCACCCAAGATGCTATCCAAGATGCTACAGGATACAACTGCGGAAGATTACCGAATTCATTACCGGACATTACCCCCTGCGGAATCATCTACACACAATGGGACTCCATAACGGATCCATTATGAGCAGATTGTGTGGCGAGGAGGAGGAAACATTATCTTTAACTATGAATCTCTCAGTTACAGCAGATACAAGATATTCTGTGCATCTCATCCCGAATATACGAACCTTCAGGAAGACCTGATCAGCAAGCTCCTAGCTATTGACAAGATATGGGCGAAGCTAATCTCGCCAGACTGAAGTAGAAGAGGCAGCACAATGGATCATAAGGTCAAAGTGCAGTACTTTTTTATACCAGTACTTTCACTACATTCCCATGGGAGGTGGCACTTTATTCAAGTAAAATTTAATTTCATTCTCGACTTACGTCGACCTTTGGTAAGGAATTAATTTGGAACGTGTGTTGGTAAGAGTGTTATGTATTATCAAATTATTTTTAATTTTCAGTTCTTTATAAATAGGAAAAAAAATTTTTTCTAATATACTTTATTCTAAGAAAATACGTAATTACTACCATAAAACATAATTTGCATTTAAACCAAGGTCATATTATAGTCGAGAGAATATACGCAAGAAAAATAATTAGCCTAGAGAATGTTCTAATTATAAATTTGTTAACGTTTTTTTGGTACTACATACCAAGGGACTGCGTATTAAAAGAAAAGTTTAGTAAAACTAGGGTAGAATATCGTACATATCTAAATATCAACTTTACTCATAAAGATTATTATATTAAAATAATCAAAGAGAGCTCTAGGTTTTTTTGAAATTATATTTCAAATTTTGCCCTTATTCCTAGAACATTTGTTTGTATTTTATAAATACATATTTCGACTACAATGTATTCATCATCAGTATGAATTAGCTAATCGTAACTATCTCTGGGATATGGATTCAGAGATATGTTGCTTGTTGCTAATTTGGTGCGTGTCTCACGTACCAACAATAAAGATTATTAAAATAATCATGTAATCATGTGTGAGACACGCACCAAATTAGCAACAAGCAACATCTCTGAATCCATATCCCAGAGATATTTACGATTAGCTAATTCATACTGATGATGACTACATTGTAGTCGAAAAATGTATTTATAAAATACAAACAAATGTTCTAGGAATAGGGGCAAAATTTGAAATATAACTTTACTCATTTTAAATTTTTCCTTTCTACCAATATTAAGAGAGATACTACTAATTTTTTGTTTCACTCTCTCTTTAAATCCCCTATCTGACGTGCAGATAGATAAATACAGCCCAGCCCGTATTTTAAAATACGCCCAATCTAGAAACAATGTATAGTGTATCTATCGCTGTCTATATGCAGTGACTATGATATGGTGTCTATGTTACATACAACGAACTTCTTCTTCCTCAACTTGAAGGCATGGATGTGGGGGATGTGTGGTTCCAACAAGATGGCGCCATGGCTCACATGGCACGAATTTCCATGTCTCTCTTGCGCGAACACTTCCCCGAACGTCTTATCTCTTTAAGGGGTGATCACCACATTTAGCACCCTATGATTTTTTATGGGGATATCTTAAATCCTTGGTGTATACC